>KZ651649.1:109101-120443 GCA_001010745.2 Gerris buenoi
AGGGGTACGGGGTACAAGTAATAAATACCCTTCATCTTCATGATGCATATCGTTGAAATGCTCTTTGAGAGTACAGTAATTGTTGTTATGTACATACAGTTTTGTCATATTTTCATTTAGGAGGGGGATAAATTTAGGATATTTGCAAATTAAATTATCAAAGAGGTCGGGGTATAAGTAGGAGGGATATAATCTAGATATTCTCCAATAGTAAAACAATTTGTATGATTTCCTGGTAGTTTAAAAACTTATCAAATATAAAAACACTCCGTAGCGAAGCACGGGTATCCAGCTAGTATATTATAAAACCATACTGCTAAGTATACAATTCTAACTACATACTATATTTATTACATGGCTGAGTTAGAAGAGACAAAATTAAAAGAAACTAACTATTTGTACTTAGAAGAGTTAAGGTGAAATTAATACAAAAGCATTTTTTATCATTGAAGTGAGCGTCTTGCAATTTATATGTATTGAATATTGAGAAAAAAGTAAATCATGATGAGTTGATAGTTAAAGAGGATGCTTGTAGTACAGAGCGGAGTAGCAAGGGAACAGAAATATTCCCTAACCCTCACGACAACTCCATTTAAAATATAACGCTTTACTACACAAAAACTTCTGTTTGTGCCAGTTTAAAATTTAACATGCGTTGCAATTGAACTTTAGACGATGTGTATGAAACTTTATTAAAATCGTTAGGTCAGAACGTAAGATATCGATAAAACTTAGCTTTCTCTATTTTAAACCTCTGAGTATGCTTTAAAATCGTTATTAACACTTAATAGCGTGTCGTTATTGGTATTACTAAAAAAGTGTATTTATAAAATAAAATCTCATTAAATAGGTGAGGTTCGAATTTTTTCCCGTCCTAAAAGTCCAATTTTACATTCAAAGCTTACGCTTACGCAAGCGTTGTGCTAGAACGCTTACGCGGGTAACATTGTCCAACGAACTCGTCCTAGGCATTAGTCAAATGAACATTTATACTAAATTTAATCTAAATCGGTCAACTTTTACTCAAAATATCGTCATCAGTCGATTTCGTGACGGTCGTTTTTTTCGGACGCTAAAAAGTGCAATAAAGAACTGTTCGAAAAGCACTGCACATCTTTAACTCTTAAGTAATAATAATATAATAATAATCCATTTATTGTTTAGAAAAATTGTGTTCTAACAAAAAAACAAATAGATCCCTATAGGCTGGAAACTAGAAACATGCAATTAAACAAAACAAATCGGCGCTTGCCGTGGACCCTGGCGGGTTAGAGTTGCATAAACAATAATATTACATATTGTTTACTTAATATAACTTGTATACAAAATAATAAAAATGACATATTTATCTTCTTGAATAACTTAATAATAATAAACAGATTTATCTTCTGAAATAACTAAAAATAATAATACTAATTTATAATTTAACATACTTTAAATCTTAAGTATTTATTCTACTATAACCAGGAAAGTAATAATAATTTTCAGCAAATCTTTCTGTATTGGGTTTAATATAAGGGAATGTAGGGATAAGGATAAGAATAAGCTTCTTTGAAGGGGATTACCTTATCAAAACCTTCCTTCAATCCCCACGTGCTTAGATTTTAGCTCCACGTAGTACCTCACCCCTTATTTCTATTAATATACAAAGACAATTGGCAAATATACAATGAGAAACGTGCATAGTAATTCAACTGAATCATAAATAGAGACTCAGAAATAGCCAGTGTCGTAATCATGTTATTTCAGTAACAGTTGCAGTAATAAAAGCACAATTACATAATGTTATATGTTATTATTGTTTATTCATAATATATCGATTAAGTTGGCAAATGTTGCGATTGTATTTGTGCTTTATATAGATGTAATTTAGAACACGATTCAGATTTTATTAACGCTGACAAAGCTAATTTGAGAGATAATGTAATATATACTGTTATTATTAGTTATAAAACTTTACCTGGCGCAGTAATGGCGAACCTTTGACACGCAGAGACATTTTGGGTGACACGTAAAATTTGAGTCACAATTTTTCCTTCTACGTACTTTTGTAGGATCTTATTTTCAGCGTTAAATAATATTAAGATCAATATTAGATACCAACTGATAATGCAGTTAGTTATTCTCAGCGTTATTAATATCATCAATAAGAGAAACCGATTGTCGTACCAATATCAATCTTCAATTGAAGATTTAACAAGTGAAATTGAAAAATTGAGCAACAAAAATTCAGTAATGTAAACAATTATTTGTTTTTGTCACTTTGTATACTAGAGCTACAAACGTATAGATATTTTAAGATGTGTCATGTACTAGAGTTGGGCTAGGATTTTTTTAGGAAGGTTTGCCACCACTGGCCAAGTGGCCTAATGGATACACTTTACGTGAAAATGCAATTATAAAATCACCAATTTATACTTGTTTTAAAGTGTTAATTTTATTTATTTATTTTTTTTTTTGTCTTATCTATACAGAGCTAAAGAGATCCCTAGAAGCCAGATTTAAAGAGAGAAGGAAAATAACCTCGTGGATGGACAATAACACATGCTCTATGACCCAGAGAATAATTTCCCTCCAACGTGCTCATGTTTGTTTAATAGAGGAGGATGGGAATCTTTTTTGTTTTTTAAACACCGCAAGGTAGAAGAAGATCCGAATACATAATAGAGTAATCGTTTTTAACGCACGAAGGACGCACGTATGGATTAGTAGATCTACATTTAGGAATTATGATTTCACTTTTAACTTTTTGTTTGTTTTACTGATGGACCACCATGACAGGTTATAAGATAAGATCACTCTACAGATTTAGACATTAAACAATAGTAAATAAATGAAATTATGTATCCTATTGTAGGTCTGTTACGGCCCTCAAAAACATGAAAAAAGCTCTTTTGTTGATGAGCTTTTTTGCTCATCACCTGGGAAAACTGGGTTAGCCGGGAGGTTTTTGATATATCGGAAATATGGATCATTTCTTTCGATATATTGACTGATATCGATTTTTATTCACTCGATGTCGATATATCAGAAACATCGATATTTTCTTTCGATATCCCAACCCTACTTACTTGTGGTTTATCTAGGGTAACTCTGGAGGGAATCATGAAAGTTCATGTTTTCCTTCTTTCTCCCCGTTTAACCCGACGGGGTGCAATGAGTAACTTCCCTCCCTGTAAACTAGGGAGAAAAGTAAACTTTTACTTCCTTCTGAAGGTGAAACTATTTTGCACAACAGCTCGTTGCGGGCTTGGGCCTACCAAAGGGCATATACAACTATGTATGTAATGGATGGCGTGTCGCATCATCAGAACTATAAACCTTAGTATTTGCTTCCGTATCAAGATGGACGCCACTTTACATTCGTACATATCCATTTAAACCTTAGTATTTGCTTCCATAACAAGATAAACGCCACTTTACATTCGAACATATCCATTTATTATTTGCTTCCGTAACAAGATTCTCGCCACTTTACAATCGTACATATCCATTTAAACCTTAGTATTTGCTTCCGTAACAAGATGGACACCACTTTAAATTCGTACATATCTATTTAAACCTCAGTATTTGCTTCCGTAACAAGATGGACGCCACTTTACATTCGTACATATCCATTTAAACCTCAGTATTTGCTTCCGTATGGACGCCACTTTACATTCGTACATATCCATTTAAACCTTAGTATTTGCTTTCATATCAAGATGGACGCCACTTTACATTCGTACATATCCATTCATACAGCGATAAGTGAACACTGAGCGTGATTTAATTACTAAAACAATGAAAATGAAACAAACACTATGCACTCAGGCCATAAACCAAAAATAAATTGAAACAGAAATTTATACATTATATTATGAGAATATTTGTTTATTGTTACGTCTTTACATAAAAGTAAATATAAAAAACAATAATTCATATACACAGTAATGTCTAAAGGAAAAATTTAAAGCTTACTTTTGCAATATTTCGACCCCTCTTCGGTCATCATCAAGCTGACTAGAACATTACTATTCCATCCTGTTCTTGCTAAAAAAAATCTTTTACTCTAACCTAGGTGGTTATTGTCAATAGTTTGGAATATGTTTTTCTAAAATTCCATACTTATGCTATGACTGTCACTATTGGTTAATATCTGTTTACAACTAAAAAAAAATGTTCCAAACTATTGACAATAACCACCTAGGTTAGATTAAAAGAAATTTTGTATCAAGAACAGGATGGAATAATAGTAATCTTTTAGTCAAGTTAAAGATAACCCAAAGAGGGGTCGAAATATTGAAAAAGTGAACCTCATTTTTTCCCCCTTTAAGACGCCGACACGGTTAAAATGATTGCGCAAACATGATTTTTAACTAAATTTCCCTGACATCAGGTTTACGCATATATTTTGCGCAAAATTTTTGATCGTGTGTGGGGGCCTTAAGACCCTACTATCAATAAGAAAAATATATACAAGGAGAAAAACGGACTAATTACTCTAATAATGTGTTTTATACACCTCAGTTCCTCTGATTTTTAACTTTTTTAATAAAGTGAGAACTAAAATTAAAAATAAACCCTTTAACTTATAAAGTCTATAATATAAACCAAATTTACATAAGTCGTCTCTCTCATACCGTCAAAACAAGTTTTTAAAGTCAATATTTTTTATCAGAATATTATTTTTGATTTCAGTCTCTTGTTAACACAGGAAACTTTCCGATAATCTCTCTTTACCGAGTTAAAGATAAAATGTCCCCTCCTTTTAGGATGAAAATTCGAATTTTCATTTTCGATATTACAACGAATAATCTACGAATCCCGTTTTCAAGAGGGATTTCCATTTTATACGTAGGTTGTTTTTTTGGAATTTGGTAAACCCTTCTTTCTAAATAATCCCTTTTTACCAAGGGAACAAATTTATACGTGTGGTTTTAAGAGTATGCAGAAATCGTTTAATAAAAAAAAACATCTGAATTTGTGAAGTATATATATGTATACCATATATGATATTAACAGAAATTTCTCTAGTATGCTCTAAAAACCTTTCTTGAATATTTGTCATTGTCGTATGAAGATTTGTAATACGTATAAATAAAACCCTTACCTTCACAATTGTATAATTTATACATTTTTTTCTCTCTCGCAACTAAATAAATTAAAATAGTTCGAATTTTATTGAACGAGAAATAAGTCATACCAAAAATGTGGATTTGTAAATGAACTCTAAATGTGAAAGTATGTAAATTCGATGGGGTTTTCGTCTTTCTACAGAATACCTTCTTTGGAAATATATAAATTAATAAGATATTTAAATTATCAATTTTAACAATAAAGTTAGAACCGAATGATATCGTAAAACCTAGCTTAATGATTACACATAATACATATTTATTTCTGATAAAAGGCAAAATGAAGCTTTTTAAAGTTCTAATTTATTATAGATAACACCATTAAAGATAGAGCCTAGTGCTTAAACGTAAGAGGCTTGCATAATGCCCTTCAATAATTGAAAGGGATTTTTATCTTAAAAGGGCCTTTACTTTACTTTTTTGTGTTGAACATTTGAGCACACATTAAGACCTTTTAAATTTACAGGTATAATTTGAATAAATAAAATACATGACTATCGTTTTGGTGTTCTTATGTTTGGGTTTAAATTGTTAGCTTGTTTAGATAATTATATTGAAGGTGTAGCCTTGTTACACGAAAATTGTATTAGTGTGTCTGATTCATTGATACCAATAGAGTCTTATTACCAGTAAACTCGTGTAAAGCTGGTCCACACCTGGTGTACGACTGGTTTAAACTGGTCCAAACAGGTATTCAACTGGTGAAAACCTGGTGTGCTTATATAAAACTGGTCTACACCTGGTGTACATCTGGTTTAAACTGTCCAAACTAGGAATTCAACTGGTGTAAACCCGGTGTGCTTGTATAAAACTGGTCTACACCTGGTGTACGACTGGTTTAAACTGGTCTAAACCAGGTATACAACTTGTGTAAACCTGGTTTGATATTCATGATAATATCTCCACAATGTGAATCATCAAATTGGTCAATCATTTCATCTTCTGAAGCTGCTAAGTGTTGAAGTCAATGACCGACATGAGTTTAATGAATAAGGTTAGGTTTATGTATGCTGCAAAAAGTAAACTTCTAAATGTTCATTGGAGTTAACACATGTTTTATAATCATATGTTAATTTACTTCATGTTAACATTTTTAACATGGCCCCCTTTCATCTTATTGTTGTTATCATTGAGTAACTTTGTTTAATCCTGAAATCTATGGAGACTAGGCGCACACTAGCGACTTTTTGTCCGCAGACAGTTTTGTCGCTACCTCAAGGCCTTATAAAATATATGGAAGTGCGCACACCGGAGATAAAGACAGATGAAAGACGAAGGTGTCGTTGAGCCTAGGAGGCAGCCGGCGACTTTTTTGTCCGCAAACTGTCTTTCACTCGACCTAGGCAATTGAATAACATGGAAGTGCGCATACTGAGGTCAAAACAGTCTCCAGACTGTCTGCAGGCTGTCTCTTGACTGTCTGAATACTGTTTTGTCTCTAGTGTGCGAGGGTGCAGCGACAAAACTGTCCCCTCCGGTCGTCTTTTGCACTGGGAGACATTCTCCGCAGACAGTCTGCGAAATGTTTTGTCGCTAGTGTGCGCCTAGCCTTAATACTCTATTTATCTTCCGTGATCTGTTTACGAACATCTGTAATTGCCTTTCACTTCCTTAGGTCTTATTTTTATAATTTCTTATTCTTTTACGTCATCAAGTTTGATACTTTTAAATTTACATCACAAAATTTAAAATTTAGAATGTGTAAAACGCGCAAAGCTTTCTTAAAGCCTGATTTCGCCTCAATAAATGTAATGTCTAAAAAGAGATCATTTTTACCTCAATCCATAATATATATTAAATTACTTTTCAACAGTGAAATGGTAGAGGATCAGTTAATAAAAAATAAATAGATATTACGTCTTATTACTGTTGTAATTGCAAACATAGTGCAGTATTTTTTTTGTAATAACGTATGTATGAACTTATTAAAAAATAAAGCACTTAAGTACCGGTTATAAATTCATTATATATCATATATAAATTCGTGCCATACAAAACTTCCATTTTCTCAGCTTAATTCATTTCTCCTTGTAGAATTCGATAAATCAATAAATACTTAACGAAGATCTCACTTTCTAGTTAAAAATGAGATAAATATATTTATTCACTACTCCATTCCTTCCACATGCAACAACATCAAATTACGTTACTTCTACGTTGTAGTAAATTTATTGATTTTTATCTAAGAAATATAGTTTGAAGATAAAAACCTAATATTTCCGTTCGGTTAAAGCGGAGTCACGTGCGGTTTCCTTCAATATATATATATATATATATATATATATATAATAAAGTCTATAATATAAACCAAATTTACATAAGTCGTCTCTCTCATACCTTCAAAACAATTTTTTAAAGTCAATATTTTTTATCAGAATATTATTTTTGATTTCAGTCTCTTGTTAACACAGGAAACTTTCCGATAATCTCTCTTTACCGAGTTAAAGATAAAATGTCCCCTCCTTNTCTCACGTACTCTTTATATTTTTTATATAACGATTTTTTTTTAGCGAATTTTCATGTTTGAATAAATATATGTTATTATCTTTTTTCTCTCTTTTTGCATATCAATGTTTATGCGTATGAAGGTAGTATGGAAATTTCTATGTAGTATATGGTTTCCATAAAATAAAATGCAATTCTTTTAACCGGAGTCTTTAGTTTTTTCTTTCACATAAAAAAAAGTAAGAAAAGAGAGTGTAAGTAATATTTATTAACTTCAGACGTTCCAATGGGATTTACTAAAACAAATTTACAGCTTTCATTTTTTTTTTACTTTCTCTTATAAGTAGTAGTATTAAAAGAGAAAGCCGTGTGATAGCACGAAAATTCAATTTTGAGATTTTGATAAATTTACACGTTTTGAGACCAACCTTCAACTAAGAGGGTCTTTATTTCCACCGTCCGAGATTCGGCTCCCCGTCAGAGAGAAGCTATTACGATGGTGAATTTTGTTTATTGGTTCATTAGTATTTTAATAAATTAGTCGTTGTTCTTCGCAGATTTCAATTCATGTATCGTTGGGTCTAAAGGAATGAATTTAATGATAATTCCAAGGTATAGCTTTAAGCATTGATTTTAAATCTATCAATTAGCACCATTTGTAAGTCAAGTATATCGATTAATGTTATTTATGTTATTGTCAATTTTAGCAGTAAATCTCTATATATAAAAAAGGAATCCTTATTAATTATGTTATTAAACATCTTTTAAATTGTAATGATTTGTTAATTAGGAAATTGAAGACTGAGGATAACCTTTAAAAGGGTTGAAACCTCTCCCAAACAATAATGGAGTAACAATATTCGACTTTTATTTACGCTTTATAATCTATCAACGCTAGCAATTATTAAAATTAAAAATGTGTGTTTCAACTTACTTTTGGGGGTATGTGTATAAATCGAAAATATGTTTATCACAAAATGGAGTATTTTAATTTCTTCAAAGGCCTAATAACTGAAGATCAAGACCGCAAGTGGAGTTGATATCAATAGAATAATAGAAAATGAAAATCCACTCCACAAAATTAATGTTTATTCAACAAAACTAGTTTTCGGACTCTCGGCCATCATCAGTGCCGGTAAAAAGTAAAGAAAAAACCCGATGATGAGTCACATGAGAGTAAAAAAACGGACTCAGTGTCCGTTTTTTGGGTTTCGTTGGTAAAACCAAAAAAAAAAGAAACCCTTATAGTTTCGTTCATATGTTTGTCTGTCACTCTGTACGGTTTCAATAACTTTTTGTCGCTCATGTGACTCAACGTCGGGTTTTATCCTTCTCTTTACCCATGATGGCCGAAACTAGTTTTGTTGAATAAACATTTATTTTGAGGAGAGGCTTTCCATTTTTCATTATTTCTACCCAATTACTCTAGAAGTAGAGAAGGGTGTTTTAAGGTTAACATATTCGAAATTTGCTAAAAATAATAATTTATTTTCTCACCATGTAAAGAGGCACATTGTTGATAAAGAGCTGTACATCAGGGTTGTCCGATACTTTGTCCACAAGAAGTTTTCCTTTACCTTCTAGAACCAATTCTGCCAACCTTTCCATGTTGCTTGATCTTACAGCTTCATCCACTTCCGTTTCCTCCTCCTTCCCATCTGTTGAAATATTAAAAAAAAAAAAAAAAAAGTTCATAATCGACGAAATAAATGAGGAAGTTGGGGAATCAGGTGATTGGATAGAAAAATACGTTAATTCCAACTTGGCTTTTTGGCTATTAGATGTCAAAGACGGTCAATATTATTTCCATTATGTTACAACAATTGTAATCAAATGTCAAATGCCTTTTTTTGCTTTGAATATACGAGTTATTTACTAAATAGTCCTGGAGATAGCATGATTAAAAATTACTGACTAATTTCTAGCTAGAATTTTGTGAACAAGTTAATTTTTTGGATGTACTCTAAGAATATGTAGTCGGAAAAGTTCATGTACCGGACATAGCTAAGCCATAAGTCATGTCCCGCCCATTGTATTGGACAATATGACTTCCATGATCCTGAGTTCAAAATTATTTAGTCGACCAAATAGAGCACTCCTTTAGACTTTACTCCCTTTAAAAAGACAGAAGTGTCATATTCCCTTGTCGTGAAGTAGATTGGACAAAATATCCGTTTGTCCAAACTCAAAACAACAAAAGATAAATAATTATATTAATAATCGTTTATTTACTAACAACAAATAAATTAAATACAATGTGAAAAATGTTAACAAGGCAAATAAGATGCCTTCGGATATAAGGCACATCCCGATTTTCAAACCAAAAAATTGCAAACAAAAAATATTAATGCATGGAATATTAGACGCACTCTATTTCAAAGGAAAAAGTCTTCCGTTCTTCTAACAACTTTTAAGACGCCAAATGGCTTGGATATTGTTGGGATATTAAATATTTATTTAGATGCAAGGCACATTTAAATCTTTATTTAGACGTAATACATTCTTGCAGAGAAATAGCAAGTTTAGATTTTGAAAATAAAATTTTGAACCTAATAAGAAATAAATAGACACAACGGAACCTCTTTCGACCAAAATTTCATTACAAATTGAATACGTTAAATTCCAGAAAACTGATGCAACATGAAGGCCCGACAATTGTATTCCGGTAAAATTCAAAAAATTGGAAATAATAAAATAAAAACAAGCTCAGCGGTAATCTTGAAAGATAAGTTTGTAAAAAAAGGTTGGTATAGCTATGTTGCACTTGAATACATCGATTATAAGACGCACCTTAAACATAAGATGCATCCCAAGAACTATAAGATTCGACCCTAAATGGTCAATATTTGACCCCTTAATGAAGTCCAAAAACTCTGGCCAACGAACTCATCCTTTCTTTTGATATTATTGAGATTTTAAAATTTGTTTGGATTTTTAAGTGTATCCTAGGGTGAGATATCGTCTGAAGTGCAGGCCCAGACTTATTAATGGGCTGACTGGGCTATATCCCAGGGCGCCAGATTTTGGGGGGCGCAATATTTTCCAAGACAACTTTTTTTACAAACAATAAATAAAAAAAAAATCGTTCAGAGACAACTCAGACAAACTTTCTTATCTACGAGTTCATTATTACTTAGCCCATTTAAAATTTCATCAAAAATTTTCATAAAAATAACTTCGTACTTAAATCGACTACACTTTAGAATTTTTTAATCAAAATCGTCGGAACCGTTTTCGAGAAATAATTTTTTTCACGTATTTTCAGAGTTTTTGGGGGTAGCGCCCCCACATTTGGAGCTAAAATTCATTTCTCGATTTTGCCTCAGGGTATGATTTTTCTGAACATGTATGTCAAATTTCGCCAAAATCGGCCCAGTAGTTTAGGCCCAGGCTTCTGCACACACGACAGATTTTTCATAAACCACTTTTTTGGACTCAGGGGACCTCAAAACTTATCCATCAAAATCTCAAAATCGAATTTTCGCATCATCACAATACTTTCTCTTTATATAAAATATAAAGAGCAAAATTATATAAGAAAGTAAAAAATGTGTTATGTACAATAATGTGTCTCCCTAATGTCCTACTGCCTTACAGCCAATGCTAATGATGGCCTTATAGTGAATAATGTACATATGTACAGTAAATGTACAATTTTCATGCCATTTTGTCAAAAAAATTCAAAATTTTGCGTGCCCCTCCTTCCCGTAAAACTATATTCTGTTGTTTCTAAAAGTATGAAAAAAATGCAAATCCCAGCAGGCTGGGCAAAAAAAAAAA
>KZ651649.1:121055-134698 GCA_001010745.2 Gerris buenoi
TTATGATTATATATATATATATATATTTTTAACCTTTGTTACAAAAACATCAGTATATTTCCAAGACCACATCAATAGTCAGGGGAATAGATAAGTGAGATAATTTATTAATAATGTTTCCAAAAGCATAATAAATAAGTTTTCTTTGAAAAATAGTGCTTACTTTCTTTTTAAATCCATTTTTTCTGAGTTTAATTAGCTGCATGGTACAAACTTTGATTTTTTTCATTTTAAAAAGGAAAGAAAAATTATCAACATATTTTTTACTTGTTACAAATCTTTACTCGACATTATATAAAAATTATTATTGTACAATTTAGAAGATGAGATATATTTATTGAAGAAGATAGCATCATTACATCCTTTTCATTTAAGTTAAAATTAGCTTTTTTTTTTTTTAAATATAATAGAGAATATAAGGGAAAATATGCTAACTAGCCAGGAAATTCAGTTCTCCCCCCTCCTGCTATACTAATTTCATGTTTACAATACCAACGAAACCCTTTTTTATGTTAAATTTATTGTATGCATTAAATGGAATATTTTATATGGAAAGTAGTTTAAGAATCTTTTTTAATATTATTAATATATCTTTCTTAATTTGTTAAAATTAAGAAAAGAGTTGATAACTACTCTGACGGGGGGCGGGGGGCGCCAAAGCTGTGAGTAGCCCAGGGCGCCATTCACTTCAAGTCCGGGCCTGCTGGAGTGACACATGCATATATACATAGAGAAAAAGTGTTCAATTTCAAGAATCGAATAAGAATGGTCTTATGCGGATTTCCATGGAGAAAATTTTCAAAAATTCGCATTACAAAAATTTTGAAGCGTATGCAAAAAACATAAGGGAGTAACAATCTAAAAAAGAACCAAAACGTTTTCGTTAATTCATCACTTGATATCTATCATCGGTCACCCAAATATTCGAATTGCTAACCTAGAATAAAACTAAGTTTGGATGGTAAGAATATCACTTAAAGAGCAAACATAAATTTTAACCTGTTCCTTTTAAACAAAATATTTAATAAGTTCTGTCTTTAAGTGTGTTTCGAAAAGTTTTTGATCGCTCTACATACTTTATAAAGTTTGTAAGTTTTAAACTGATTTTCATCTTCACTCTTCCTTAAGATCGATATAATGTTTTAGAGAAGCGATCTAATCAAAAGTTTTGATTATTAATTTTCCACTTTTCTCTTCCATACAGCTAGTTATAACCCTGTCACCTACATTGTGCCCTATACATTATGTATGGGGTTTTGAAAAGATAAAACTCTAAATTTTTAAGTAATTACTTTTTGTAGTCCAGATAAACAAGAAATTTAATTAGTGTACTGAAACAAATAAAGAATAAGGCGTGAGACAAGTTGAGATATTCCCCGATAATTGTAGATAAAACCATTAATATTTATATATAATAGTATCATATCATTTATATAGTCGAGTAATTGAGTATTGTCCCAAAGACTTAATCAATGCGATACAAATTAAATTATTAAATCGTTTATTTTTGGAAATTTTATAAAATATTTATTATTGTCTTCTTAGGTTATTAAAATTATTTATTGTTTAAATCATTATATCGTTCATTTTTGGTAATTTTATAAAATATTTATTGTTGTTCTCTTAGGTTATTAAAAGTATTTATTTTAAATCAAATTAAATCATTATATCGTTCATTTTGTTAATTGTATAACATATTTATTGTTGTTTTCTTAGGGTATTAAAATTATTTATTTTTTACAAGCTTGTTATTTATTATTTAAAGTGCATGTTAATTTACTTACTAAGCTAATAAAATGTATACTCGTAAATACGAGTGCGTAATATATGAATGGTTTCGGGTTTATTTATTTGAATTGATTTTATTATATTTTGTTTTTTTTTAGAGATAATCAATTTATCTTACATTTATCGTTGCAGAAACACATGTTTACCCATATGAACGTATAAATAATATTATAAGAGAAACGGGTTATGAGGCAACTCGAACACCCGAAGGTCCACAGCTTGTGCTGATTAACAATGAATATCAACCTTTATAATAATTTAAAGAAAATCATGTATGAAACATTGTAATAAATGGTATAAATAAATAAATAAATTATAATGCCCGTATTTATTCTAATGGAAAATCATAAACCAATAGAGTTTACTATAGTACAAGAGATTGAACTAAAAAACTATTCAAACCCAGTGTAGAGTAATGCATTATTTGAGGAATTACCTTGAATAGGTTGAACAGTTCCGAATGAAATTACGTGTTTAAAACCAAATTTAATTTATTATCAATATGTTAATAATTTAAGGTAAATAGAGTTAAATTTTATGAAACCACAATTGACCATTTTCCAAGTGTCGAAAAGGGTAAAATGTTAAGGCACAAAGAAATAAAAAGTAGTGAGGTTTTTACGTGAAAGGAGTGTTCTTTAACAAGTCAATATATTAACTGACGTTGACATTGAAAGATTTGGGGGGGGGGAGAGAGTCAACAATGCGGATCAAATTATTCGATTATTGAAGAGTGGGGGTGAACTGATAGAAGCCGTGATAACTGGGAATTATTGCAATTTTGAGCCTACCATTATCGTGAGGTTGAATCGGTGCTTCCTCTTCAGGCATGTTCGGCGAAATGGCCTGGGATCGATTATCGACTTGGCCTTCAGCTTGACCGGCCACGTCTCCGGGTCCGTCACTAGTTAGGTTGTCACTGCCGTTGTCAGGTTTAGTCTCGTCCGATGCATCTTTTGATTGAGAAGTTTCATCGATGTTGTTTATTGGTGCGTTCTCTTCTGGTAACTCAGATGCGTCAGCTGTTGATGGTTCATCACCTGGTTTCCCACCTTAAAAAAACAAAAATAGGAACTTAGTAAAAAATATTAGTTCCATTTTTTAAATAACGAGAACAAATACATTTAGTCCAGAAGGTAGCGTGTAAAAAAGTGTCTGACTAACATCAAGCTAGAATTTTTGATGCAAAAGATGCCTTTTAAGAATATTTGGTCGGCTAAGTTCGTTTGCGGGAAATAGCTTGGTAAAAGGCACGTGAAAAAAACAAACAAGTGGAAATCAGCCATGTCCCGCCCATTTCGGTGGACAATGTGATTTTCATAATCTAGAGAGTAGACCAAAAATGAAGTTGTTAGGTTGGATATTCAAATCAGAGTGGTCTCCTATTAAGTAACAAAATAACATCATCTTAATTTTTGGGCTACTAATTAATTATGTTCTTGGGATAATGATAACCATATTGTCACCCCTCTACCGGTTTGTTTTTTGCAAATGCTGCTTGCCAAGCTATGTCCCACAGTCGAACGACCACACATTCTTAAATGGCACCAAAATATTGGTGCCAAAAGTTAGTGACACACTTTTTTTGCACGCTATCTCCTGGAATAATTAATTCTTCTGATATTACCACAGACATAATATGAGATCAAATTAAAATGTCAGCTCCACAGTCGTTGTTGTGAATAGTTTACCACTTCAAGATCAAGATGTTAATAATATAAAATATTCTATAATATATGTTTATAATAATATAAACATTGCTATAGTAACTCTTTTAACTATACTATGTATTAGGAAGGTTACTCAAATTGTAGATTGTTCTGTCTCCTAAACAAAACCAAAACCTGTAATTGTTGAATAAAATTCAAGGCCTGAAGATACCCAGGTATGTGCGAAATATAGCCTAATATTTTAGTAAATGAAAATATTTTTATTTTTAACCTTTTTTCATCCCTGAAGACCAAAAGGATAAGAATATCTAATTCAACATTTCTATTTTCACAATTTCTTCTCCAATTTTATATCATTGATTTTTTTCAAGCAAACAAACAGGTTTAAGTATTTCATCGACACTTTAACTAGTACAATGAGTCGTTATTATCATAATCTTACTCTAAACGATTTTGTTACAAATATGTATTAAATTTCAAACCTAACCTATGACGTTCATAAACTTTTTTTGATATTATAAATATATTAATGAAAAATAATATAATATATCGATTATTTTGCAAGGAAGCGTGCAATAGATAAACCAATATTAATGAACTTAATTAATGGTTCTGTTAGATTTATTAACTTAATGTTGACATAAAACTGCTATCTTATAATATTAAAATTAATAATAGATATTATTTATCAGACTCAATCACGCAACACTGCTCATCTCAGGACTTATTAATTATTAATTTATATTCAAACTATAATTTTTAATTTAAACCTTTAGTAAAAAATGTGGGATTAATTTGGTGGAAACAGCTAACAATCTATTTAGGTTGCCAGACTATTAAAATAAAGTATCTTAAAATACAAACCATCATCTAAAGATAATGTTTAACCATCATCTAAAGTTAAAGTTTAACCGTCAACTATGTCCTGTTTGAGCCTATAAAGTATAAGTATATTAGGAACATACCTACACTAAAGAGAAAGGGCATAAAAAGTGCAGAGTTGGCTCTTAAGTCGGCCATATTTCTTTTGAATATGACTAGCAGTAAACATTTTTAGAGTGAGAACTTGCTTATCCTTAATCTACCTAAAAAGAACTTTAAAATTAAGCCATATATTATACATAGATTTTCTGAACACCCATTCGGCTATTATTTTTCAAAATGGCAGAAAAAAATAAATGTTTTGTAATAATAAATACATATTCTTTTCCTATTTTTTGAGACCTTTAAAATAATGTATAACATGTAATGCTAAATTGAAACTTTTCTCTTTTTATTGGCCGCCATATTTAAAATGTTGAGTGTGAAATTTCCAAATGCTGTTATACACCTGTGTGGCAAGTTTCGTTGAAAGTTAGGCAAACAAACAAACTTTTAAAATCCCAAGTCCCTGAAATGAAGAAATCACTTACACAATAAGTTTACTTGTGTTAACAACCCATTGTTTGTTAATCTCTTAGACTATTCTCAATTTTTAGTCTCACTGAACATCTTTTCAATATGTGTTAAAAAAATAATGATCAAGAATATCAGATAAACGATAAAAAATAAATAAAGTATAAGAAAGTAAATAAAATATAAATAAAGATAAAAAAAAGATTAAAAAAAAAATGTTAAACAATTTAAATTTGTGTTGAGTTCCTCGTGTAATTATTATATATTTATGACATCTGTAAATCACAATTTCTCATTCTTCCCGGGTAAATTTAAAAACCAGGTGTTTCTCAACTTGGATTGAGGTATTTTTACATCTTCTTCTTAATTTTCAATTCAATTGATAATGTATCGCTATTTACAAAGGTATCTTTGTCAAATATATATTAAATTGCTTTTGTAGAGTTGAAAACTTTGAAGTCATAAGTAACGAATAAGTTAGGAACAAAGAGTTTAGTTGAAAGTTATAAGCCCTGAAAAGTGGGAATGAGGTTAAATTGTATTTCATCTGCAAAGCACCTGCTGGCAAGCAACGTTCTGTCCATGAGTTTAATTAGTTAATTAAGACATATTTTGTTCCATCCCGCGGTATAACCACCGAAAAGGGTGAAGGGAGAGGCTTTATTCCCGATTCTGTATCTAGAATTTAAATTAGTCCAATTACAAGTAGGTGGTTTTGTTCATTGAATCGATATTTCAGTTCAAGACGAGATGAGATTGCTTTACCTTGGGCTCCAGGTCTGGATGCGGGAGCATTTCTCTAATTTCAACGCTTGAAGCTATCTTGATAGAACCCCCACACCTTTCATATCGTCTTTATTCAGGCGCGCCTTTACCCCCAACGCTTATAATTTGATTAAAACTCAGCTCGTAATAAACAACTGTGAGTCTTATATCTTGAACACTGGTTAAGATTGATACTTTTGATTAAGATTGTTGATTGCATTATAAGATTTTCATATTATTGCAGTGGAATCCGCAAAGTGTAATTATGGTTCATTGCAATCTCAGAGAACATAATCCCAAGTTTTGTTGTATTTTCAACGTGATCTGCCATAGCAACAATCATACTTCCTCAAAAATTTTAGAACACTTGGCGATTTCCTGAAATCTTCATTAATGTTTTTTATAATTATAAAGCAGATGAACTACGCTGCAAAATGAAAGCCTGACGAAAAAAAATATTTCATTTACTAGATTTTTTTAATCTCATGAAAATACTTCTACATATACATGTATGCTAGGTATGGGAATAAAAAAGAATAACACAATCAGAATCACACATAAGTATAACACAATCTCTCCTCGTAAATTGGAAAAAAATGTATTGCCAATGCAGCTTTCAGCTTTCAAAAGGCCATTATCAGTACCGAAGAACAAAAAAGAAATATCGACCTAAGCACAAACTTACAAACATAAGAAACATGTTGGTGAATAATTTAAAAAAAAATCGTAGACACTGATGATAGCATTTTGAAGGCTGAAAGCTCCTTTGGCAATAACACTTTTTTAATTTACGTGGAGATATTGTGTTATTCTTATGAGTGCTACTGATTGTGTCATTCCTTTACAGTATATACGTTACAGCCAAAGTAATTAATATAGTTATTATGAATAATTGCCAGCCATTATGTATAATAACTATTGAATTTGGTCAAAGTGATGCATAATATCTAACCCAAGTCAGAGAATGTGATAATATAAGACTGTATTAATCACTTTGCCTAGATATTATGAATAATAACGGTTGGAATTAGAAAAAGTAATAAAATGTTATAAAATTGTAAATATTTCACCTAGTGATATATGCTTATTTCTTCTGCAGTTTTGGTTTATAAAGGTCGCAGCTGTACGAATTTTGTATAGTGGTCTTGGTAAACCATAATATATTTGTAGTCAGCATCCCTCTGTTATTGCATGGCAATTAAATCACACAATTAGTCGCTAAAATTGGTCTTTTTATGGCAAATGTAACTAGTTCAGCAGTTATGTTTATATATTCATTTTTTAGTCCTAGCAGTCGTATCCTTGGCTTCGTTCCCTTTCAATATTAATAATTCATACTGAACTCTTGAAACCAACTGCTCCTAATAATAACACTAGACAAAGTGATTAATTAACCACTTTGTCTAATCATTTGAGGCATTATATATAATATCTAGTCATTATTCATAACGACCAATTTATTACTTTGGCTGTAACATATATACGTTAAACAGACTGTTAGATCCTTCTTTCTTCAAAATAATAATATTCTAGGGAGAATTTTTTCCATAAATTAAACATTTTTTTTTTGTTAATTAATCATAATACATAGAGCATTAAAGCCAAATTATACGACCACCCAGATTCATCCAGATTTCGAGATACAACAAAAACATAACCTTCTTTTAATATAACCTCATTTTTTTCATTTCTCTCGCAGTGTTGCTTACACAAAATAAAATAATAATAATGATAATTAACTTTTTATATTGATGCATGAAATATATTTATTTAACCTTCATTTAAGTTTTATCAAGATTTTTTTATAAATTGACTGTGAAGTCACATTTAAAGTTAATTTTAAGAATACCTTACTTTTAAAATGAAAAAATAATAATTTTATTCTAGAATACCAGCTTTTAAACAGATTTTCCGTCTCAACTGCTATTTTACCTCTTTTATTGCCATACTTCATGAATTTGTCTTTTTTACAGAATTCAAGATTGATATTAAAAATATTAGAGTGTATTATTTGGGTTCTGCATTTGCAAAGCTGGTACTGGAGATAACAATTCACTGTTACATTACAAAACTTCTATGATAGATAGAGATACTTTCTTATACGTACAATTTAACCATGTATTATAAATATAAACTGTCCAAATTAAAACAAGGTCCCTGAAGAACATTATCATACAGTTATGTTTATTCATGGAGCTATTCATTAAATGGATTATATTTAAACCAACAGATGGTTGATAATTTATAGGGTTGATGCAAAAATTAAAGATTACTTAGAAAATTTATTTTTCCTACCTTGATCTAAAATCAGATCTCCTTTCCCGTATTCCCCTGAATAGCCTTCATCGTCCAAATCAAGTGGGTTCTGTTTTAAATCATTAAGATCTTCTGCGTCAGCTGTTAGATCATCCAGCCGCTAGTAAACAAAAAAGTAAACATACAAATATATGAAAAAAATACTTCAAGTAGATTGTAGAAAATCAATAGCAAAAAGCGTCCTAATCCTCGCTTCTTTTATAAAGGGAGTCATCATTATTATTGGGTGCGTTCCAATGAAATTGTGTTCTCCTAGAACGCCATTTGTTTTTGAAATCCGTAGGATCCCTTTTTTTAGGCGCTGAAGATGTGTTTGGAGGCCGATTTTTTGCAATAACGTTTCTTTTATAAACCTACTTACTTCATAAGTGGTGAAGTAAGTGGTGTCGGCGCTACGCAAAGATGGGACAGGCGGGAATTGAGGAGTGGCCGATGTCGCCCANTACAATCCCTTCGTTTGATGCCATAAACACAATGAAAGGAATATTTCTATCTCATCCACATGAAACTTATCAGTTGACAAGAATGGAGAGGATGGCACAACGGGATTATCTTGAGAGATTATAATCCTGCCGTTCTTTCCTCTTGAACTCCATACACTAACACTCTTTCAAGACGGAATCGGCTTTCCTTACGGAAAGAATGACAGTGGATGCGGCGCTATTGGCACATCAACACGACGAGGTTCTAGGCCTGCCAAATGGCTAATACACACACAAACGGCGTTAATGTACCGTTTTATCAGTTGTATAAACTTTACTTTGAGCCAACTACTCTGCTATAAGAACTGCCAAGGCCCCCCACTTTCCAGAGCTTGTTTACAAGCTCTACCATAAATAATGCAATGAATAGACAAGTGGTTCATAAAGAGGTTTAAAAAAAAAAAAAAAAAAAAAAAAAAAAAAAAAAAAGCGGTGTCGGCGCTACGCAAAGATGGGACAGGCGGGAATTGAGGAGTGGCCGATGTCGCCCAATATTCTAGGTTATCAAAAATATAATGTGTCTTAGTGTTGTAAGATTAAGTCTAATCAAGGAATAAAAAATCCATTAAACATTAAATAAAATTAATCTAATTAATAACATTAGATTAAATAAGCTACCCTTGAAGTGGAAAGTGTGATAACTCTCCCACGTTCTTACGGCGTACGAATGACGACAGCCGGTAGTTATCATTAAACAAGCGTTTGAGGATAGAATTCTAGACACACAAAGACAACTCCTAACCCTTATCAAGATTCGTTTTAATTTAGAAGGTGACTGTTGGTTAATTATTCTTTACTTATGTTACTTATACTTTGTATTTGTTTATTTTCTTTAATTTTCTTATAAATGTATATTAATTATAATGGCACAAGCAATCTGGAATTTCCTTCAAATCTTCCTCACAAATTACTTCACAGCACCTAACACGTTCACGTTCATCCAGTCTCGAAAACTTTAAACTACGTACTGTTACGTAGTTAGCGATGTAAACAAGCCACCGCAGACTAACCTGCTTCTAGTTAACCTCACTGATTCGAATTACCATGCGAACGGGTGTTCGGAAAGTCATCACTGAGCTTGTACATCCTTTGAGCTCGTATATCTTGGGACTGGTATTATAGATCATTTTAAATTGCACCACATGTGTGTTTTTATTTAAGTGAGAAGTAAGTTATAATTATGTTTTTTTCCAAAATAAACATACAACCAATTGTTTTTCTAAAGGGGGCTACACACCTTCCGATTATCTGTGCAGTTTTGAGCCCTGCTTTTTCAAAAAATTTCAGAAATTTTAACGTGTTCAATTTCTGATGAGATTTTGGGTAAAAGGTGTTCCATTGTAACTATTAATTTCTTTTCGCTACAAATTTTTTATTTTAAAAATCTAACCTTGCTATTTCTCTGCCAGCATGGCGTTCGTATTACATCTAAATAAAGATTCAAATGTGCCTTAAATCTTAAAGATTCAATATTCCAACAAGACCCATGGTAGATTTGACGTCTGAACAAGTCGTTAATAAATGAGGACGGAAGATTTTCATTTTGAAACAACCTTATCTAGGATGTATCAATATTTTTCCATATTTATGGTTTGAAAATTAGGATTCGTCTTTTATTCGATATGGTTAGATTAGTTCATATACAAGATCAGTATCTCTTTCAAAAAGGTAGGTAAAAGACTCTCGTGAATTTAGCAGTTAACGCAAATGTTATCGTTGTAGACTAACATGTTTAGTTTGTCTTCGGGTAAAAGGGTGTTAAGGCTAAATACAGGTTGTTCTAAAGTCTAGCAAGTTTTAAGGTTAGAGTCTCATCAATCATCAACTTTAGCCTGACTAAAGCCTTCTACCTTCTAAATTGACTTTGAATCCTTGTTACGACAATGCATAGTTTGTTCGAACTTCCGCAAGTTGTTTGAAAGTAGAACAGAGATTCACTTGAAAATTTACATCGACTAAAACCAGAAATAGATCACAACTCCAATCTAGCTTAAGTATCGGGAAACAGTGGGTTTGAAAACAAAATCCCTCTTCACCGCTTTTAAGCTAAGCTGCTAGTAAGCCTCTTAACTAAGCTTCCTGTTTTAAAACAACTACCTTGGATACACAACCTTTATAGTGTAAACACAAACTGCAGCAATTAAGACTTGGCTTATCTGTTTGGTTTCTATAACATATTGGTTTACCAATATCGCAATCCTAGACATAATTTGTTGCAAACATACCCATAACTCATTATATCCGCCTCCGAAGTTATGTGGCAGTTTTGACAGTAATATGCCACAAATATTCGTGATTTAAGAGTGAGCTTAACATCAGTAATCCATTTTACGATGATTTCCTCTGATGAAAAATACCTTGAAATATTGAACTTAGTGAAAAATTATATTTACTATAAACATTTTTGGTCTTTTTTGAAACTATGGATACTGATTACAGAAAAATCTTAACAATTTACAAATTTAAATGTGTACCTATTGATTCCTGATACTTTACTTATGACAAATAAAATGAAGGCATGTTTTCGATTTGGTGGAGATAACAAGAGATAAGCTAGCTGATGATATTGAACTGACATTAATCATAAATTATCCCTTTGTCAGATGATTAAAGTAGATAAACATTCCTTGATGTCTCAAAAGAATTTCTGTCTTGGAGTTTTTAAAATCGGAGATATAAAATGTTTTCGTCCTCAAATGTGAACACAATGATTCCGTTACCTTCGCTAGGCTCGGAAACAAAAGTATACTCTATATATATACTGGCTACGTAATCTAAATTATCGTTCATGAGACAATAAATTAGAAATATAATCCTTGTTTCATTTCTTAAAAAAAAAGTTCATAGTAGGCAATGTAATTACTGTTATTTTTTTTAATGTATAAAGTCAAAACTAAATCAAATTAAACTTCGAGCAAACAAATAACTCCATTAAATCCTGGGGAATTCACGGAAAAGTTTGGCGTCAGTTGAGTTTTGTTGAAGATAAAAATAACACTTTAAAAGCAGGTCAGAGGTCATTTTCCTCATCTTGTATCATTTATTACGAGTCTCATACTGTGGAAATGACAGCCGTATAATTTTCCGGTAGAATGCAGGGGATCTATGCCTCGGGCTGTGTAACGATATTCCCACATTCGCACCAACCCCTATATGCCTATTAACACCTTACCTATAAATAAATTTATAAAGGTGTAATTTCATTTAATTTGCATGAGGAATATTTACCCCTTTTGAGATATATATTCACAAATCCATCACATATCTTCTTCTGGTTTTCCAAGACGGGCCACTTCTCTAACCACTGATGTAACGATGACTATTTCAGAAGCATTAGATCATAGCTATTACCATTTCATCGATCTTTTAACTACCTCTTCCAAATCCAAATCCCTTTCCTGTGCATTCTTAGTTATTCTATTTAGTATTTCTCTCTGATAGTTACTTCTCAAATCGACAATTTCTGGCCAATCAACCAAAAAGATTAAACCAAGAGTGCCTCAAATTATTTTCTTAGTGCCCATTCTTCACTTGTAAAATCCAAAATGCCATCCACAATTACATTGTATTCGGTCAGAGTTGTGAAAAGCAATACTCGGGATTCAACTTTTATATTGTAAAATTTTAAGTCTTTTTTCTAGAATTTTATGTTTTAAAAAATAATACTGTGTGTTTTAAAATTCATTAGTTCTACAATTATTAAAATGAATTTTATTTAACATAATATTAATAATAAACAATGCTATAAATTATTAGATTATAATATGAGAATATTGTCAAACTATATTAATTAAAACAGTTCATGAGGGTATTGCATAATCAATTATTTATATACCGCAGATCTTTATTTAGATTCTACAGGCTTTTAATTAAATGATGGTTATAATGTCTGTAATTCTTTAACTGGGATCCATTAAATCCTCGATAACCAACAGTAAACTGTCAGTTACCGCTTTCATTAGGTAATCAAAATATCTCTGAACTACATTTTGAGATCTCCGTTAACTGTCTCGTTTTCTGTCTAATAAACATTTTACTGTTGTTTCCCTGAGAGAACGAACCTAAATATACAATCAGACAGTTGAGGGTTTGGGTCTTGATTTCCCCTTTTATTTTTAATTGCTACTCAGGATCACTCTCAATACTATGGTTCATGAACAATCTGGAATTATATTCTTATTTAATCCTCACCTGACGCTTCTTTTAAGAAGTATGGATCCACGAGAATACGGCGCTTATATGTAATTCTCATTCATACTTTAATATAATTATGGGCACTTCTTTAAATTGTGACTCCTCTTATAAAAAAACAGGTGGGAGTAACAATCTAAACAATTTATTGGAATGTTCTTCTTTAGACCGTTACTCCCCTTATCAAAACATATGTGGGATACTCCTTTGTCCCACAGTACATTGGACTAAACATCCCTTTTTTCTCAATAGTTATTTAGTCAAAGTCATTTTGATTTTTAAAAAAAACATAGGGGAGTAACAATCAGAAGAAGTACCAAATTATGAATATCTATGATACACCCTTGTATTTTAATCATCAGTCCATAAACTACCATTAATTTAATTTGTGATTTTCTCATTTGAGAAAAGTTAAGAAAGAAGTGTCAGGTAGTTTTTTTGGATCCGACATCTCCAGCGCCCTCTAGTGTTAAAAAATGTGTTTTTGATAGTATACCCTGTTATCACGAGTACTTTTTTACGTGAAGACCAAAGCGAATAAATAATGTTCTTTTGTTAAAGATAACTCTTTGGGGATGGTACCCTACTCTGAACAATTTTCGTTTCCGAACCCGCGCAAGTGGAGTTACAATCCTCCAAAGTTGAGTGGTATAATTTCCCCATTTTTTGTTTAGGGTTTCATTAATTTTTTTAATTAGGGAAGAGTTGGAAATGATATGGTTGGGGTGCTCATTTTTAAGACTAAGTACAAATTAAGATAAAGCCTAATTCAATTGAAATTAAATTATTCCTAAACTTTTCATATGAACACCCCGAATAAAGCTTCAACTTTATAACCAAACTTTTCGAGTTCCTAAATACGACGATTCTGTTTGACTGAAGCACCCACTCGTTTTTGTACATTTAATTTATCGATTCCTCAACTCGGAACTATGTTTTCTGAATCTCTTTTATTTGGTTCTTCAAGAGATATTAACTTGTCTTGTAAAAAAAAAAAAAAAAAAAAAAAAAAAAAAAAAAAAAAAAAAAAAAAAAA
>KZ651649.1:134726-146413 GCA_001010745.2 Gerris buenoi
TTGATTATTTTTATTTTTAACCCGATAACCTTTCAGAGCATTCTGAAAGGTTATCGTTACCGAATAATAACAGATTGCTTTTAAACAAATAATTAAGGTGAACAGGATTGCTGTACCCTGCGATGATACCCTCTAAACTAAATAACACATTTTTACCAGATATCTTGCTTCTCACCTGTAATTGGTTGAGCGTGGTGTCGTCTCCGAAAGCCGAGTCATCTGAAGGGGTTGAATGCTGAGCAACTGGACCAGTTTCTTGTCCAATTTCAGCTAACCAATCCCATGAAGGAGGACTATCACCGTGGGTTCTAGGTGCTCCTGGTATAACTCTAAGGTACTTATCTCCTTCCAGATCCTTTACTGATTTCTTGTAGTCCTTCATCGTCTTACCTTTCTAACAAGCAATGCAATAGAAACATTACTTCAACTAAAAGTAATAAAATGTATATAACTATAATACTAAAGAGGATATTCCCTTAAGGCGGAGATACACATGCCGTCAAATTGGAGAAGTAGCTTGCATGCCAAAAGGTATTTGCTACTAACTGGCATACCAAGGATTTTTATTAAGTTTTTATCTGCTTGCTTGCAAGCTACAGGCTTGCCATTTAACATATCCACGTGCAAGTAGCTGGCATGTTTTTGCTCAAGCTACAGTCATGTATATTTCCGCCTTTTCAGTAGATTAGTAGACAATTAGCAAAAATCTACCCCTAACTGATAAGATAGTTAGTAAAGGTAGAATGTTTGCTAAAATATGTTGCAAGCATCCACTCTGACAAATAGCAGACCTAGAAAAAATGTCCTACGCTCTCACCCTGGAATTGTGCCAAGGGCAAGTGTCCAAATTACATATTTCCAAGGTAAGGGAAGTAATTTTTAAAATTGTAATTAAAGTCACTAGGGTAAAACCTCATCAATTCTCTGATAACAATCTACTAATATAGGTTGAAGTATAATTTAACTAAAATAACAATAATATTTGAGCCAGCCCATGGAGGGATTAGGTCTGCCAAAGGGCTTAAACACAAATAATGGGGGGATAACACGGGGTTGGCATATCGCTCCATCAGTAGTATAAACCGTAGTGTTGGCTTTTGTAACTGGATGTACGCCACTTTACTTAATTAGGTTATTGAGCTTTTGCTATTTATTCATGATATTGGGTGAACACCGAAAGTGATAAATTGACGCAACTTGTAATTTGTAACCTCCTGTTCCATTTCTCCAAGTTATAGTTGAAACCAACTATAACTTTATCAATTGTGTTCTTCTACATTTATTTTATATAGTTAAATTGTATTAATCCTTGGAAGAATCCCAGAAGAAGGTTAAAACAGATATGGTAAATTAATAAAGATAAAGTAAACATGGTAATTAATACTGAATTAATTTCACATAACTATATTTTTTACAATACCATAATTTATTACTTCAGTTGAATTAATTATAAAACTGGTAGTGGAATAAATAAATAAGTTTATTTAATTTTAATGAAAAAGTTTTATATTATTCCCGTTATAATTTTATTAAAATAATGTAAAAAAAAGTCAAGCAAACGCTAAATTTATACATCAAAAGATAAAATTAATTAAATTTAACTGAAAGTTTAAATAACGCAAACAAATTTTTTTTAAAAAATCCTTACTAATACCTTAGTTAAATTAAAATAATTGTTTTGTTAAGCCATTTTAATTCGTATTGTAGTTATCTGCATTCTAGCGGCCACTCAACCAACTAAAATGTTTCTAAATCCTAAATTAAAATAATTACTTTTTGAAGCTGTTTTAATTCGTATTGTAGATATCTGCAGACCAGCAGTCACTCAACGAATTAAAAGAAATAATAAATCCTAATATTATTAATGAATAAAGTATTTATTTTGTAGTCTTGAGACTGACTGAGAAGTCACGTTTAATATACCTTTAGTAAGTAAGGTCTTATAGAGATTTTACATTTTATTCAGCATTCTTACATTATCCTTGGAGGCAGTGTTGGCTCCATGTTGTTCCAGTAGTGCTTGAATACGGCTTGATAATTGCCCTTTAAGACCTGCGCAGTAGTGTAAAGGAGTTCTACCCATATTATCTTTCAGATTTACAGCTTGAGGTACTCTTTCAAGAAGTGTTTTGAGTAATGCTTCATGTCCTAAACCGGCAGCCTGGAATCAAGAAAGTACCAATTATATAAGAATAGAGTTTGCCAACTTAGAGAATGTAAGGACTTTGAAGTTAATTCAATTAGATATTAGGAACAGTAAAACGAGAGATTTCAAAAGACGAGGACAAAAGAAGAGTATCCTTGCCACTTTAGTGGGAAAATGCGCTGCATATCCCATATCCTCTCAAATACAGAATTGATGGCTAGTTTCTTAAGAGTCACATTATTAGAAATCTGCTTTCGGTATATAAAATAATTTTCCTTAGTTAAAGCAGTGTCTAAAGGCCCCCATACAGCCATACATGGTCAAAATGTTTGCGTCAACATCATCTTTGTGCCAACCTTTTGACCGTGTATGGGGCGCAACATGTCCTTGATGTTTGCGCAAACATGATGTCTAACTAAATTTCCCCGACATTATGTTTGCCCAAAATGTTTGATCGTGTGTGGAGGCCTTGAGCCATAGTTAAGAATCTATATAAGATTAAAGGTTCTTTCAACATAATGATGAACTCCACTAACGTTATCAATAAAAGTTTCCTGAAATATTGCTCAAACTCTATTATCATCGTCTTATTTAACCACAGTTCAAAGAATCAGTAATCATTTATTGAAATCTGGTTCTAGAAATAACAACACAAATAATTAAGGTGAACAGGATTGCTGTACCCTGCGATGATACCCTCTAAACTAAATAACACATTTTTACCAGATATCTTGCTTCTCACCTGTAATTGGTTGAGCGTGGTGTCGTCTCCGAAAGCCGAGTCATCTGAAGGGGTTGAATGCTGAGNTAAGATTAAAGGTTCTTTCAACATAATGATGAACTCCACTAACGTTATCAATAAAAGTTTCCTGAAATATTGCTCAAACTCTATTATCATCGTCTCATTTAACCACAGTTCAAAGAATCAGTAATCATTTATTGAAATCTGGTTCTAGAAATAACAACTTCTTTCTTCAGGGACGGTGTTTTTAGTTTCTTACCTTATGAAGTGGATTTAGTCCGTTTGCATCTTTACTTATTAAAACATCATCAGGAAGAGGAGGTCCAGATCTTCTTTTTAACATTTCTAAATCGTTCTTTATTGCTGCCGTGTGTACATCTTTGATGTTGTTCTGAAACAAAATTAAATTTGCTGCTCTATCAAGATTTCCAAATATACAAACTTCCTGACTATAAAGCTTTATTTTCCTAGAAGCGACTCCAGCGATAGACGCGCAAGCGATAGTTGCTGGGAGATTATCGCTGAGGACTCCTCTTCTGAGTTAGCATGTTACCGTTTTCCTAGCTGAGCGACTCTCACCATGCAAATTCAAAATAACGAGAATATCGCTGGAGTTGCGTCTTGGAAAACCTTCAAACTTACCTTAAAACTTCAACATTTTATAGTATTGAAAATATTTTTGTATGCTGATTATAATTTACCATTATATAAGGGACGGCATCGAGAAATTTCTTGACGGATGGTTGTTTGCTGGTTTCCCTTGCCAGCCTGTATCCATGTCCTTCCCATAGCAGTTTGAGAAGCTTTGTCAAATCCTTTTCATGGATCCATATTCTAACTTGAGAGATCTTTATACCACCTGTCCAAACAAAAAAAGTAATAATTAGACCTTCATTATAGAGATATAGACGGAGATACACATGCCTGTAGCTTGAACAAAAACATGCTAGCTGACTTGCACGTGGATATGTTAAATGGCATGCCTGTAGCTGGCAAGCAAGCAGATAAAAATCCTCGGTGTGCCAGTTACTTGCAAATACCCTCTTTTGGCATGCAAGCTACTTCTCTAATTTGATGGCATGTGTATCTCCGCCTTTATTGACACCCTATACGGCTTTCATTGCCAAGCCACCCTAATCATTTCATCTTAGAAACAATTGTCGCAAAGATATACCAAATCAAGTTTTATTCAATAAAGGCACCTTAGAGGCTAAACGCTGTTTTTGATAAGTTATCGTTAGTTTAATTTGAATCTTATTCCTTACAATTTGATCAAGTTAATATAGGTTGTCAGAGTATACCGTTCCTGACCCTAAGTAGCCTTGACAATTATCGTTACTTTAATATCCCTTCTAAGAATTTAACTGACTTTAGGGGGGCTATAAGCAATTAATCATTTAGAATATTCAGTAAAATGACAGCTACCATTCCAAGCAGCTATTACAGGAACTTCTAATTAATAGGGTTGCTTAGATCAATTAAATTCTATAGATGCAAAGGAATTGAGGTTAATTACATATCTTGAACGAACTCCCTATTATTGTTCCCTTACCTATTTTAGTAATATTACAATTGATAAATAAAAACACATTGTCAGTTCTACAATCTCATAAAATAATTCTTTGATATTAATAAATGGGCTATTTTATCACTCAATATTCTTTGATTCAATAAATAGGCTCTTTTATCATTCAATATTCTTTGATTCAATAAATAGGCTCTTTTATCATTCAATATACCTAATCGATTCTACTTCCATTACCCTACTTTTCACTGCCTACTTTAACAAAAACCACAAACTAAAACGGAGTTGCGTTGTATTTATTTAGTTTCATCAAATAGAATTCATTATTGAACTGAAAATAGAAAATAAATATGTAATAACTATGACCATTAACTAAAGTTATGATAAACAAAGAAACTACTGAAAAATAAACCAAAAACTATTAAATACATTATAATTATTGTAATGTATAATACTAAATTAATTATGCACATACATACTATTAGTGTTGCACATAGCTTCCTCGTATCTAGCTTTTCAACCCATTATTGTATAATTTATTTAATTGTTACCCCATTTTTTAAGTCTACCAAATTGTTTTGATTTTTTACATGATTTAATTTTACATGAATCAATCAATTAACGAACATTTTAAAGTGAAATTAATATGAGAAACAATACATGCGGGAGGAAGTTGAAATTAATTTTAAAACCAGTTGATATTGGTGTTAATAATAGTATATTATGTTACTAGGCTGTAAAGTGAGTTTTTTCTTTACCGCGGCAATTACATTTACTGTCGAGCGAAGCGAGACAGGAAATATTGCCAAGGTAAAGAAAAAACACTTCACAGTCGTGTAGCATATGCTATTTTTTCCGAGGTAGCAGACAATGAAAAAACATTAAATATTAATCAATAATCAATATAATAATAACAAATATTAGTTTAAACTTAAGATTAAAAAAAAGAAACCTTAAAAAGAGGTTACACTATAAGAAAAGATAAATAAAACGCATTGACATCTAGCGGAATTCAATCGTACAAAGAGCCACATTAGTAAGAAATCAGCGCTCCTACGGAAGTTTTGACAAGTTCTTGTAGTACAATAAAAATTTTTATTGTACTACTTAACTCCCAGGAGTATGAAAAGATTTTTTAAGTCCACGTAACGAAAAAATTGATTTTAGTTTTGTTTTCTAGGCTTTAAAGTTACTATTTCACAGCCTACCACGGAAAAAATAAATTTTCTGCGCATGTGGAAGAGAAACCAATAAGCGCAGAAGGTTGAAACTTAAATGGAACGAACAATTGGCTAATTCTGACCTACTCCTAAATTCCATAACAATAGGACGAGTAGTTTTCAGCATTTTTATTGTGTGTTCGCAAAACTTTGGACAACCCGATAGACATGGGACCCAAGAAATTCTCTAATCTATGACGCGAATTTCTGTCTTGTAGTTTTTTAATTTGACGTAAAAATGTTTGGTCTTCGGAACGATCACAATGTTATCTTCGGTAAGCTTGGAAGCAATTAATAATAATTAATAATTGGCTGCTTATAAAATGTTTTTTTAATGTTCCATAAAATTATGAAAACGTTTCTACTATTTTTAAAGTTGCCGATAATTCCATATTGTATTAATAAATGAAAGTCCTTTTAGGAGCATTTGAGTGTGCAAATTAAAGTACCTCCCGTATATTCACAAAGGAGTTACGAGTAAAGAATAAAGTGAAAATTAATAAAACGAATAGTGTCAACCTGATAATCTCTCATCTTCAGCTGAGTCATCTCTGTTGGTAGTTCGACGGCTTTCAACCATCTGTTGTCTTTTAAGTTGTCTTTGCTCAATATTCAAAATAGTATTTGAATAAGATGGAATCTTATTTTGGAATGATGGATGTGGTTGAAGGGCAAAAAACATTTCCCTTACTTAAAAGTAAATGACATTTAACTAATTTAAAAAAATATCCATTTATATTTAAAGGTTAGGAAAAATTATTGAAAGTATAAATTTATAGCACAAATTATTAATTTATAAGTTGAAATATTAATTTCATTAATACTTTCGCTTAGAGATACTGAAATTTTCCAGCATTAGCAATTATTGGAATTCAATTAAAATATACCCTAATGTTTAATGAACTCTAACAATAAAGGATCCGTGAAGCCTGATGATAACCAAGTAAAGTAATCAAAATCAACTTCTGTTACAATACAACTGTTTGTGCGCATTTCTTGACGATAAACTGATCAAATCTACTTCTTGAGTTTTATTCATTTAGTATAAGATAAAAATTTAGGGCAATTAACATAATTTCCAGAATATTAAATCATCTTCAAAGCTTCAAGAATATTAGATCGCCTTCAAAGCTTCAAGGATATTAGATCGTCTTCAAAACTTCAAATATTAGATCTTCTTTAGTAGCACAAGCTCTGGAGTGGGCAAGCCGGGCAATGTCAAGTGGCGCAGGGCGCTATCTTTAAAGATTTTTTTTTGCAAAATTACAAAACTATGTGGAGTATATCAGCAAGGCTGTGCCGCATAAAATGTATCTTTAATACGCCTTCTCGCCGGTAACTGCCATACAACTTCTTCTATCCTCCTCTAATTTTTCAAGTCAAAACACATGAACCTTCTACGCCTTGACTATCGGGTATCACTGCTCACTTAGCGTATTTGACACATTGTTCGAGTTGGATATACAGCGATTTTGTTGGTTCAAACTCTTTATCTTCATGTCGTTCAAACCTTCAGAATCTTTATTTTGTTCAGGTACTCAGAATCTTTAGCGAAACGTGTGAGCTCTAAAACACGATGAAACTAGTGCTACTATTCTGGAAACATTCCTTAATAAAACACTCTTCTTCGAAGCTTCAAGAATATTAGATCGTCTTCTAAGCTTCAAGAATATTAGATCGTCTTCTAAGCTTCAAGAATATTAGATCGTCTTCTAAGCTTCAAGATTATTACATCGTCATCTAAGCTTCAAGAATATTAGAACGTCTTCTGAAGCTTCAAGAATATTAGATCGTCTTCTAAGCTTCAAGAATATTAGATCGTCTTCTAAGCTTCAAGAATATTAGATCGTCTTCTAAGCTTCAAGATTATTACATCGTCATCTAAGCTTCAAGAATATTAGAACGTCTTCTGAGCTTCAAAAATATTAGGTCATCTTCTAAGCTTCAAGAATATTAGATCGTCTTCTAAGCTCACTGAATATTAGATTATCCTCTAAGCTTCACAACCCATAACATTTTATTGTTAGGTAAAGTCAAGTGAAGTGATGCATTTGATTTAAGAAATTTATAAATAAAGCTAATGGGTGATTAAAATTAATATCGAAGAGACGTAAAAATAAAAACTAGATAATTTTTAAAAAAACAATCTAATAAATTACTCTATCCATATTCTAACACTAAATCTTCACACATGTTTTCATTTGCACGACAAAAAGCTGACTAGATAAATTATTATTAACACACAAATGTTCGAGGCAAGGGTAATTATCTACTTTAAACCTCGTATTACAGGTAATTATCATGTCCACCACAATCAATCATTTCGCCCAACATTGTGAAATGAGTAACGTGGGGCGGAGGGGAGTTGAAATTCTGTCTCTTGGAAATCGATTTCGTGTTCTCCATACCATTATCGTGATCCCGAAAAGCCTGCTATCATTATCCGTGTCGATACAATGCACGTTAAATACTGGGGAGTTGTTTTTTTTTTTTTTCCACTCTAAGTAATGGATCCATTAAAAGACAGTGTTAATGACCCTATTTTTTTCTATTTTTTATATACAATTTAAAACTAAAAGAGGGTCCATTAACTGAATTCGTTGTTTTTCAATAAGTTATAACTGAAAGCATAATCTAAACTAAACAATAAATGCAAGTTCCGCTATTTCTCAAAATAAAGCCTTGTTTGCACGGGTCAAGTATTTTAGTAGACTAGTTTAGTAATTTAGTACTCGAATCGTATAGACACTTTGTTACTTACTAAATTTATATACTCGATATTGACTAAATTACTCGACCATGGCTACTAATACTAAAATACTCGACCCGTGCAAACTAGGCTTAAGGTCGTACCGACCTTAGAAGAAGTAAATACTCTTAGACACTTCATTTGATTCGCTTCACTTCACTTGACTGTATTAGCTTTGTAAAAGTTTGCATATCTTACTTATAATTGAAAAATGTTATGCAAAATGTATCTCACGTGAGACTAAAATTTCGCCTTAACTTAGATAAATCAGAACCGGTTCAATACACGTAACATACATAAAATATTTACTACGTTTCTATGAGTATTCAAAGCCGGTTTGAAAACTGTTTTGGTTTCAGACAAAAAGTGTTTCCTAAAATAGTTTTCACAATAATTTTGAAAACTATAAACAGTTTGACTAGTTATAGTTATGTCGGATTAGCATACATATATTATATTAGCATCCAAAGTCCGTAGAATGCGTAGAATAAGGTGGAATCTTCCCTGAATGAACTCCTAGGTTCATAGTCTTTTGGAGCGATAAAGCGGCTGGCATAGTGTACAAACCGAAAGTTAAACAGTATCAATACAGTAGAGGTGAGTGCGCTAATTACTAAGCTGTGCCCATAATTAACATGTTTTATTAAGTAATTCTTAAGATTGTTACTCCCCTATGTGGTTTTTTTTTTTTTTAGAATATTAATTACTTTGACTAAATAATTATTAAGACAAAGGGATGTTTATAAACAGCTTGGTTTTCCGGTGAAATCCACGTCACGAAGGGGATGAAGTTCGACGTTTCGCTTCCACTGCTGAAAGCATCTTCAGGGGTGTGGTGCATCGTAGTCGGCGTGTGATTGGTTCGACGTGTGATGCAACGTCCGACTTCATCCCCTTCGTGACGCGGATTTCACCGGCAAACCAAGCTGTTTATTATAAGTCTACCCGCAGAAACGTACGCGCCAAGTTAAAGGGATGTTTAGTCCAAGGTACTTTGGGACAGAGGAATATCTTGCTTCTGTTTTTATGAAGGGAGTTACAGTCTAAAACAGAACATTCCGTACACCTTCTTTAGGTTGTTACTCAACTCTGTTTTATTTATAAGGGGAGTAACCCTCCAAAGAAGTTTTTTTTTTTCATTGTTATAAAAGAACGTATAAGAGATGTCAAATCCAAATACGTTTTAACTTTATGATATGAGAAATTGAGGCTTAAATAAAAGAATATTAATAACTGCAATGAAAAATAAAATAAATAACAAAAATATAGAAATAAATTAGAATATAAAAAAAGATAAACCAATCATTTTTATAAAGCCCTTTTCTAATATTTCAAGACCAATCAAGTTTCTCTCTTTCTAGTATATATCCTATCAGGAAAAGGTTTATAGATTTTAGAAAATATAACTTGAAGAATGATTTTAGTCGATCACATAGCAAAATAAAGCTCTAAATAATAAATTAAGTTATTGAAACGCTCTGGAAATAAGCTGTCAGAGGTAAATGACCGGAGACAAAAATTATATTTTGCGATTTATCACAATCGTTTTAATTTAGTAGGGTTCAATATAAAGTAATTTAAATATTTTTATTAGAGATTTTTAAAAAAAATATAATGAATATTTTTCTCTTAATAGTGAATAATTAATATTTTAAATATATTATACAAATATTTTGCATGTCTTTGAAGCCATCATCAGCCGAGATTAATAGTTTCTTTAATCATTTATAATACAGCCTACTCCCGATAAATTGAAATCTTGGGGACCTCAAGAAAAATTCAATATCAGGTGTTTTTTTTATGAAGAGGAACCAAGGGAAAATTGAATATTAACGAGAGTTGAGAAAACGTACATTTAACTGTCCATACATACATATGTACAGTACAAAAAAATATATTTTATATTAATAAAATGTATTATATATTTAAATAAAATGTAATATATTTAAAATAATAAAATTTAAAGACGTATAATATTGTACTCATCAACATCAACTTTATTCCGGTATACTCTTGAAATGTTGGACGATTCCCTGATCTAATGGCAGTAACTTCTAGGTATTGTGTTTGGTTGGAAAAAGAGCACTTTAACAGTGGTGAGAGGGGGAGGGTTATTATGGACTGTACTTTATTCCATGAAAACCAAAATGCTGCGTCCTTTCCTATTCACATTATAATCACACAAGGCGCTCTTCCCTCTTCCCTTCAAATTAACAGAAAGGCTCATATTTGACCTTCAATTTATAGCGTGTTACCGAGAAAAAGATCTCCGTTCCTACTTCAAATTACCGAGTGTATCTAAATACACAGGTTTTTTTTCAATTTACCGGGAGAATCTCAAGGGACCGGAGTATTTCTTCAAATTACCAGGAGTTTCAATTTATCAAGAGTTTTAATTACCAGGATTAGACTGTAATTGCTTCTGAGGAATAAGTCTACAACTGGAGTTGATGCTAATAGAATAAAAAGATTGAAAGCCTTTAAAAAAATCAAAGGCAGCTTTTGGCATCTTGGTCATCAATACCAATACCTGATCATTTTATGGAGTGAATTTGTTTTTAATTATTCTATAATTGCTTCCAGGAAAAGTTACATATATTTACTAACATATTTAGTTTATTACCTGTGTTTAATGATGCCAGAAAAGCCCTCTAAATTGTTAATATACTGGGTAATGCCAACATCAGTTTCCGCTAAACCAGGCGCTGCTTCGATCTCCTCAACTATAATTGGGTATTTTCTTTTAGTCCCTCCTGATTCATTTCCATTTCGTTCTGAAAAAATAAAATAAAAAGTAAATAATAAGTATGTTTGATAGCAAAATGAAAAAGAGGGCCCCAAATTGAATTTAGAATCTAATTTGTTGACTTTTTAATAGTTGAATACATATAAGACCAAGTTTATACTTCTTTACAAAGTTGAGCGACTGTGTATAGAAATGTATAGCGACTGTCTATAGACAGTCAAGAGACTTTGACTTTGTCATATGCTCACACTTAAATGCATTCATAAGTTTTCCAGTTATCCCTATTTTATCAATATTAATAGTTGGGTCAATAAGGGTGTAAAAATACGAAGATCACAGCATAAAAAAGGCAATATTCCGTCCCCCTCCGGAGCATAATCATGCCATCATGCATACTACAACATCAATAAGAACTCCTAATATAATTTTTTTTTTTTAATAATTTACACCATTAGAAAATGGAGGAATAAACAATTAGAGAAGAAATTATAATTATGATTAGGTAAGAAGCAATTTCTAATTGTTAATTTCTCCATGTTCTAATTGATGTTTTAGGCAT
>KZ651649.1:171624-202586 GCA_001010745.2 Gerris buenoi
AAGATAATATTTATCTAGAATTTGGGAAGATTCTTTAAAAATTGGCCCGGAATTGCTTATTGCTATTAATTTATAACAGCATAATGCTTGAAGTGGACCTAAGAGGGGTTGAAAATAGCCAGGGTATGTATATTGAAGGAGATTATTATATCATAAAATTAGATTTTGTTTTGCCTTGCAATTAACCGATATTCCAATAATCAAATTATCAATCCTAATATCTTTAATCCTTATTATTACAATAAGCTCCTTTCTTTATGCAAATTTTATGATCATGATTGAGTTAGAAAATATAATTTTGTTATCAAGTAATCTCACAGATTATATACTTCAAAAGCAACGGAGGAAACTAAGGTTTTTAAGAATTAACTGAAGCTAATATTCCTAAAAATACTAAAGCTAATAAAATTACGATACGCTGTTAAACTGATTAAAATAGAATTTATTGTGAGTCAAGTTACTCTTCTACAAAAATAAAATCGACTTAAGAGATCAGGTCGATTTTTTAAAAACATATGTAAAGGGGCTCTATAATATTCTATTATCTACGATTGATACGAAATATATATATATATTACATCTCTGTTCAGATGCGCAAAAAGTCCAACCTAGTGTGGAAAAAAGAAGAATTCTTCAACTTTACGCACGATTAGCGAGTTTGTTTACATTTAACAAAACTAATTTGCTGTTTGTTTAATTAAAGTAACTGTTTATAACGATTGTTTGTGAAAAAAAAATGAGTGACTTAAGTGATTATTACGGAAATTAGGAGAATAAACTCCTTTTCAACCTCCCGATCAACTAGTTGAATCAACTAATAACTAATCGCCTGTGAAACGGGCCTAATACGCCTCCCGAAATAATTAATTCGGCACAAAATAATGAATTAATCTCATCTTTATCAAAAGAGAAATACGAACTTAAATACAGGAAGTTTATAAAAAATCGTTTTTCTGTATTTATTATTGAAATCCACAATCGTAGATAAAGTATGTTGCAAACTCCTCACTCGCATGCAAAATGCTACTTTCCGCACTAGACGCGTATTGTACTATTACTAGCTTATTCTTACATTTTCATCAGTCATATTTTTCATAGTTAACTTTCTACCGTACCTTTCAGAAATTTATTTTAGCCCTTTTTGTATTACGAATTGCTAATTTAAATTGACTGAAATCATCACTAGTTCTTCCTGATAATATAGCTCGAATCGCTTCTTAAAATTCCGTACAAACTACTTCTTAAAACTGCCATTTTCTCCGTAAATATTTCTCTTTTTTTGGATCTCTATTTAGAAGAGCTATTTTTGCAGGCTCCAAGAGAGGAATCATACGGACACGACCGGAATGGAGAAACTTACTTAGGTATGCGTTGGGTATAGCGAGGATTTCAAGCGTGTAATTGGCAACAACCCTCTTTTCATTTTTATATATATGAAATTGCGTAAAAACGTTTATCCTTACCACATAGATTGCGATTGTGCGAGCATAAATTTTATAGCAGTATGTAAATTGTACTTTATTTTCGTTATTTCTTTGCATATATATATGTAAATATATGCCATTCTTTGATAAACTAGTATTATGATATGCTGGAACCTTATGTGCATTATCAAATACACCGTTTTAATAAAGGTACGATTGAGGGGTTTATATTGATGACGAATTAAGTAAAATCATTCATTTTTTCTTAGTTCGGAAAAGTGCAGTTTAATCTGTGGATTAGGAGTACAATTGTTTGGGGGTGATTGTCACAAAACCCAATTGCTATCTAGGTATGGATTGTTTGTTTAAAAGCTCATATGTTAAATGCAATATTTTTTATCAAGTATCGTAGAGTTTATATCGAGACATACATATGCACAAGATTTTCTAATTTAAATTTATGTAGCTTTGAGGGAGTATGATACCACTTCTTTGACTAGATGGTTAAAATTTGGACTTTATCGTAGATTATGGTAATCTAATGAGGTTTCCCTTTTGATCAGTGTTCAATGTGCAAAGAGGCAATTCTCCTCTACAGCCAATCAAACCATTGATTGATAAGAAATCTAAACCAATTATCTTGCTCAGTCTCCTTCTGCTATCAATAATTAAAAATTGTTGACATTTTTAGGTTAGGATTGTTGATACAACTTATGAAACTAAATTCAATTAATTTAAAAACTGGAATTGAAGACTTTTCAGTACTTCTTTAGATTGTTACTCCCCCATTGTTTTTATTAATATTTGACTAAATAACTATTAAGACAAAGGGATGTTTAGTCCAATGTACTTTTAGACAAAGGAATATCACACTTCCGTTTTTATAAAGGGAGTAACAGTCTAAAGATGACCATTTCGTAAAACTTAATATGTATATTATTATACACAGGTTCGATCACTTCAGTGAAATATAAAAATATTAATAATTATATTAGTTATTAAACAACACCAACTGATTGATGAAATACTGAAATGTTTTTCTAAAAAAATCCAATTAAAATTCTGGATCCCTAATGTTATAACAAACAAAAACTAAAATTAATTTTTAATATTTTTTGTAGAAACAAACTTTTATTAGTGCAATTCTACTAATTCAAAGTTAAAAGCTATATTTCATCTTGCCCCTCCTCTAATTCATTAATTATTTCGTTTTGATTAAAAAACCATTAACATGAAACTCTTTTTGTTGTTGATTAAAAAAGTTGCTTTTTAAATTATGAACCTCTAAAGCCTAAATAATTGAATAATATTTTTCAAAAACATTTTGATAGCATGAGAAATATTCTGGTTGCATGGTACATTGACGTTTACTTCTCAGGTAACGAAACGAGCGTCTTTAATAGGTTTATTACATTTACATCTACATTATTATATTTACATCCACACCTTAGTCTAGGATAACTCGGCTGTTCAAATTTTAACAATCCATGTTACACGTCACACGGGTGTCATGAAACGCCTTCAAACAAGAAGCAGCTCGTGTGGCATTGGCGTAACGTTAATGTATAATAAGTGACGTAGAGATGTAGGAGACTGCTTCAATGTTATTAAAACTATTGTTAAGATAATATATCCTATTATATGCCCAGCCCAAGTCTAGGATAACTCAGCTGATCAAATTTAAAGATGATGTTACAGTCTGTCCATAATAGATGTATGGTCCTAGTACTAGTACTAGACGGTTAGGACGAACCACTAGTTCGAACCTAGCAATTAGGCTATAATTTAGACCCATTTTACTAGCCAGGTCTACAACTAGGTAGAGAGTTGCAGCCCCTTCACTTAACATAACCTCTGTTAAATGTAGCACCAAAGCGAGAGTATGGTGTGATCATTAGTGTACCATTTAAATAAGAGCATCATGGCGTATCATAGAACCTACGACCTTTACCTTAATTAATGGCTTAGCAGACGTGGTAAAAAATTTAATCCACACGGCCACGCTGGGTATTTTCATACTGGTTTACTAAAGATTTAATAAAATTATTGTTATATTAAGAAAATACATCTTACTTTTATATCTATCCCTCGGTCTGGAATAACTCAACTATTCAATTTTGAATATAATTTTATATTCCTTGAGGTAAAGAAGTAAGATACTGCCGCTTTATACTAATTATTTATTTAACAAATTCTTGTTATTATTTAGAATGTAACATTTTAATAATATTTATAGATTGTGTTGGCTCACCTGTTTAAGATGTGCTATTTCACCTTGACGGATCCACCTTCTTAATTCTCTTGTCTCATACCAAGCAGCTGTAAAAATAGAATTATTATTATCATTAATAAAACATACAATCAAAAGTAAATATTTATAATTAGCAAAAAAGAAAGAACATTTTTAAAATATTGTTCAAACTAATTCGGACAGAACTTTTACATGAATCGGTCGTAATTTTAAATTTAACTCCTATTATGTTTTTATTAATGATGTTGTATAAAAATCATATCAACATGAAGGAAATTGAAATGTGATTGTTTTAACACTTCCTTTTCAAGTGGAGACACATTCAAAGATTTTTCTGATTTTTGTCAAATTTCGTTAAAATTGCTTAAGCACTTTCGGCTCCACACGTTTTAAATTAATGAGCGAAATGTTACATTCGGTTACATCTTTAATCAGCAATGTGTATTTAACAATTTACTGAAACATTAGCATTCTCAAATATTCCTATCAAATATAATAGTTTAAATATCTAAACTAGAACAAAAACCAAAACACAGCTTTAGCTATTCATGCTGTAGAAGAAACTTTTTTGTAAAAACCAAGCCAAATTCTATTTCTAAATTTATCAAATTCTATCTTCATACATGTTATAAATAATAACTATTGCTTACAGAGTCCAAGAAAGAAATCCGTCATAACATATTTCCTTGAAGATGACGATGTACTGGAACATGTTGGGCTGTGCATGATTAGTATTACTTAGTTAATTGTTCAAATCACACCAACACTAAATGTCTTTTTAATAATTTAAAAATAGTTTATATTTAAATTTTTTAAATTTAATTTAGTATCTATTGCCAATAAGATTGAACTAATATTCCTTAAAATTTGAAGAATTTAAAAAATAAAATACAGGAAAAGAGTAAAAATTAGAAAAGAAGGGTCATAAATTTTTATAAAATATTCATAAATAAAGTTTTCTAAAAAGCTCTTAAAGTTAAGAAGTACAAAAAGCTTCTATTTAGAAACTTTTTCGTTGTAATTATTTTAGTTTTTATTTAAAAATTAATATTTTTTCCTCTTTAAATTATCATGAATTCAAATTTTACTATATAAGTGTTTCTTTTATTAAGTTAAGTTCAAAGTTAATATTTTGTTCAATAGGTAATAAAAACTAATGCAATAACATTATATGCAATTTGATAATTTATTTAATCTTTATTTATGAACTGAAATTTTAATTTAATTACGTACTCATTATTACACGTTTTTCTTTTATTTTTATATGTTGTTTTATATGAAAATAATGTATAATAAAGCTTTAGCACGATATAATGTTTACAATAAATTTTAATGTTGTGTTAAATGTATAATTTATTAAATTTAGTTTTGTTGTTATTGTGTTAACTTGTTATTAGTACGAGTTTACTAAAACGATTGTTTTCAAATTAAATCTGAGGCAAATATATGTAAATAATATTGATTTTACAAGCATTTATTTAAATTACAATGTTTGTATTTATGTATGTTTGTTGTATGTATGTATGTTCAGGTCAAATTTTGCAACTGAATTTTAAAGCAGTTATCCTAAACCGATTGAATTGAAATTTTGCATACACGTTCAGTTTGGATGTCAATGCATAGTTAGATAAGTGACATTATTCTAAACCCAATATGGCGGGCAGCCCAAGATGGTGAACTAGTTACTTTTTTAGCACTTCCATAATATGGGTATCAAATGAAAGAGTTTGGTGAGAAGAATGCGAATAAAAGCTTGCATTTAGATTTTTTTTTTTTTTACATCAACTTATTTTATCATAATATAAAAATCGGTATAGTATGACACAAAATGTTTCATTGTAAGGATATAAATAAACCGTTCCAGTTCAAAGGTATTTGAAAAATGTTGTAGATGTATTAACTAACCGAAATATCACTTAACTTATAAAATAATAAATTATTTACTGCAAAATCCGACAACGCTAGTTTGAAAAGATAGTTAAGATAGTTCGAAAAGAGGTTAATTTCAAAAGTTAGGTTAGAATGAAATTTAATTTATATTAACCATAAATTAATACAAACTCAACAAATCCTGTGGCGTTGCAGCCCGTGTCAGGGCCTAGACTTGTCAAAGAGCTTATAAAACTATATGTGTTATGGATTCTAAGGGGTAAATGTATCACTCCATGAGCTATATTAATCTTAAATTGGCATACACAACCACTGCAATAAATTAATGTGATTAATTATCAAACCAGATTAGATTAAGTTTAACATCCAGAGATTGCACATTTCATCTACTTATGTTTGTAATTTATATAGTTCTTCACTAATCTTATTTTAATCTCACTTTTAGTTGACGTTAAAACTTGTTGCTAACACACAGAATAACTTTAATAATACAAACTTTTTGATTCACGTCATTAGTAAAATTGAATTTATAATAATTTATAATTTTATACTTTATAAATTAATACAAAGAAAACAGTGCACGTATGTTAAAAGTGCACGTAAAAAAGGAAGAATTATTTGAATAAAACTATGTCAGTTGGTATGTAAGAGGTTAAATGAAGGTTTTAAGTTTCTCTAGTTAGAGCATTGTTATACAGATGGCGTGCTTTATGTTGATAGCATTTCTACCTCTGTTTTGTTTAAAGAGTGTGACTCTAAGCTTCCATCACGTGACTCGAAGCTTTTCAAGCTCTAAGCTCTGTTATTTCGATTGTTTTTCCTTGTTTAAAGGTTGTTTAGATACTAGGGAGGTTATCTGATAACATCTAGTTTTCAGGTGTGCAGGTTGCTTATGAAACCTAAAGAGTCTATTTTTAGTGATAAGACAACAAGTTGCTTTTTTTAATCTTCTTTATGGCAGAACTATGATTCAAACTTTTAAAGTTTATCTCAATTCAGTGTCATATTATGATATCATATTAGATCTACAGTAAAAATAAAATAAACGTCAGAATAGTGACTATGATTGAACTATTCAAATTATTTGTTTCAACTGGGTTGTTATGAGATTTATCCGTGGTAAATAAAATAAAAGTTGATCAGTTTTTATTAGTCTAAAAACAAGAATATTTATGTCTAATATAAACAGGTTTATTTGGTCATGATCAATAAAATTATCATCAATATCTTGGATTTTAATTTACAACGTATTTTAACAATTGTTAAAATGTCTGCGGATTTGCGGTGAAATCCGCTTCACGAAGGGTTTAAAGTTTGGTTTTTCACTTCCACTTTGGGAAGCATCTTAAAGGGTGCAGTTAAAATCAATGATAAATAACGATCACTGATCAGTAAAAGCTCAACATTCTTAAGAAATCAGCGAATTTATCAAGTTTGAATATATCATGCGCATCGGTAAGGGACGATATTGATGGGTATCACCCTTTTGCGGACCTGGGACCTGGAAACCTACGGTCAGCACCTCTGCCAAACAGAAAGATGCGACACTCACTTCAAGCGTTACCCGCTCGACAAGAAAAACCGATGAAGGCAGAAACTGCCCGATTGCATAATTCCAACAAAGGATTAACCCGTCTAGAGGAACCCCCGGGAATTGCATCATTCCAACGAAGGATTAACCCATCGAAAGGAACCCCCGGAAATTGCATTATTCCAACGAAGGATTAACCCGTGTAGAGGAACCCCCGGGAAATCAAAGTGGATTGTCCAAAAACAAAGTATAGATACGCCGTTCTTGTTCTTCTCTCTAGTAAGGTAACTGCACGATGGATCACAGCCCTAAAGATGCTCTAAGTAGTGGAAGCAAAACAGATTGTAAACATTTAGTAACGCGCATATCACTGGCTAACCAAGTTGTTTATGGCTGATCCATGATTTATGTATTATGCTTAAACATATTTGATTTATTATACATAGTAATAATAAATCAAGAAGAACATACTAAAAAAATGTTTAACGATAGATTTATAATCTTTGCTGCCCCTGCACGTCAGTTCTTTCGTTAAAATACTATTTCTTTTAAGAATGACATGATAAGATGTTGGATGTTTTTATTTTATTAAAAAAAAAAAAAACAGGATTCTTTCATAATGATTTCACATGATATGAGCCTAGTACGCCCTGAACACGAGATATAAGCAACTGAAACTAAATTTTACAAATGTAGGTCATGTACAAATGTTTTAACTTGTTTTTTTCACATCATTTATCATATCTACGATACCAGCTGTATCCTTGACGATTATATACAAAGTAGCCCAAAAGTAAGAGTAAAACCTCGATTAGCCGTCAAGTACGGCACCGGAGCCTTGACGGATAATTGGAAAGACGGATAAGCGAGAAAGGAGAAAATATTTGGGCAAAAAGTGACACTTAACTTTTACTTTTGACTAGGGGCACAAAGATTAGTCAAACCAAGGGTTGACAATTTCTTGGCTCATCCGGGCACTTTTCAAGCTTGGTAATTGACAGGCAGTGCCTTAGTGTTCACACATTAATGTTCAGCACAACGCTTGGGTGGGAGTAGTTGAGGAAGGTTTCTGCGCACAGTCTCAGAAAGGGTGGTGTGCTCGGCAGATGGGGATTGACACCTTGATGAAAGACGGTAAATCAGGAGACGGATAATCGAAGTTCTATTACAATACTTAAAAATTACGTGTGGTGTCGCGGGACATCCGGCAGGAACGAAGTTCCTTACATTTTACATTGAATATAAATTATAGAATCACACTGCTAAGTTGCGTATACGTGTCTAACTACTTATACATGGAGGAGTTAAAAAAGAGAAAAAATTACAAGTAACTAACTGTTTGTATCTAGCAGAATTAGGTCGAAATTAAAAGCAAAGCATTATTTTTATCATTATAGCAAGCGTCTTACAATAAATATGTATTGAATATTGAAAAACAAGTTAATCAGGCTGAGTTTATAGTTAAAGAGTATGTTTGTAGTTTGATGGAAATAGGACTGTGTTTGTACCTACCCAGCCTACTAATTTAAAACATTATAAAATATATCTCTTCCCTACTCAAAAACGTCTGCTTGTATCAGATTGAAATTTTACATGCCTGGCCTTTTTCAATTGTACTTTTGACGATTTGTAAGCATTTTTGTTAAAATCGTTACGTTAGAACATAAGATATCGGTAAAAATGTTGTTTTCTTAACTTTAAACGTTTAGTGTTTAGGTCCGCTTTAATAAATTTAGCGATCTTTATACATTCATAGCAGTATCGGTGTTTGTTTTACTAAAAAAAAATACGTGTGGTGTCGAGGGACACCCGGTAGGAACGAAGTTCCTTACATTTTTCATTAAATATAAATGATAAAAACACACTGCTAAGTACGTGTACGTTGCTAACTACTAATACATGGCGGAGTTAGAAAAGAGACAAAATTAAAAGTAACTAACTGTTTGTACCTAGCGGAGTTAAGGAAAAATTAAAAGTAACTAACTGTTTGTACCTAGCGGAGTTAAGGAAAAATTAAAAGAAAAGTGTTATTTGTATCATTAAAGCAAGCATCTTACAATAAATACGTATTGAATATAAGAAAAAAGTTAATCATGATGAGTTAGTTAAAGAGTATGATAAAGAAATATGAAGAATATGTTAAAGAATGTTAGATTGAAATAAGTGACATTTGAAAAATAAACAAAACAAGTCAAGTAACAGGGTTTCTTAATAACACTTTTTCCCGTCTTAACATTTTTTAAGCTTACGTTTATGCGAACGTTGCGCGTGAACGCTTGGGCGGATAACGTTGACCTACGAACTTAGCCTGGGCATTGGTAAAATGAACATTTGTACCAAATTTCAACTAACTCGGTGATCTTTTACTCAAGTTATTGTCATCGGTAGATTTCGTGACGGATTTTGAGTGACGGTGATTTTGGTCGTTTTTTTTCGGATTCACTCCCGGGATCCAGAACGTGCCATAAGGAACTTCGTTCCAAAAATGTATATTATAAAAGTTGTTTGTTGATAGGAACAATCTTATAATGACTCTATTAATTAACATTGGTGCCATCCTTCTGTGCCTTTTATTAATTCATTTTAACTGATAAAATGGCTAATAAATGTAAGATCTTTATCATTTAGCATTGCCATGTCCCTTCCTTCAGTGCTTCTTATTAGCTCCGGAAAATTACCAATGAGATTACTGTTAAAAGTGAGCGTAATTGTTACCACCAAAGTTCTTTGGATGCAGTCGAGTACGAGGATCTGGTGGAATATCACAGTCACTATATCTTACTTTACATATGGTAGATTTAAATTATTTAAAGTATTGCGTTTTGTTCTAATTCTTTTAAATTAAATACAATTATACTAATGAATGAGAACTTACGCTGACGAGGTGGATTAGAATGAACGAAGAATCCGTTCTGTAAGTTGGATTGTAGGCTTGCCTGCCCTCTTCTTCTTCTGTCCATGTCTCCATTATCCTAACAAAAACAACATACAATGTTAATATAACTCATATAAGTGGGATAAGCTCAAGTGTTACATCATTATATTCAAATTAAATTCATAAATTTGTTGAGCTAAATGAATAAAATATATAAATCAAGTTAGACTGACTCCAGTTCTATCAGTCAATTGCACAAATCTCAAAATATTCACTTCTGCTCAAAACAACAAAATACTTGGTGAAGAATATTTCTAAAAACCACTTATCACCTTTATTTAAGTATAAACATAATAAATAATAGAATATAACATTTAAAATTTAATTATAAAAAAGGGTTGAATCCTGATAAAAGTTCAGTTGAACAAATTTCAACTGCAACAACTACGTAATTTATTTTCTATTAACTGATTTTTAATATTATTATTTATGCACCTAGAGAATAATGTAAGATATTATTTCCCGTGTGACTGAGTTGATTCTTGAGGCGCAAAACTGATGGAATCAAGGCAACTAAATCCCGAGGCGAAGCCGTGGGTAGTAGGTATCAAAATTCCCGAGGCGAAGCCGAGGAATTAAGGCGTAGCCGAGGGAGATAATTATAACATAGAAATAATTAGAAATAATAATGCATTATTCCTTAGCTACTTACAACATTTTATTAAAGAAAACATTTTCTATTTCTTTATTAAACGAATTTAATAAACAAATAAAATAATATAAATAATTTAAATGACTTAAAGCAAGTTATAATCACTTTTAAAGTAATAAAATAAAGTTTATCAAAAGCTAAACAAAAGTAAACAAAACATCGTAGAAAGACTCGCAATACAGCTGGGAGTTTAAAAGCAGTCCTGCCAACCTGATTTCAACAAATTCACTATGTTTCCCATTCATTCTCTACTTTTTATAAAATAATAATTAGATTGGCGAACATGGCTTATAATCCCGTTTTTACATTATATATCCCCGTTCTTAGAACGGGGATAAAGACCAACATTATAACCTACTCGCCAAAAAGTTACTTTTGGTCCCTATTGGAGATAAAATATTATTAAAACAGCTGTAAAATTGAATTAATAACAAATTTCAAAATATACACTCACTCAAATCAACGAAGCTCTTAATAGAAAGTATTTCTAAAAATTAACGTATATTTTCCTATATTTTAGTATGATTATAATAAATAATAGAATATAACCTTTGTTGCATTTAAAATATAATTATAAAAAATGCTTAAATACCTGTATTAACGTTAAAATCGAGTTTAACAAATTACAACTGTCAACAACTAAATCATTTATATTCTATCAGCTGATTTTTAAAATTTTATTATAACAGCTGTAAAACTGAATTAGGAAACAAAATATTTCTAAATTATTTTTAATCCTCTTAAGTCTAATGCACACTGAGATTTCCAAATCTTATTCATTTTCGCGCAACATTAAAGCGGAAAATCCTATTTTGGATGGGATTCAAATGTACAGGCTAGCAACACACAAGATTCGAGATTCACTGTCACAAAATCATCTGGGATGCAGGACAATGAATCTTAAATAAGAATCCCAGTGTTTACTAGGATTTGGAGATCTAGTTTTAGATTAATTATTCAAATACTGTTTCTTCACAATAGAATTATTAAGCCAAAATTGGCCTTAAACCACAAGTGATCATCTACAATCTACATCTACAGTGTCGGCATTGTAGATGGTAGATAATGACAGGTGTTAAGATAAAAATAGATAAACATAACCGTCAGAAATGTGAACTTGACTGCTTCTAAAATAACTCCACGGCCTAATAATTATGGAAATTACTTTTAGACATAACTATAAAACTTTACTAAACGTTTGCACGAGTATATTGGTATATCTTGTTTGCTTTTTATTAAATTTTTATTCTGTTGTAATTTTCTTTCGACTTGATCCACAATCCACACGACATTTGGTCATTAACGAATAGAGGGATCTTTACTTATACTCAAGGTATAATCGTTAGCGGTAAAACGTGGTTTTAGACGAACGAGTTAACGCATCCACTTTATTCGATTTGTTTAATGTTGTTATAGATGATTGTTTTTTATGTTAATAACCTAAATAAAGGTTATATTTTTTTAATAGTTTTATTTAATTAAATTAATTAAGACCAAAGTAAACAAATTATTTTACTTTGTTTTAGGTTATATAAAAAGCTATAATAATTTCTTTATATCAGCTGATGATATATTTTTAAAAAAATAAAACAGCTGTTATTTTAAATATTTTAATAATTTAAAAATTAGAAACGACAATTGGTTGGTTGTTTGTCTAACCTATTGTTTAAAATAATATCATAACAATCTAGTTGTGAAGTCACGATATATTATACACTAAACTTGACAGTTAATACACTAAACATGACTATTTGCATCTTTATTAATAATACTAAAACTAAATTTTCACACTTAATTAGCTAATTAAAAATTACAATTAATAAAACAGCTGTTTTAATTAAAAGTTAAGTAATACTTATAAAACGTTAGTTAGTCGATTGTTATACTCTTCTAACCTGTTATTTAAATGTCCAGCTGTTGTGGTCACGACAATCCGAGCTCAACTAAACGTATTTCAATTAGAAGTGCACAACTTTATTGGAGATAATTTTCTGAATGGTCTAACCACCCTTTTTCCTAACCTCTTCATAATGCATTACACTACTGCCTAACACTTTCAGACATATTGAAATTATTGACAAGCGTCGTATAACGAAAGGAAATCAATATTAACGAAAAGGCTAGACTCTAGACTAGTTTTATAGCTTGAAGGGTAAAATATCTCCTCAGTTTTCTCTCTTAGTTTTTGTTTTTTTCGTCAATATTTGATAAGCAGATAAGAGGTGGGGTTAAAATAACCTAATGTTGTTTTTTTCTACATAATAGTTTATCCTTTTTTTCCAAACCCACGCCATCTTTGATTGATTATGAAATGATCAATGAAGACCTTTAAAGAAATAAAAGGTGTTATTTGGACATTTTTTCCCTAACCTCAAAACGATCAGTGTTGCGTGAAAAATTGATGAATCTATTGAAGATGACCCCAATAACTTCTAATTATCCAATGCTCTATGAGTTTATTGCTTCTGGGCTTACCGAAGGTAACGGAAGCAATGTGTTCACTTTTGAGAACGAAAAAATTTAATGCCTCCGATTTTAAAAATTCCAAGACAGAAATCAGGGAACATGTTGTCTGTCTGTCTGTCGGTCTGTGTGTCCGCGAATCATGAAACGTGCGACTGTAACTTGAGTAAATGTCGACCGATTTTGATGAAATTTTGTAAACATGTTCATTTTACCAATGCCCAGAACGAGTTCGTAGGACAATGTTATCCGTTCAAGCGTTCCAAGCATCACTCACGTAAACGTGAACTTCAAATTTAAAATTGGAATTTTAGGTCGAGAAAAAAATCAAACTTCATCTATTCAATGAGACAAACATTTTTTTCTAATACATTATTTAGTAAAACCAACAGCGACACCCCTATGGTGTGTGTTAAAGATCGCTAAAAAACTGTTGATCGTTTTTTTTATTTTTAACAATAAACAAAATATAACAGTAATTTTAATAGAACAATAAAGTACATGATAGGATGCGAGGAAGCTATGTGCCACACTAATTGGCAGTCTATTTTTTAAATAGGACTCTAGAACTTGTGTCACCATTTATAATATCTAGCTTGTAAAATAAAAAATACCCATCCTTTATTCAGGTGCCTGTTGATTGGGATCTTTTTAGAGAGCTCCTCGAGAGAGATCTTGATCTAACAGTGTCACTGAGAACTCCTTCAAACATTGACGATGCAGTAGACAAACTGACGTACTCTATTCACTAACTAAAACCCATAATCCTACCTCTCATGACAGATGGCATCTGCCTCGAGAAATTCGCCAAATAATTACAGAAAGACGAAGGACTCGAGCCAGGTGGCAACGGACACGTTACCCTTCTGACAAACGTACGCTAAACAGATTGACACATCTCCTTACACAGAAAATATCTGAATACAAAGCCCAGTGCCAGGCTGACTATATTTCCTCCCTATCTCCCAAGGACGGATCCCNATGTCTCCGATTTTAAAAATTCCAAGACAGAAATCAGGGAACATTTTTGGTTCCGTGTCTGTCTGTCTGTCGGTCTGTGTGTCCGCGAATCATGAAACGTGCGACCGTAACTTGAGTAAATGTCGACCGATTTTGATGAAATTTGGTAGACATGTTCATTTTACCAATGCCCAGAACGAGTTCGTATGACAATGTTATCCGTTCAAGCGTTCCAAGCATCACTCACGTAAACGTGAACTTCAAATTTAAAATTGGAATTTTAGGTCGAGAAAAAAATCAAACTTCATCTATTCAATGAGACAAACATTTTTTTCTAATACATTATTTAGTAAAACCAACAGCGACACCCCTATGGTGTGTTAAAGATCGCTAAAAAACTGTTAATCTTTTTTTTTTAACAATAAACAAAATATAACAGTAATTTTAATAGAACAATAAAGTACATGATAGGATGCGAGGAAGCTATGTGCCACACTAATTGGCAGTCTATTTTTTAAATAGGACTCTAGAACTTGTGTCACCATTTATAATATCTAGCTTGTAAAATAAAAAATACCCATCCCTTATTCAGGGGCCTGTTGATTGGGATCTTTTTAGAGAGCTCCTCGAGAGAGATCTTGATCTAACAGTGTCACTGAAAACTCCTTCAAACATTGACGATGCAGTAGACAAACTGACGTACTCTATTCACTACGCCATACAAACTTCAACTAAAACCCACAATCCTACCTCTCATGACAGATGGCATCTGCCTCGAGAAATTCGCCAAATAATTACAGAAAGACGAAGGACTCGAGCCAGGTGGCAACGGACACGTTACCCTTCTGACAAACGTACGCTAAACAGATTGACACATCTCCTTACACAGAAAATATCTGAATACAAAGCCCAGTGCCAGGCTGACTATATTTCCTCCCTATCTCCCAAGGACGGATCCCTGTGGCGTGCCACAAAAAAACTCCTAGCTTTTAAGAATCCTCCTTCATCCCTCCTTAAACAAGACGGCACATGGACCAAAACAGATGACGACACTGCATCCGAATTCTCCTCCCACCTATCCACAATATATAAACCAAATCCCAACATTCAAGATCCATTACACACCTCCTCAATCCTCTCTGATCTTACAGCTCCTCTCCAACTGTCACCTCCTCCCAAAGCAATCACACCATCTGATGTACGCCACTCTATATCCAATCTACCCAACCGCAAAGCTCCTGGCCATGACCAAATAACAGGATTTATATTAAAAAACCTTCCCCGCAAAGCCATAGTCTACCTAACCTATATATACAATGCTATTCTACGCACTACCTACTTCCCAATCCTCTGGAAAACATCCATCATTATTATGATCCCTAANATATTAAATCATAATTTTACTGACCCTAGTCAATTTGTGAGTGACTAAATACACATTAATCATACTATAACGTTGGTTTAATAATTAAAATGACTTCTTTAAATTTCAAGATATAGTTCGTTAAGGTTGTTTATTCATTATGGTTATAAACAGTATTTTAGTGCATCTGCTTAAAGAGTTGCAACTGACAAAACTAGTTTCTTCTCCAAGCTAGTCTAAATACACAAACACACACGCACACATAGATATACAATATTTTGGATACAAATAATACCTATCTACAAATAAATGTGGTCATGACACAGTTTATTGTCTAAGGCACTTTATTCTCCCTTATAACTAATAATTAAAACTAGTAACTAGTAATGCAGGTTATTGTGCAATTAAGACTGTTTGGGAGTCTTACGTTATTAAGAACTATAGTAGAGTTGGCAAATTTTATAAGTATATGGCTAGACTAAATAGTATATAAGTAGTAGGTACTATCAGTGGGAAAGCGGCCTGACCTTGTGAATAACCCCTCAGAAAACTTTACGACAATTCGAGTGAAAGGATATTGAGGGCTCTTATAGCCGTTTATGTTTTACGACTGTGAGAGCTCATTCAAAGCAATTGCACCCCATTATTTTAACCTCCTAGACAAACAGTTTACTTTCATTTGATTTATGTACACAACTAAACTTGAAGTAAAAATATGATATGAAAAATGAAATATACTAGGAGGTCGTGGAGTCCAGTTATTGGACGAGAGGTTATATATAATATGCGATTAAATGGACATTTTAATAGATATTCCATAAATAATTTTAAATAGAATATTACAAAAAAAAAATATGAAGCTACTTTATAAATAATTGATTAAAAAAGCATTTATTTAAACAGCCAGAAATAGACAAAATTCTAAATTAAATAAAAATTTGTAATTAGGTAATTAAAATGTCTAAAACTAAGTAACATTTAAAAAAATCCATAATAAACTAATAGTCCAGAGTCCAGGAGATAGCGTAAGCAAAAAAGTGTCTGAGTAACATCAAGCTAGAATTTTGAGTTTAAGTAAATATTTTGGTGCCTTTCAATAATATGTGGTCGGCTAAGTTCGTCTGCGGTAAATAGCTTGGCAATAGGCATTTGAAAAAAAAAAAAAAAAAAAAAAAAAAAAAAAAAAAAAAAAAAAAAAAAAAAGCTTGTAAAATTTACGTTACTAAGATTTCTTCGTTAGAGGAAAGAAGTTTAATTAAAGGTTAACATGACTTTTTTCATCTATATTAATAATATTGAACCTAAATTTTCAAAATTATTTAAAAATGACAATTAATAAAACAGCTGTTGTAATTAAAATTAAGTAATACTTATAAAACGTTAGTTAGTCGATTGTTATACTCTTCTAACCTGTTATTTAAAAGTCTAGTTGTTTTGCAAAAACTAATTAAAGGTGGAGACACACCTGAGCAATTGCCCCAAATAAGCATGCATTCGATCCCGAATAAGCAAGTGTTCGCCCCCTAATGAGCATGCGTTCGTCCCGATTTGCTTAGAAATGGACTGGGCGAGCCGAACGGGAACGCATGCTCATTCGGGGCGAATGCTCAAGTGTGTCCCCATCTTAAGAGTTTTAGTTTAGATTATACATTTAATTTATCATGTAGGTGGATCTTTGTTCGGGCAATTTTTTTTTTTTATATTAGTGTAGCTGTTGGCATTGAATGAATGACCTTTCTGGTCATTCTGAAGCCTGGATCTTTGGCTATAAACCTTCTAAATATTAAAATGAATCACTTTATAGTTTATACCTTTTCATTAAAGCAGGGCCGATTTAACTATAGGGGCACGATGGGCACGTGCCCAGGGGCGCAAGAGGTTTGGGAAAGCAACTAGAAGGTTTTGATGGGGGGTTGGCGGCTAAATTTAGGAATGGCAAAAAATATAAATGAAAATATGTTTTAAGTGAACCAAATATCCCTTATCCTAGAAACGTTAAACATAACAAATCGAAATACAGATTGAAATAAGGTTAAGCTAAAGTTGTATAACTGTCGGTTTCATTCTTCCTTCTGTGTGAGATAATGTAAGTCAATTTACAATCCATTATCCAATAATCCAGGAGATAGCGTGCAAAAAAGTATCTGACTAATATCAAGTTAGAATTTCTTGTATAAGAATAATCTTTTTGTGCCTTTACAGAATATGTCGAACAAGTGGTTCGTCCGACCCATCTAGTACTAGTACTAGGACCTTACTACCATTACTACTACTTCCACTACTACTACTTTCACTACTACTACTACTACTACTACTACTACTACTACTACTACTACTACTACTACTACAGCTACTACTACTACTACTACTACAGTAGAAGACAGTAGTAGTAGAAGACTAAAAATCAAGTTGATGGTAGATTGCCACTTAATATATGATCTCTTTGATTTGGTGTAATATTTGTCTACTTGTCACTTATTAAGTGACGAAATATCATCAACTTGATTTTTGTTCTACTAGCTATCTTCATACTTAGGATCACAAAAATCATCGATGTCCAAAAAACGGCGGGACATGGCCGCTATCCACCGGTTTGTCTTTTTTCAAATCCCTATTGCCAAGCTATATCCCACAGACGAACTTAGCCGACCACACATTCATAAAAGGCATCAAAAGATTTAATTATACACAAAATTCTAGCTTGACGAGTCACACACTTTTATGCGCACTATCTGCTGGATTGTAAGTTATGGTTTAAATAACATGCGTAATTTCTTACAATACTTACTTAATCCATATCACAATTATTATTAGCTGAATTCTTTAATGGTTTCAATGAATTAAGAATTGTTAAGTCACTGATTTCATCTTCTTTTTTTGTAGTCTACATGTTCCTAGTTTCTCATGAAAAAAAATCGATTTTGTGAGAGCCCCTTGTTTTAGGGTTCCCTGATTCCAAAAGTGGTTCTAAAAACTGTCTGTCTGTCTGACTATAGTCTGTGAAGGGGCATGGAGCCTAAACTAGTGGGCCGATTTCAATAAAATTTGGCATAAATGTTCAAAACAGTGTCCTCAACTAATTTATTATTATGACAGTGCACGTACTAATTGTGGTCATATCAATAATTTGTTACTTACATGATATCATCGTTCTTCTTAAGTTACATTTCTTTGCTAGACAGTTAAAGCAACATAAAGCAAGACAAAGCAAGCTAGTATAATACTAGACTACTACTACGTACAACAATATACAAAGTCGCTTTAATCTAAGTTGAAAAGCCAGACTGAAATAAATGTATAGATTTGTTATATTTATAAATGTTTAAATGATTTTAATCTTAATTTCTTCATTTACTTTTACAATTAAAATATACATTTTTAATTAGATTATTCCTATTTGTTTCCATTAACAGTAAATATCTCTTATTTATGATAATGGATATTTATGAAGTAAGCAGTTTTGTAAAATATTATTTTAATCCAAAATTAGAATCTGGATTGATATTTTAAATGATAAAACCATTAAACTGTGTATTCTCATTAAGAAAGAAGATTGAAATCAATTCTCTATTAAGTTTTTATCTTAAAATTAATTAAAATAATCTTTTAATTAAAAATATAAGAAAATGTTTCTTCGTTTTAATTGCATGCTTTAAATGTTAAATCGGGAAAAATAATTATTTTTGACACATCCCGTCGCCAATCATTCGCACTTCACATTTTAATTAAAAATGTAATTTTCAGCTGGTTGAAGTTTATTTGTAAAAGATTGCATTTGAAGGTAGACTGTTGAATTTAAATTGTAAAAGCTTGAATTCAAAAATGTAAAGGTTTAAAATTAAAGGGTAAATCCTGAGTAATGTAAAGAACTAAATTAAATTAATCACTATTTCAAGCAAGGGGTTGTGTAAGAGAGACCAACAATTATCAGTAGGGGATTCAACGATTATCTATATTCACGGTTGGTGGTCAGTGATAGCNTCGCCGGAGACTAAAAAGAGAATGGCCTAGGGACCTTCTAAACATTGTAACCTAACATTTAAGTCTATATGTAAATATATATGTAATAATAAATAAAAAATATGCATGAATATAATAAAACATGTTACGGAGTGCCACCACTGGGTGACCACCCGAATCAAGTCAATACCATAAGTTAATATAAATTGTAATTCATTACGAAGACTTTAATGACCCAATGTGCAGTCGAACGGGACTAAAATCTACAAAGAAAAAAAAAAAAAATTACGAAGACTTCTTGTTACATAATGTATGTAGTTGAAGTTATGACAGTAAAGAATTAAAAAAAAAAAAAAAAAAAAAAAAAAAAAAAAAAAAAGCTTGTAAAATTTACGTTACTAAGATTTCTTCGTTAGAGGAAAGAAGTTTAATTAAAGGTTAACATGANTCCGGTTTCGAAATTGGAACAGAATTGGTGTGGGGTGTTAGGTAAGGTTAAATGAGTTTAATGCCCTTTAAGATATTTTTATTGACAGTTCGTATGACTCAGTGATTAGGTTATACTCAGCGACTAGGTTATACTCAGTGATTAGGTTATAATGTATAGATTTGTTATATTTATAAATGTTTAAATGATTTTAATCTTAATTTCTTCATTTACTTTTACAATTAAAATATACATTTTTAATTAGATTATTCCTATTTGTTTCCATTAACAGTAAATATCTCTTATTTATGATAATGGATATTTATGAAGTAAGCAGTTTTGTAAAATATTATTTTAATCCAAAATTAGAATCTGGATTGATATTTTAAATGATAAAACCATTAAACTGTGTATTCTCATTAAGAAAGAAGATTGAAATCAATTCTCTATTAAGTTTTTATCTTAAAATTAATTAAAATAATCTTTTAATTAAAAATATAAGAAAATGTTTCTTCGTTTTAATTGCATGCTTTAAATGTTAAATCGGGAAAAATAATTATTTTTGACACATCCCGTCGCCAATCATTCGCACTTCACATTTTAATTAAAAATGTAATTTTCAGCTGGTTGAAGTTTATTTGTAAAAGATTGCATTTGAAGGTAGACTGTTGAATTTAAATTGTAAAAGCTTGANATATCCCTTATCCTAGAAACGTTAAACATAACAAATCGAAATACAGATTGAAATAAGGTTAAGCTAAAGTTGTATAACTGTCGGTTTCATTCTTCCTTCTGTGTGAGATAATGTAAGTCAATTTACAATCCATTATCCAATAATCCAGGAGATAGCGTGCAAAAAAGTATCTGACTAATATCAAGTTAGAATTTCTTGTATAAGAATAATCTTTTTGTGCCTTTACAGAATATGTCGAACAAGTGGTTCGTCCGACCCATCTAGTACTAGTACTAGGACCTTACTACCATTACTACTACTTCCACTACTACTACTTTCACTACTACTACTACTACTACTACTACTACTACTACTACTACTACTACTACTACTACAGTAGAAGACAGTAGTAGTAGAAGACTAAAAATCAAGTTGATGGTAGATTGCCACTTAATATATGATCTCTTTGATTTGGTGTAATATTTGTCTACTTGTCACTTATTAAGTGACGAAATATCATCAACTTGATTTTTGTTCTACTAGCTATCTTCATACTTAGGATCACAAAAATCATCGATGTCCAAAAAACGGCGGGACATGGCCGCTATCCACCGGTTTGTCTTTTTTCAAATCCCTATTGCCAAGCTATATCCCACAGACGAACTTAGCCGACCACACATTCATAAAAGGCATCAAAAGATTTAATTATACACAAAATTCTAGCTTGACGAGTCACACACTTTTATGCGCACTATCTCCTGGATTGTAAGTTATGGTTTAAATAACATGCGTAATTTCTTACAATACTTACTTAATCCATATCACAATTATTATTAGCTGAATTCTTTAATGGTTTCAATGAATTAAGAATTGTTAAGTCACTGATTTCATCTTCTTTTTTTGTAGTCTACATGTTCCTAGTTTCTCATGAAAAAAAATCGATTTTGAGAGAGCCCCTTGTTTTAGGGTTCCCTGATTCCAAAAGTGGTTCTAAAAACTGTCTGTCTGTCTGACTATAGTCTGTGAAGGGGCATGGAGCCTAAACTAGTGGGCCGATTTCAATAAAATTTGGCATAAATGTTCAAAACAGTGTCCTCAACTAATTTATTATTATGACAGTTCACGTACTAATTGTGGTCATATCAATAATTTGTTACTTACATGATATCATCGTTCTTCTTAAGTTACATTTCTTCGCTAGACAGTTAAAGCAACATAAAGCAAGACAAAGCAAGCTAGTATAATACTAGACTACTACTACGTACAACAATATACAAAGTCGCTTTAATCTAAGTTGAAAAGCCAGACTGAAATAAATGTATAGATTTGTTATATTTATAAATGTTTAAATGATTTTAATCTTAATTTCTTCATTTACTTTTACAATTAAAATATACATTTTTAATTAGATTATTCCTATTTGTTTCCATTAACAGTAAATATCTCTTATTTATGATAATGGATATTTATGAAGTAAGCAGTTTTGTAAAATATTATTTTAATCCAAAATTAGAATCTGGATTGATATTTTAAATGATAAAACCATTAAACTGTGTATTCTCATTAAGAAAGAAGATTGAAATCAATTCTCTATTAAGTTTTTATCTTAAAATTAATTAAAATAATCTTTTAATTAAAAATATAAGAAAATGTTTCTTCGTTTTAATTGCATGCTTTAAATGTTAAATCGGGAAAAATAATTATTTTTGACACATCCCGTCGCCAATCATTCGCACTTCACATTTTAATTAAAAATGTAATTTTCAGCTGGTTGAAGTTTATTTGTAAAAGATTGCATTTGAAGGTAGACTGTTGAATTTAAATTGTAAAAGCTTGAATTCAAAAATGTAAAGGTTTAAAATTAAAGGGTAAATCCTGAGTAATGTAAAGAACTAAATTAAATTAATCACTATTTCAAGCAAGGGGTTGTGTAAGAGAGACCAACAATTATCAGTAGGGGATTCAACGATTATCTATATTCACGGTTGGTGGTCAGTGATAGTTCTTTCAACTAAACAATTATATTTAATATTTTAACCATTCCGTATGTAGAATTACAACAGGTTCAGGTTATGCTCAATGAATAGGTTATTTACAGTCTGTCCCAAACGAGAGTTGACAGCGCGGGAAATCGAGTGACACTCAGATTGGCCAACCCCTCTGAGGGAAAAAACATTTATCTTTGCCTAGTTGGCCAGACCTTATGTCCGGGAAAATTTCGAGCTCTCATTGGCTCCCTACCCCATTTGCTAGTTTTTCCCGCGCTGACAACGCACTAACTCTTGTTTCTAGTACTAGTACAAGACGAGTAGGACGAACCACTTGTTCGAACCCAGCGATTAGGTCTTATTTTAGGCCATTTTGCTAGCCTTGTGGTGGAGAGTTCCAGGCACTTCACACATCGTACCTCTGTTTATTATACACCCGAAGCAAGTATGGTGTGATCATTAATGAGCCATATAAATCAGAGCATCACGGTGAGGGATCGATCCACTTTTCGATCCCACGTGCCGTTATGATTCATAATGGCTGAGCAGACGTGGTAAGTAATTTAATATAAACGGGCCATGCTGACACCTTGTGAAAAGGTTATACTCAGCGAAAAGGTAATACTCAGTGACTAGGTTATACTCAATAATTAGGTTACATTCAGTCACTAGGTTATACTCAGTGATTAGGTTATACTCAGCGACTAGGTTATACTCAGTGACTTGGTTATACTCAGTGATTAGTTTATACTCAGCGACAAGGTAATACTCAGTGACTCGAAGGCGGGAAACAACTAACGTGAAGGTAGTTTTGGGGTTATAAAAAGGGAAAATCGGTGTTGCCATGTTATATTTTTTTGTGGAACAGGGGTAGAGTAGAGCATTTTTTTCATGTTTTTTTCATGTTTTCATTTTTCAAGTTGCATTCAACATGGGGGACCAATAAAATCGTTTCCTNTATGCTCAATGAATAGGTTATTTACAGTCTGTCCCAAACGAGAGTTGACAGCGCGGGAAATCGAGTGACACTCAGATTGGCCAACCCCTCTGAAGGAAAAAACATATCTTTGCCTAGTTGGCCCGATCTTATGTCTGGGAAAATCTCGAGCTCTCATTGGCTCCCGACCCCATTTGCTAGTTTTTCCCGCGCTGTCAACGCACTAACTCTTGTTTCTAGTACTAGTACAAGACGTGTAGGATGAACCAATTGTTCGAACCTATTTTAGGCCTTAATAATTTAAGGCCTTATTTTAGGCCATTTTACTAGCCTCGTGGTATAGTATAGTGTGATCATTGTTGAGCCATATAAATCAGAGCATCACGGTGAGGGATCGATCCACTTTTCGATCCCACGTGTCGTTTTTGATTCAGTAATGGCCGAGCAGACGTGGTAAGTGATTTAATATAAACGGGCCATGATGGCACCTTGTGAAAAGGTTATATTCAGCGAAAAGGTAATACTCAGCGACTAGGTAATACTCAGTGACTAGGTTACATTGAGTGTCTAGGTTATACTCAGTGATTAGGTTATACTCATCGACTAGGTTATACTCAGTGATTAGGTTATACTCAGTGACTAGGTTATACTCAGTGATTAGATTAACCACTATATTGTTGTTTTACTCTTTGTTTAAATAAAATATTTCAAGGGGAATATTTACTGCTTCACAAAATTTTAAAGTATTTTTAGTGGACTTAGTCGATATAAAATTCTAAATGTATGTTGTAAATGAAAGTCCGAGCTAAAGCAAAAATTAATTTTATAATTACTTCTGCATTTGTGAAGTAAAAAGCACTCAGAAGTTTGCCTAGTTAAACTATAAATTTTAAGATGCTACCTAACGAGGAAGGAGGGGGGCTCTAATAGAATTTTAAAACCTTTCCATCGCGTCTTAACGAGGTATTAAATCTTGAAGTAGTTTGAAAAAAGTGAGTTCTAGTACAGGAAGCTATTACACCTATTTCAGGTAGTTATGGCATGAAAAGTCATTAAATCCCTACCAACTGCTGGATTGTGAAATTTCAAACTTAATTGCAGTTAAGTTGTGCAACTATGAGTACTTTTAGGAATGAGAAATATTTTCTAAAAGCGATTAGAACTCGAAGAGCAAAGTTGTCTAAAATCATGAACTGAAAATACTTTCATTGCTAAACTAGTCTATAATTAAACCAAGTGGTGCATAATTGGTCCATTAAAATTTTTCAATTGTAGTTCAACTAGATTTTGGGTCTACTAAGTATTTTTTTTTACTCAGGATTATGGAAATCACATTATCCACTAAAATGGACGGGACATGGTAGCTATCCACTGATTCTTTTTTTTTTAATGCCTATTGCCAATTTATGTCTCGCAGACGAACTTAGTCGACCACATATTCTTAAAAGACGCCAAAATATTAACTTATACACAAAATTCTAGCTTGATGTTTATTCAGACTTCAGACACTTAATGCCCGCTATTATTTACAAAAACAAATAAATCCCACAATATTTCGTTAATAGAACATCTTTAAAATTCTAAAATCTTTATTTTATTTTATTTTTTTATTTATTTTTTGTGAAGAAAAATCTATGAGCAGTAAATTTGTCTAATACATGTATCACTGAACATTATTTAGATTACATTTTGTGATAAAATAACAATAAATAAACTAATAAAATAAAAATAGCATAAATTATTTTACCTTATTATTATCTATTCCAGAATAGTTGATAATCGCAGCAGATTGCAAGTCTAATGTGAGATTATAATTTGACGTCTTCTAATTCTAATAATTACTAACTAAATACAAAAAATTATTCTATGCAATTACACTAAATTAAATGTTTTTTAGAAAATAAAATGTCTCAGTATTCGATTTAAAAATGTTAAATAATTATTATCCGGTATGATTTTCACCCATTGATTAATCCGCATTAAATACATACTATTTTAGAATATCTAATATCTACGATTGTTTAAAAGTTATACTTATATATTTTTCTAAAATATAGTCTCAAATTAAATATGATTAAATATAATTTGAACAAGTTAAAAATTTATCACTAAGTCTTGAATAAAATCTGACAACAATTTTAACACACAGTTCCTTAAAGTAAAAAATGCATTTTAGTTATTAATATACTTTTATTAAGTTGAATTAATAGTTTAAAACGTTTCTGGTATGAAATATGCTTTTTACAAATAAAATGATGATTTTTTAATTGTATGCGAATTGTAACATTAAAAATCAATTCTATCATTAATAAATGTTTTGAATAAGGTACGTATTCTTTATTATTATAATAATAATTATTTTTTAATTGTAAAGTTAAAAATGAATTATAATGACTAAAAATTATTTTGATAAAGTATCATTTAACTTCAATGTACGTCTTTGTTATTTAAGAAAGAATAAGTTATTTTCAACGTGTTACTCTTAAACGGTGAAGACATTCGACCAATATACTAGTTATATGAACAATTAAAAAAGAAGTTAAAAAAAAGGTTATTATGGATATAATTTAATTGTAAATAAAGTGTAATACTAATATTTGTACTTGTTGATCGTTTCGTGTGAAAATAATATTTTTATAAGGGTTAAAAAAAATACTAGAATGTTCGTATGTTAAGTCTCTAAGGAAGACTGGTTACTAACAACATGCGACAACAATGCTATTATAATGTGAATGAGGGGAGGCTTTGGGGAAAAATATAAATGAGCTAAATGTATACAATATAAAATCAATAATAACTATAAATCAAACTGATAAAATAAAGTCTTATCAATAGATAAATGATAAGGGACTGAAGAGGTAACTAGCAGGTAAGTTGAGACGCATGCTCGGTTTTTATTCATAATGTCATGTTGAATTGGAAAATTTATTAATTCTCGGAGCTATTGTCACATTTATTTCTTCTTTTTTACTGTCGATTGTCGTTATTAATTTGTTATATTCTTGTTTTTTTGTTTCGTTCCTTCCGGTTTCGAAATTGGAACAGAATTGGTGTGGGGTGTTAGGTAAGGTTAAATGAGTTTAATGCCCTTTAAGATATTTTTATTGACAGTTCGTATTTTTTTTTTTATTTTTTTTTTTTTAAATTATATGTTATTGTATTTGTAGAAGCTAGTTTTTTAAACTTCCTACTTTTCTTTATTAAAATTAAAAAATAAACTGTGTTACGAATTCATTTTTTGGTATTCAACTGTAATTATTATTTGAGACAAATTAAGTAATTTTGAGAAAAAGTTAATTGTTCAACAATTGATTTTACCATTATGGATTTTCTAATTATGGGTGATTAGATGGTATTAGTGTGATAAATTTGTCGGTTATAGTTCAATGAACTGAATGCCTAAAATGAATTACAATTAAATAAAAAATAAAAATTGAGCACTAAGAGTTCAAATTATCAGTTCATTGCAAACGAAAATCCTACTGCCAACGCTTAAGATGTCTTTACTGGTCAAAGTTGTTTTCACTGTTTGTTAACTGATCAAATTTGTCGTCTCTGTTTGTTAACTGTTCAGTTGATCAGTGTGGTAATATGTCATTTATAGTTCAATGTCTAAATGCCTAAAATGGATTACAGTTTAATAGAAAATCCTTTGAGTACAAAGAGTTCAAGTTATCAGTTTATTGCAAAAGATAATCCTACTGCACTCACTTAAGAAACTCTTCACTGATCAAAGTTGTCTTGACCGTTTATTAATTGGCTAAAGTTGTCTTCACTGTTTGTTAACTGTTCAAAGTTGTCTTCACTGCTTGTTAACTGGTCAAAGTTGTCTTCACTGCTTGTTAACTGGTCAAAGTTGTCTTCACTGCTTGTTAACTGGTCAAAGTTGTCTCCACTGTTTGTTAACTGATCAAAGTTGTCTTCACTGTTCGTTAACTGTTCAAAGTTGTCTTCACTGTTTGTTAACTGTTCAAAGTTGTTCCACTGTTTGTTAGCTGGTCAACGTTGCTCTTTCAAAGCTGATTTGCACATTTCATCTTGTCGTACCAGATATTGGAGATTGAATGGATACTAAGTTCTACCGTTGCCAAACCCTGTCTGTTGTCTGGTGTCTACACATAGATTTTTACTTGATATAGTCTCAGACCAGAAGTACTTAAGTGTAAATAAGGCTTTAGTTTTATATGCTTTGAGTTGGTCCAACAAAATTTCAATATAAATTATTAACTTATAAAGTTGCAATATTTAGAAGTATACCTTTATTGGTTGGCTAATTCGCTAAAATCAACAGTCATGAGAAAAATGTTTTTACGTTCAACGATTTTAATTAAAGCTTGATAGCTTCGTGGAAATTTTTCCTCTTCCTCGGCAATTTTAAGTCTTTATTTCATTATCTTTTGATTTCAATTACTCCAGATTCCACTGCCCCTCTTCGACTTTATCCTCCAAAAGTGATCCGTTCAATAGAGATTGGAGTTCCACTCTGATCAGTGATCAGTTTGAGGAAGAAACGATCCGACCAATTCAAAAACAAACCCATATATTGTACCATTTAGCTAGCACATTTAATTTAATCCATCTCCAGTACTTTCACCTCAAATACCGTCCGAACCGTCTAGTACTAGTACTAGGACCTTACTACTACTACTTCTACTATTACAAATACTAATTTGGAAAAGTGTAAATATGTTCAACAACATTTAATACTACTCGTAATTACATAAATACTTATCCTTAACCCTGCACTTTTAACAATACGTCTCTGAGGCGTATGCTGACTTTTGTTGATAGCTCTCGGTGCACACGCGCGCCAGCGATTAGTCCTTCTAGGTATGCTATCTCTGTTTAATTAACCTTCAGATCGCGTCAAAGTCGGGTCTTTGCTATGCTTTTTTATATTAGAAATTTACCATTTCTTTTGGTCTACTGTGCCTCAGGGACCTTATCCAGCCTAACCATATCGAGCTTGTTGCCTTTAATTGGCTTTTTTTATTGTTCCTAATAAATTTTATTGCCATATTCATAAAGTGTGTACATTATTTTTTATCTATTCATTAGATTATCATAATATAATTTCAGATTTAAATGCAGCAGGTGCTGGTGAGGAAAAATGTAAAATGCATATTCTGACCTGCTCTTTTCAGGTTAAAGGGTCAGATTGGTAATCATTTTCTCCCTAACGAACACCTTTGAACCATTTTATTATACAAAGAAATGTTTCAAGTTCATTTTATCAGCATTTAGATGTGTATAAGTTGGTCTTCTTTTAATGTACGTCTGAGAGGCGTAGTGTTAGAAAGAATGGACTATTTGACAGTGTTAGTAAGGCAGGGTTAAGCCGGGTTTACATGGGTAGAGTAAACAGGAGAGTAGAGTAGCCAGTAGATTGCACTCAACTTCCCACTCTACCAATTTTACTAGCTACTCTAATCGCCACTCTACTCTTCTGAGCGTTTTTTCGGGTTTCTACGGGTAGAGTTACTCTATACTCGCTACTCTACTCTCCTGTTTACTCTACCCGTGTAACTTAGTAGTTACACAGGGCTTTAGTAGTTCATACCGAGAGTTTATGATACATAATCATATTTTCAAATTCACACCATGGCACTTGCGATGGTTGTTCATGGTGCAATCAGTAAATAAAGGGTCCCCGGTAGCTCACTGTTATCACATTCGCTTTTCACCCAGAACGTTGGGGTTAGCTTTCTGGAAAGAGGACCTACACTGGGTACCCAGCATCACTATATACATAAGTATCTGCTTATGTAAAGTGACGTCTCAATCAGGTTGTGACTGTCAATTTTTTCAAGGCCTACGTACTCGATTAAACTTAGCATGCCAAGGCAGTTTAACATGCAATGCCAGCCATTTATGGTCCAACTTGACGTAAGACACACTCACTTCAAAGAGCCAATGTGGTACGACAGTTGGACTGTGAGTGGTGGTGGTTGGCAACATGTCGTACGACATCGTGTCGTACACCCAACAAGGATGTAACAAAACACCGTCTCATGACGTACGACCAAGTTGGAAGTGAGTGGCTGGTTAAAGTTTGACGGTGAATGGGTGGCTTTATGTGGTCTACACAATGCGTCAAACTTTTGATCAAAATATTTCTTGCCAAACAAGTTTGTTGGTGTCTGTGGAACTTTATTATACAGCTACTGAAGCGAACTAATCATTATATTGTAATTATGGCCTGTTATTTATTTATTTGGTCATCATGTCGTGGTTTGGTCGTATGATTTGATAAGTGAATTTACAATTTTGCACGTAAAGAGATAATAGCCCGTATAAAATATGGCAAAGAATTTAAGATTAAATACGACATAATATCTATTCCATGAAATAACATTATTTACGACTAAAAATTAATACCTGAGTGCAAAAAGTAAAATATCTAGAATTAGGGGTGAAAAAGTAAATTTTGCTTACATCGAACCATCGTCACAGGCTATAGATTGGAAACAAACTAAAAAAATTCATACCTGAACTCTTTATATCGTCATAAACATATTGTTCGTAACACATCTATTTAAAAAATTATACTTTCAACTTTATTATCCCAAATTGCTTAAGTCGTTAGCAAGTTAAAACTTATTTGTTTCTTACATCTATAATGTATTGATGTATATAATGTATTGAAAGATGTCTCCTAAAACTTATTTCTTTTTAACCTGTTCTTAAAAAGTCGTTTGAAATAATCGTGGGATTAAATAAATAAAGTGATATAATGACAAACAAACAAAGCAAGTTTAAGTTAATGGAATAATCAATAATCATATCTAACATTAGAATAAATAATGTATCGTTATATTCCTATAGTTTTATTAACATTTATTCATACTATTTTAAAACAAAAAAATCAATTTATTTACTTACTTTTATATCAATATTATAAAAGTATTATTTTTTTAATAAAATATATATTTTGATTCCAAGCTTGCCAAAGGTAAAAGTATTGGGGTATTTAGGTGAACGAAATTAAAATAAATGAATAAAAATAATATAGTACATAAGAATTTTTCTTGGGTCTACAAAAGAAAAATTTCAAGATAAAAAGAATTTTTTATATACTACGTTTTTAAATTTTCTGTTGAATTATATGTAATGTTGATAATATTATTGTTATTTTTATATATAATGTTGTGTAAAAAAAAATAGTTCCGAATTTATTTACTTCACATGAATGACAACCATCTAGAGAGCTGATCTTAAACCTATATAATTACAAGATAAAAAGAACTTTTTATATACTACGTATTTTAATTTTCTTTTGAAACATAATATGTAATGTTGATAATATAATTTTTATTGTTAAATAAAATGTTATCGAAATATAAATAGTTCCGAATTTATTTACATCACACAAATGACAACCATCTAGAGAGCTGATCTAAACCTATAAAAGGACATATCTTTGAACAACGACTCTCACCAACACCGAATCTAAACCGTGGCCATCGATATGGCCCCGTGTAGGGGAGGGTATAAGAGAAGAAAAATAA
>KZ651649.1:203153-244300 GCA_001010745.2 Gerris buenoi
TTTGAAATCTGTCAAAATGAAGGATTGTAAATATTGGGGATATGACAAAACAAATAAAATAACATGCGGATTTTTTCCGAACTAACTTTCAATGCAGCAAATTTGCTGAAAACGAATTAAATTCTGCTGAAAAATGACTAAAAGTATTAAAATAATGCTTTTTCATCGTGTTCTGAGCTGTTCTAAAAGTTTCAAAAGTCTAGCTACTCGGCATGTTAGTTAAAATTCGATTGCAAGATTTGTACTGGACAAACAAACAAACGAGAATACAAATTAATAAAAACTTAGTAAAATACAATAAAATAGATACAGATACCATTCATTTCATGAAAATTAAAATAAACCTACGTTAAAATTAAAACTAGAAATAACTAGAACATAAACTTTATTTATTGATTCCAAGTTTGAATGCGTTTTTAAAACTTTCTTTATGTTCTCGATTCTTTAAAAAAAAAAACTTTGAATTAAAACCAATGAATCTAGAAACCAGGATGAAAGAAACTAGTTTGAACGATTTTTCCTTCTTTGCCTTTTGTCTTTTTATGCAGGGGGTTTTTATTTAAAAGAAAAAACTGTGCTATTTATTTTTCTTTATTTATTTGAACTACAAACTCGAAAAAGTAAAATGACTTGAAGTTTTTCCTGGTTAGTTTTTATTCTAGGATGAAGTCAAGTTCAAGAACAATGTGCTTATTGAAATCTGTAGTTTCTAAACAGAAAATAAAGTTTTAAAAAATTGCCTTTTCTTTACATTACTCAGTCACTTTTTTATTTTAACGAATAAATTATTTCTTGCGCAAATTATGCACAAAATAAGCTCAGTAAAATATTTTTGTTTGTTGTTATTTTTTTTTGTAATATTATATGCATATGGTGGTACTTTTTTACTTAAGTACTCCCCTTTATCCCTTTGACTTGAAAGTTATTTAGACAAAAGAACATATACAGAGAAGTATAATATATCCCTTAGTCTATATTACTAGTAAGACAAAGGGATAATCGTGGATTAAGTAAATAAAGTAATGTAATGACAAACAAAACAAGTATACGTTAATGGAATAGTCAATAATCTTACCTAACATTAAAATAAATAATGTGGTAATGTTTATTGATTTAGTCCTATGTACCTTGGGTCAAATGAATATCCACACTTGCGTATATAAATGTGATAATTTTCCTTAGTCTAATTAACTTTAAGACAAAGGAATATGATATATGCTCAAATAAAACTGTAGAGCTTATTGATCTACGATTTTTTGTATAAGGTTTAGTCTTACATTTGATATGACGATTTTAAAATAGCGTAATAAAACTGCCGCAGGAGTCTTAATATCTTAGGGAGACTAAATGCCTCTCATACACGATCAAACATTTTGGGCAAAATGTTTGAACGTCTCTAACCACCTTAACACAAAAACCTTTGTGACTTTTGCAGGGCAGACAAAAAGCAGAACCAAGGGGTGCTAAAGTAAATAAGTGCCCATATGGTCAATGGGTTTAATATGAGAGCTAGAAATAGCCTTTATTTTAGGCATGAAAGATGATTAGATACGTGTTGATGTGCTGCATAGCAATTTGCAGATAAATGTCAAAAGTTGATATAAGCAGATATATTCCAAAAGTGGGCACTTTAATTTCTTAATAGACCCAACTACTCCAAAAACAAAGGTATGTACAATGAAGGTACATGTTTTCAAATAAAAGTATTGCTGATTGGTATTACGCCCCATTTCAGTCTTGCCACTCCTTTGGACGAAACAGAATGTCACTCTTGAGTGTATTCCACACTGGTGAGTTATATTTTTAAAAATCTCTAATTGTGGACAGATTTAGCCTAAAAGCAAAAAAAAAATTATTACCCTATACTTAAAAGATAATTTTCCACTTAACAAGTAAATTCATCCGTATTTTGATTGGCACACAAACACTAATTTATACACTAAATTGAAAACTATAAACAATATAGCAACTATTCTACAACTTGTTAACTTACTATACTTTGTTTACATTTATTCATTTTTGACAGAGCGGGAAAATCGAAAAAATATGGCGAGGAGCCAATGAGAGCACTGGATAAAAACAAATAAAAATTTCACTGGACCCACTCCTCTCATTTTACCTCATATAGGTTGGTCAATCTGAGTGTCAAAAGTTAATGCTAATTTTGAATAGAGTATGCTAGATTACAAACTAATCAACTTGTCTACATCTTACTATTACCAACTTACAAACTAATCAACTACTCTACTACTTACTATTGCTAACTAATTACCAACTTACAAACTAATCAACTACTCTACTACTTACTATTACTAACTAATTCCTAACTTACAAACGAATCAACTACTCTCCAACTTACTATTACTACTAATTCCTAACTTACAAACTAAACAACTACTCTCCAACTTACTATTACTACTAATTTCTAACTTACAAGCTAATCTCTACTCTACAACTTATTATTACTAACAAATTATAAACTTAAAATTTTAAATAAACTATTTTACAACTTACTGAGTAAGCAGGAGTACTGGGTGGAGTGTAGAATCTAGAAAAGTTCTGAATATTAGACTGGGCTCGACGGTTGATTTCAACTTTCGGCAAATCTGCAAACGGACTCTCTCTTGCAAACAGATCTTCTTGAGAAATTTCCGAATCACGACTTTCAATATCATCTACAATATTGTCATTTAAAAGTTCACGTTTAATACTGTCTTCTATTTGTTCTTCAATCTTATTACTGTTCTCGTTCTCATAAATATTATTTGTTAATAGATTAAGGTTATCACTTAACACGTTTTTCAATTCCTCTTTAATTGTGTTATCAGTATCGCTATTGTTACCACGTATTGGACTATCCCTAAGATTGTTATTATCATTCTTAACATTATTATTTACTAAAATGTTACTATTATTCAGTAACATAGAATCGCTTTTCAATCCCTCTTCAATTTTTTCATCAGTATTTTCAACATTTACAGATATTTGACTCTCCATAAGATCGTTTTTGTCATCCCCATAATTATTGTTTGGAAAAAGGTTATCGTTACCTGCTATTATTGATTCGTTCTTCAATTCATCATCACGTTTATCATCAGAGCTTAAAGTTGGTAATTCACCGTTGTTTTTATAATTATCTAAATTGTTGGCACACACTACATCATCATCGCTATCAATTTCCGTTTCATAATTATAATCATTGTTTTCATTTGATCGCAAATCGATCGTTTTATTAAATGATTGTTTATCATTATCTTCAGATAATTTTGATAGCTCTATTTTAAGTCCTTCGTTTTCTTCAGGCGTCTCTTCTTTTTCAGAAATTTCCACTAATTTGAGCGAATTACTTAAAATGTCGTTTTTACCTCTTTCCAAAGATTTTAAGTTGATAATTAATTCATCGTTGTCAATTTCATTTGCTGAAGCTTCCTTTATTTTCTCGTAATTATTAGTAGACATATTCTTATCTACAGGTGTACTCATCTTCTTGCTTTCAATGTCAATTGAAGATGAATCGTCAAGATTAATATTTCTTTCGTTGATGGTATCTTTTGATTCGTTAATTGCTGAACCAATCGCATTACTTGATACATCTTTATCAACTTTGGAATCTGTATTTTTCTCGTTCGATAATATTTCATTTGATATTACATTTTTATCATCTCCAATCATTCCTTCAATCATATTATCTCTTCCATCATTGGAAATCACATCTGATTTCAAATATTTCTCGCTTCCATTTTCCAATAAATTCAACAAGGAAGAAACGGAATCTAGTTTCTTCATGGGCATACTTGTATTGACATTCTCCAATATTTCCTCTGCATTCGTAACATTTTGAACTAGATTTTCCCTAATTGTTGTTTCTGAAGTTCCTCTCTGATCCAATTTGTCTGTTTCTTGAATATCTAAACTATCTTCTACGAATTGCTCTTCGTCTAGGGATTCCTTAACCGTTGAATTTTCCTCACTTGAATCCAAATTTTGATTATTTAAATGATCGATGATTGTACTTGAATTTCGAAAGTTTGAATCCAAATTCTCAGATTCTTTCTTTGAATTTGAAGTTGGATATAAAGTGTTGAGCAAACTGTAATTATAATAATCTTCATCCGACATCATCTGTTCTTTATTTTCCATATTATTTTTGTTTTCATTTTTCAAATTAATAAAATTATCATTTTCTGCCGGTTGACTGATTGAATTAATTTCACTATTAGGTAAAGTGATATCTTCGTTTGTTTTACTTCCGTTAAAATTGTCATCTTTGTTGGCAATTTCATTGGCTGCAGGTGATTTATTTATTTCTTCACTATTTTGTTTAAAATCATTACTCTCCTCATTATTTCTCTCCGTAATTTCATCCACTTCGCCGTTTTCGTTGTCATTTTCACTTCCATTCAAACGTTCGCTTTCTTCATTATATTCAGTCATATAGTCATTCATTTCACTATTAATTGGTAAAGATTGATTCATAATATCATCAAACTCATCATTTTCATCATTATTCCCTTGTTCATTATCATTTATTTTAATAGAATCATCACTATTTATTTGTTGGTTATTTACAGCTTCTTCTGAACCACTATTGATTTGTGAATTGGTCGCTGCTTCATTTTCTAAACTTTCTGTAATTTTTTTGAAAGTATTATCATTAAGATCTACAATTTGACGGTTATCTTCGGTTTCTGGTACGTTGTCACTACTATTTACATCATTATTGTTATCATTTGTCATTAAAATGCTGCTGGTGTCCAAATTTATATTTCTTGATTTCGAGCTATCATCACTATTAACTAAATCATTTTCAACACTATCCAGTCTATTTCCATCCAAATCAGATCTAACATTTTCGTTCAAATCATTCAAATTATCATTTATCACATTATGTATCATATTATCGATATTCTTATCATCGCATTCATCTTCAAATTCATCTAAATATGTATCATCATTTTCATTATTAGGAGAATCTAAAATTAAAATATCAACATTGTTACCAACATCATCGACAAATGTAGCACTTCTTTTAGAACTTTCGTAACTTTCAGCGATCAAATTTATAATATGATCGTTCACATTTTCATCTAAAGGTGAATAATTATTGACATTGTCCGTATTCATATCATTTAAGATTGATTTATCTTTATTTAACTCAATAACTTTGCTATTTCCTTTAAATTTACTGTCCATTTTGATTTTTGTTGTACACTAGTTCACTTTGATTTCGTTTTAACTATTAATTTATGTAATTAATTAATTATTAGTCTTCTATTTTTTCAAAATTCTTTCTCTATTGAGTTCACTTCTTAACGCTAATCACCAATAGTTATTATGAATAATAGTAATTCATACAACAAGATAACATAAACGTCCTAACTATTTACTAATTCATCTAAAACAACCATTTAATTAACTTATCTAAAAATAAATTTCCAATAAATTTTTTTATATATTTATATAATCTAAGAATGATTTATACGATCCTAAATATTGTCATATAATTAACTAAGCTGTAATTAAAAAATTAATTTAGAGCAAAATAATTGTTTATTAAACGCACATAATATATTCGTAAAAAGAAACCGAAATAACGAATGAGATATATTTTCGATTAACACAATAGAATTTAACATTTCGTAATGGGTGAAAATAGGTAAATTAACATTTTAGGAAATAAAAATTCTTTTGAGTCCAATCCAAGAAAGAACCATGCATTTAACATTTTATTTAAGAAATAAATTTTGAATATTTTTATAAGTAAACCCACAAATAGCGATTCTAGAAACAAAGTTTAGTGTTTTTAATTAAATAAGCACTCATTAAAAAAATGAAAGCTTTATAAAACTGTTACACAATTAAATATAAACAATTTTGCAACGTATCTTGAAATCAAACGAGTATTATTGCGCGCGTCAGCTGTTATTTGAAAGTTTCCGTGACCGTGATAGTCCAGTGTCAAGATATTATCCAATTTTTTTAATTAATTAAGAACTCATTTAAAAAAAACTAAAAGTGAAAGCTTTATAAAATTGTTACACACAATTAAATATAAACAAAATTGCAGCGTATCTTGAAATCAAACGAGTATTATTGCGCGCATCAGCTGTTATTTCGAAAGTTTCCGTGACCGTGACAGTCCAGTGTCAAGATATTAACTCTGTTCGAATTGTCATTATTCGTGAGGGCAGCTAGCCCAGTGCCCCTCCTAGAACTTCCCTTATCAATTACTAAGTAGCCTCGGACACTACACCCATCAACATTTTCTCTTACCGACCCCATTATAAACTAAGCAAGGGGTGGAAAACAAGCTAAAACTGATAAATTAGTAATAGCTGAGCTAGAAAGAAAAACAATAAAGTATTAGTTTTTATACTGACCGTTAAATTACAGTGTTTTAGTATTAATAGCTTCCTTTAAGGATAATAGCAAAGTGAATAATAGAAATATGTAATAATAAATATTGTAAAGGGTGACGCCAAACTGCGACTGCACCTAATTCTTTAATCCAATATTTATCTTTGATATAATTTGATTTGCTTCTATTTATTTAGTTTTACGACCTAACCGTTCATTGCAAATATAAATGTGCTTATCGTACAAATGCGTAGCTGATTTTCAAAGGTGATAAAGCGTTCANTATTATTGTTCGATTATATAATGTACAATGTCTAAATTCTCAAATGATTGGATCTTATCAAGTGATTAATATCTAAATGTGTGATTCTTATCAAATTATTGATTCTTAAATAGACCTAGCAGGATCTTAGTTGCAGTCTTGGTATTGAAAGTAAATAAGTATCACTGAGACTGCGTGAATTTTATTGGAAAATTGAAGCAATTAAAAAACTTTAAAATGGCTACACCATCAACTATTACAAAAAAAAAGTTTAGTTGTTTCCCTTTATTTATTTCGTTGATAAAATCGTCAATTATTGATCTAACTCTAGCTTTTTATCTCCTGCTACTTATCATTATAAACGCAATAATCTGATTTTATCAAGGACAAAAATAAAGAGAAAACAACTAAACGTTTATTTGTTTAATAACTGGTGGTGTAGCCATTTTAAGGTTTTTTTAATTGTTCCAATTTTCCAGAAAGTTTCACGCTGTTTTCCTTACTTCTAACACTGAGACTAAAGCTATGATCCTGCAAGGTCTATTTAAAAATTAATTATTTGATAACATCAATGGTAAATAAGACGTATCTAACCCACTTTTTTAGCAACTCTCTTAATCTCATAATTCTCATAAACCTCTTAACCGATTTTGTTGTATAAATTTTTATCTTTCGGTATTCATGATGGCAATGCATTGTCTTCTTATTACTTGTTCAAATATGTAGCTCTTAATTTGTAACAAAAATACACAATTTTTATGAAATTTTTCATGTGCAATATGTATTTTTATGTGTTTGCTCAACCTCCATACATGCTTGGCTGACAAAATACAACAGCAATATAATACCGTGTTTGCACACTGCAATAGGCTACACAATTTTTTGTGACGTACTGTCTGATGTTGGAACAGTTCCTATGTTTCACGCTTGCGTGGCACATCCCTTGGTGTCTCTCACAAATTGTGTAGCCTATTGCAGTGTGCAAACATGGTATTATATTGCTGTAGTATAAGAGTTATAAATATTCTCACCATAGTGTAAGTTCACAGTAGTTAAGTTAAATTTTAAGGACTGGTATATAATAAACCAGTATTAATTTACTTGGATCGACAATTTATTTTATTCCCTTACTAAGAAAGGTTGGATATCACCAAACGACGACCAAAAGAACCTTAGACGATGTAAAAGTTATTTTGAAAATGCTATTTTGAAGTGTTTCGGGTTTTTTTCTTTAAACGAGCCAATTTCACATTTTTCCTCTTTTCATCTGACTCTCTTCTCTTTTTTTTTGTAGAGATAATTATTTTTCTTCTTTTCCTGTTATATTGATTTCTTTGAGACAAAGGATCCTGAAGTCCTAAACAAACTGTTTACTTAAGATATCCTTCCAGCATCGTCTTTGTTACATGGCCCATCTCGGGCCCCTGATGAGTCGGTAGCGACGAAACGATGCAGGACAAGGCGTTTTGCCGAGCCAACATCTTTGCGACGTTTGTCTGGTGTTGGAACAGTTCCTATATGTCACGCTTGCGTGGCACATCCCTAGGTGTCTCTCAGTAACACAAATTGTAAAAAAGTATAAGAGTTACACAATATGTGAGAGACACCAATGGATGTGCCACGCAAGCGTGACACATAGGAACTGTTCCAACATCAGACATTACGTCATTAAGATGTTGGCTCGGCATTACGCAATGTCCTGCATCATTTCGTAGCATTCGGCTCATCAGGGGCCCGACGATGCCCAACTCTGGACCTATACCAGACCAAGAAGATCAGATATAGGACTTATCAGAGACGAGCATGTTTTTTTTTATTTTATTATTTTTTATTTTTTTTTTAATTTATTTTATTTCCTTACTAAGAAAGGTTGGATATCACCAAACGACGACCAAAAGAACCTTAGACGATGTAAAAGTTATTTTGCAAATGCTATTTTGAAGTGTTTCGGATTTTTTCTTTAAACGAGCCAATTTCACATTTTTCCTCTTTTCATCTGACTCTCTTCTCTTTTTTTTGTAGAGATAATTATTTTTCTTTTTTTCCTGTCATATTGATTTCTTTGAGACAAAGGATCCTGAAGTCCTAAACAAACTGTTTACTTAAGATATCCTTCCAGCATCGTCTTTGTTACATGGCCCATCCATCTTAATCGTTCATCATTCATCTCGGTCATAATAACGTGAGCTTCCGAACTGCTTAAATTCTTCATTACTTCTGAGCCTGCTATGTTCTTCCTGATATCCGGTTCGCTCACTGAATCTCATCCTCTCTTGATAATATTTTATCTTCTTCATATTGTTTTTATTGTTGTCATNAAATAGTTAGGTTTTTAACCGGTTGAGACCCATAGCTATTCATAATTCGTCTTCAAATAGTTAGGTTTTTAACCGGTTGAGACCCATAGCTATTCATAATTCGTCTTCAAATAGGTTTTTAACCAGTTGAGACCCATACCTATTCATAAATCGTCTTCAAATAGTTAGGTTTTTAACCGGTTGAGACCCATACCTATTCATAATTCGTCTTGATAAGGATGTTTTAAGTTGGCTGAGCCATAGCACAACATAGAATTTGGGACTCCACACCTCTTTCAGTCCCTACAGTGAATTTTTTGGGTCTATCTTGCCTGGAATCAAATCTAAAACCTTGTGAACTACAGGATGTTACCACAAAGAGAATATCCCTAGACTTACAGGAGACATTATTTCTGTTCTGTTGACATGGATTATTTATGGGTTGAAATCGCATTGATACATTGCAATATATTTGGGGGAAAAATATCTGTACTTGGGGAGAAAAAAACATGGTAATATGGTGAAAAATTGTCTCCAATCTATAAATCGTAACTAGGCTTAGTGGTATATTACATTTGTAAAGAATTATGGTTATTTTTTTGTTAATTAATCATGTAATCATGTATAGTACAAAATCTTAATGTAGAGAATAAAAGAATTCGTAGCACTAATTTTTCAGTACCTCAACAACTTTAAAATTGACATTTACATTAACAAATAGTGAATATTATGTTAATTTAGATTTTTTTGGTTCAACAATAAAAATATATAAAAACCAATTATAAAGATTTACAATATTCATCTCTTAATGCAAAACAAGATCTTGTATATAAGTCATTTAACATTTATTAGTGAACCAATGTTATTCCTAACAAAACTTCAAAGTGTATGTGCAATGTTCAAGTCAAATGCAGACATACCAAATTTTATTAATAGTTTGGTTATAGTTAAACTTTCAGGGATCATATCAAATTTTATTAATGGTTTGGAAATAGTTAAACTTTCAGGGATCATACCAAATTTTATTAATACTTTGGTTATAGTTAAACTTTCAGGGATCATATCAAATTTTATTAATACTTTGGTTATAGTTAAACTTTCAGGGATCGCAATAAGGAAGCCGTTTTTGAGTTAAATAGCAGAACACCCGTGCGTTGCGGGATAATCAAACCGTACAAAATGAAGTATTTTTCAAATGACACCATGACCAATTGTTTAATATGATCCACATTTTATCATGGAAGATTAAAAACGATTTTTAAACTCAATCTGGATTGAAAACCTCATGAGAACGCCGTTTTCAAAATGTACCAAGCCGTTTTCAATACCAAGTTAATACAGCTTTATCTAATCCAACTGTATTTCTTCATGAAAAATTTTCCAATATTGATCCCGAGTTTTCAAAACTTTTCAATCCTCCAAAAACATACACATTACATTTATTTGAGAAGCGAATTCTATTTTATTATTATTATTAAAAAAAAAAATCCATTTTTAACATATGGTAAAACTAAAATCGGATTTTGATATGTACAAATAAATAAAAATACACATAAAAAATTACTTTTTTTTTAATTACAATAATTATTTTCGCGTAATATTTAACATTTTAATATTATATTTGTATCTACATTCTATTAACAACTACAACAAACACAACTTTTTTTCTTTAAAAATATATCTTCTTTTATTCACTTTAATAAATGAAATACTTTCTATTATATTTTAAATATTTTTATGCGTATTAATTTAGGGAAGTAGTAAAACTGTTATTAGTTTAATAAATAACTTAGAATTCAAGAATTTTTAATCATTCCATGTAAACATTTTTGTGATTTGTAGGCCAATGATTTTACACCGATAATGACCATATTATATCTCAGAGACATGAAGATGGAAAGTGCTTAGCTACATTATCAGCTACTTCTGCTTTTGAAATGGTTTTAGTTTGTTTCAAATGACATCTGAGTTTGCGTTAATGTGGAATAGTTGAATGATTATTCGTTAGAAGAAATAAGTTCTTTCCACAGTTAATAAGAAGAGATCTATTCAATAAAAATCTTAATAAATTTTCTTATACATACGAATACATAATATAAAGTGTTACATAAGTAAGTGTTATATAAGTGTTACATAAGTAACACAAAATATAAAGTGTTTTTTTGTAAAGTGTATATTTCACAACAATATACAAATCTAATGCATTATTTTTAAACAAACAACATAAACAATGTAAAAACAAATGAAATATTTTTAACAACCGTATTATTATATAGAAATGTATAAACTTAAAGGTACTTCTTTAGATTGTTACTCCCCATGTTTTTTTTTAGCATATAAATGGATATAATTATTTATATATTCCTTTTAGGTGTTTTGTCTAATGCACTCTGGGACAAAGAAATATCACTCTTCTGTTTTTATAAGGGGACTAACAGTCTAAAGAAAAACATTCCATACACCTTCTTTAGATTATTATTTCCCTTATAAAAAACAGAAGGGAGTAATAGTCTAAAGAAGAACATTCCATACACCTTCTTTAGATTGTTACTTCCCTCATAAAAAAACAGAAGGGAGTAACCGTCTAAAGAAGAACATTCCATACAACTTCTTTAGATTGCTACTTGCCTTATAAAAAACAGAAGGGAGTAACCGTCTAAAGAAGAACATTCCATTCACCTTCTTTAGATTGCTACTTGCCTTATAAAAAACAGAAGGGAGTAACCGTCTAAAGAAGAACATTCCATACACCTTCTTTAGATTGCTACTTGCCTTATAAAAAACAGAAGGGAGTAACCGTCTAAAGAAGAACATTCCATTCACCTTCTTTAGATTGATACTTCCCTTATAAAAAACAGAAGGGAGTAACAGTCTGAAGAAGTGACAACATAAAAGTAGTTATCAAAACATTAATATGCCTAAATTAAATAATTTATAATATATTAAAATGAATTAAAAATGTATATATCTAGCTTCCCCAAATAATACTTAAAAATGTATCCAATCAAAAATACACACATACACATAAAGCTACACCAATTGAATACATTTGCGTTAACACTTATTATATTTAAATACTGTACAATTAAAATTAAATTAACTTTTTATATATATCTACAAATCTAACAGACTTTGCACATTTATATATAATAATAACTTTGGTTTAATTTTATAGTTTTTTTTCAAAATATAGATTATATTTTTTAAAAAATCTATTCTATTATAGATTATTATTTAAAAATAATATTACATAGATTTCCATTATATATCATTTAAAAATAATGAGAAATGTGTAGCGACAATAACACATTACAAGGGGTAATAGCACGTAAATTAGTAACGCGTTTACCTAAAATACTTTTTGATACTTTTGTTTTACAAATATTCAGTTAAGTCTTCGTTTAGGCATTGCTATATTCTTAGAACAGTGTTACCTTCATATAACAATATTTTTAGTGAATTAATAGATTGTTCCTTGTAATTTTTAATTCATGAGTATTTGGGTCTACTATAAGGAAATTTAAAGCCTTATTTTTGCGATATTTAGAAACTTTCTTGGCTAAAATCATAATTCTGTTTTGTACAGTAATTATATTTTAATATTGATTTAAATTATGGTTTTACCTTAGTAGTAGTAGTAGTAGTAGTAGTCTNGAACCATAGATACAAATTACATCATCATGACACGGATCGGACCCACATCAAAGAGTGGGGGAAGAGTCCCCATAAAGGGTGTCCCTCTCCCTGCACCGTCCACGATTCATTGATGCAATTCAGAGTATCATGGCACGGGATCGAACCCACGACCTCTAGTGGTTTTACTAGAATGATTTAAGGGTGGATTGAAATATCGCAAAAGTAAGACTTTAAATTTCCTTAATAGACCCAACTACTTAAGAACATCTTTATTTTATTTTAATCATTATTAAATGGTACAAACCCTTTTGCACCCGATTTTTTTCTGTTCATTCTAAAAAATTTTCTTTTAGAGGGCCCTTCTTTTAGAGGGAATTCCTATTGACCCCTAGATGACTCAGTAATTTTTTCAATATTTTTGGACCACCCGTTACTGAGATATGAAATGTCCAGTTAGTGGACATTTGACTAAACTCCCAGATGTACATTTAAAATTTGTAAGTCCACTAAAGTGGTCAGTTCAAACACTGTGGTCACTATGATCATGATCACTTTGATCAGTTATTTATCGCATTAAATGACTGATATATCAGATTACAGTGATTATGATAAGTAAAATCACTATATTGGAACTCACCCTTAGGCTCAAAAGTTCAATAAATGAATAATAAAGCATTTATAAAAATCGAATCTTTAATGATTATAAAATATGACTAATTTACAATAAAAAAAGTAAAATTAGAAATAATAAACATTTGAATTTAAATTGTAGAAATAATGAAAACAATTCCTACCTCTCTCAAGAATAGTAAAAAGTAAAGAATTTTCTTAAAAATCTAATTTTTAATGATAATAATGAAATATATATTTGCACTAAATCAATCTTATTCATCAAACTCACTTTAAAGTTCTAAATCATTACATGATCTTGAACATATTACACAAAAAAAATGTTACCGAAAAGTCCAAATGTCCAATATACTGGACATCATATTTCAAAAAAATATTTAGTGCTAAATTTGAACAATTTTTGTGATTAAAAATGATTATTTAATAAGTCTAATACTATATCTATACAAAACAGTCACTAACTGGAAGAAATATTAAAAATATATAACAAACAAGTTAAACATACATACATACTTTTGGACTCCATGTTGGTGGGGTCAAAAGCACCTGTTGAAATGATATGTATCTAATTGTTAAAAATTTGTTTGTCAACACTGATGAGATAAAATCACTAAAGAAGGTGTCAGGTTGGCCAAAAAAGTGAAACATACATACATACTTTTGGACTCCATGTTGGTGGGGTCAAAAGCACCTTTTGAAATGATATGTATCTAATTGTTAAAAATTTGTTTGTCAACACTGATGAGATAAAATCACTAAAGAAGGTGTCAGGTTGGCCAAAAAAAAAAAAAAAGACTAAATCTAGATTTAAACTCACTTTGAAAATGATGTCCAGTATACTGGACATTTGGAACGAAAGGGAATTTTTAATGCTTCCCAGCTTACCGAAGGTGAAGAAAACATCATGATCATTCAATTTTAAAATTGTTTCATCTAAACTGTGTTTTAGACACAATTAAACTTTTTTTTAGTCACTTGTCTGTCTGTCCGTCATTTCTTCCAGACAATATTTTTACGAACACCTATATTTTGAAAATTACTTGTCCGATTTTGATAAAATTTGGATATTAGGTCAAAATTAGCCTATATGGTCCCCTATTGATTTCAACCTTCTGTATATTACTGTGACCTGTTGACAGGTCGGAGCGTTGACTTGGTAGAAGTTTTCTTTAATTTCCATGACAATTTACACAACAAAACTGTGACCTGTTGACAGGTCGGAGCGTTGACTTGGCAGAAGTTTTCTTTAATTTCCATGACAATTTACACAACAAAACTGTGACCTGATGACAGGTCGGAACGTTGGCAAGTACAGAACGGAAATATTAGCTATTTTATATTTTAAACGAAACGAACATAAGTGAGGAATCATTCTTAACTTTTTAAGAATCTAATCCCGAATATTGATGGTTGAACGTTCAATTAAGTTGCTTTCCTCAGTGGCAGTTTAATTCTCGAACGCACTTATTCTAATCTGCTGATTACAATAATTATTCTGATTAAAATTCTAATCTGCTGATTACAATTATTCTGATTAAAATTCTAATCGGCTGATTACAATTATTCTGATTAAAATTCTAATCTGCTGATTACAATTATTCATAAAACTTAGTATTTAATGACTCAAAAAAGTTTATATTATGCCCTTTCAGAATAGAAAAGGATAAAATTAATTTATTGCTTAAAAAATAACAGCACCCATAAACCTGAGTTTCAAACAATTATAACAATTAACCGAATGTGCTGAATGTGAGCGTCCTAAATGAGATTTATTGCAGAGGTTATATTAAAAACATATTACAAAATACGTCAAGAGCACATTATTTGTGCAATTAAAAATAACAGTAATAATTTATAAAACACAATTGTGCATTTTATTATTTATTAGTACCCTACATCTTTGCACCAAATGTCAATAAAATCGAGTTAAGTCAATTTGAAGTTAACTTAATTCTATACAAATTAAATTTAAAGAATCATTTTTAATATTAAATATAAGAGAATATTGCAGTATTACATTTTTCATTTAAATATTAAATGAATCTTAAATTATTTCGCTTTTATTTGTTTATTTTTATTCTTTTATAGTGTTATTTTTGTTCAAAATTCATCATTTCGTTGGAATTATTCTTTTATGGTAATTATCCCATTAATCTTTGATATGAGTTTAAATTTTACTTTAGAAATTAAGTGTTTATCTTTTAAACTTAATTAATTGTAGATGCACTTTCTGGGAATTTTGAACTTTGCGTATTATTATCTTAAGTGTATAGGTAGACTAGGATCCACCATATCCATCATCTGCTGGAGATGGATTTATAAATTTTATCAATTGTAAAATGTTACACAATGTCAGTTGCTGTTGGTTTTGTTAGAGGAGGTTAGGATAGGTTAGAGGAGATTAGAATTGGTTAGAGGAGGTTAGAATTGGGTAAAGGTGGTTAGAATGGGTCAGAAGAGGTTAGGATAAGTTAGAGGAGGTTAGCATTGGTTAGAGGAGGTTAGAATTGGGTAAAGGTGGTTAGAATGGGTCGGAAGAGGTTAGGATAAGTTAGAGGAGGTTAGAATTGGTTAGAGGAGGTTAGAATTGGGTAAAGGTGGTTAGAATGGGTTAGTTCCTTTAGAAAATCTAAAGTATTTACGTATTGCTATCAAGTTAAACACAATTTATAATCTCTTAATTCTCATTTATCTAATCTTCTAATAGATGTATTTCTCAGTTACATATTTATAAATGCGATCGATTATCAGAGTTTTTATATATTTAAAAGTTACATTTTTTAGATATTTTTTTTCGTTTTAATCAGTTTTTTATAAAGCACTTATTAAGAGCTTATTTCAAATAAGATATTATGAATAATGACGAGTATTTTTCATAGAATATAATTATTTTTAATTAAAAGTAGCAAATATCCACTTCTATCTTCGTAAAAAATGTTTATAACATGTATTAGATATAAATTTAAAATACATTGATTTAATCATTTTAATTAATATGATTCATTTATTAAGATTAATTTATTCTTAATCTTAAAACAATAATACTTTTTAAATTGATTATTTCAATAAATTATGTTTTTCTAATTAATATATTTAAAGTTATTTATTAGACTGGTTCAGTGCTTATTCTAGGATGTTACTTTATTTTATTTAAATTAGAAATTAGATAAAATTCAATTAATCAAAGTCATTAAGTAAACAATTCAATAAATTAATTTACTTATATCGATTTGATTTTTCAATAATTGAATTGTCAAAGATACAATAAAAGTTTTATTATTGCCTTTTTTTAATTCTTAATATTATTTATTTTCCTGAATAATGAAAGATACTAATTTTACATCGATTTCTGTGTTGAGATTGCTTATTAAAATTTATTATAAGTAAGTTGTTAAAAATTGTTTTTTCGAATTGTAAGAAAAATCAGAACCCACCAGATCTGTAAATTATAACAAGATGGAGGGTTGTTTCCAATTAAAATTATTAATCAAAGAAAATAAAATTTTGAAGATAAATTCATATAAAAAAAAAAATTAATAATAAGATTCATCAACAAATATTTAAAAAAAAAAAATGTCCTTTAATCCAAATTTTAATCCAAACAAGAAATCTGTCAAACAAACTTACAGACAATATCACAACTAATCATTCTACTGTCAATATCTAATTTATACACAAATAATGCTTTTTAAGCAGTATTGATAGTTATAAACTTAAGTAAAGTAAAAATTATCATAACAACATCAACAATCAAATAAATGAAGTAACTAATTTACCGCTATAATCAGGTGCGTTTATTCAGGTAATAGAGCTAAAATGATAAACGATACGGATACAATTTCTAATTATATCAATAAAGTTAGTTTTATAGATAGGTGTACATATCAGTGATGAAACCGTGTCAAAGATCAATTAATTAGTTGCTAATTACCACATACACAGTCTAATCACTTGCCTCACCTTCTGGTGAGGCAAATTATGACTCAGCATTGTCAGTTTCTATGATGTCTCTTACCATTATAGTTCAGGAGATAGCTTGCAGAAAAGTTTCTGACTAACATCAAGCTAGAATTTCGTGTATAACTTAATCTTTTGGTGCCGTTTAAAAGTATGTGGTCGGCCAAGTTCGTCTGCTAGGCATAGCTTGGCAATTCGCATGTAACCGGTGAAGAGCGGCCATGTCCCACCAATTATGGTGGACAATGTGATTTTCATGATCCTGAGTACAAAATTAGTTAGTAGACCGAAAATCAAGTTGATGTGAGCTTGTTTCTTGATAGTTGATCACTTTGATTTAGAATTTAGAGTAACATTTGACTGCCTAACTAATTTTGTACTCAGGATCATGAAAATCACATGTCCACCAAAATGGGCGGGACATGGCCGCTCTTCACTGGTTTGTTTATCAAATGCCTATTGATAAGCAATGTCCCACCCTTTGTGTTGTACAATGTGATTTTCATTATCCTAAATCCTGAGTGCAAAATTAGTTAGTAGACCTAAAATCAAGTTGATGTGAGTTCGTTACTTGATAGGTGATCATTTGGCATTTGAATTCCCAACTAATTTTGTACTCAGGATCATGAAAATCACAATGTCCACCAAAATGGGCGGGACGTGGCCGCTCTCTACTGGTTTGTTTGTTATCAAATGCCTATTGCTAAGCTACGAGTATGCCCCACAGACGAACTTAGCAGACCACATTTTCTTAAAAGACACCATAAGATTAACTCATGCACAAAATTCTAGCTTGATGTTAGTGACTCTTTTTTGTTTACTATCTCTACAAAAATGGGCTCTTCACCGGTGTGTCTGTTTTCAAATGCCTATTGCTAAACTATGTCCCGCAGACGAACTTAGCCGACACACATTCTTAAAAGGTACCAAAAGATTAGCTTCCATACAAAATTCTAGCTTGATGATTATCTCCTGGATTATTAGTTGCTAATAACTTATACCAACGATTTTAAATAAGTTGATGTCATTAGAAGCTAATGGCTTGCAGCTTTTCTTAAAAAAATGTCTCTCCATAAATTACTAATCAATCTACATCAAACATTTATTAACTAATTTATACACAAATAAAGCCTTTTGAAGCAGTACCGATTTGAATTTATTTACACATTTATATCTTAGATTTGGTTTCTTCTGGAAAACTTAAACTCGTCTATATCATTATCCGACTGCAACAATTTTGCAATCGGGATTTACATTATCTCACGTTTGGCCTTTTTTGAGAAGATAAAATTTAATTAGTGGAATCGCCTCTTGAGTAAAACACCGGATCTGACCGTTTTATTTTTTATGGAAGTCAAGAACATTTTATCATCCACATTTCTTTCATCGCTTTTTATCCAAAAAAAAAAATATGCAGGAATATTCCTAAATTCTTACGATATTTTAAGAAATAAATAAATTCGGCAAATAAAAAACTTAATAATGAATATAAACCCAACCAAATGACTGCATGAACATCAGTAGGTCAAAAATAGATCTAGTTTTGGACGCCTCTTAAAATTTTAAAAGGTCAACCGACTGATATAAGTTAATTTTGCTAAGTCTTATCTTTTGGGAATTTAATTGTTGGGATAACTTCTGTACCCTAATGTAAAAGTATGACGAATATAGAAATTTTAAGCAAATTATCTAAATAATGCGGAACCCGCATTAAAAACCAAGAAAACTTACTTATAATTTCGACTCGTTTCATCATAAGGAAATCGGGTATGAAAGAAATCGTCGACTTTTTATTTAACAAATTAATATTATAATAGATTTGCATATTTTAACAGGGCAAGGAAGAAATTGTGGGGGGAAATATTTGTTGATCGTATGAGAATTTCTTATTGGAGTGGCAGCTAGACCCCAAGTTTCGTTTAACTTTGACCACGAGCTTAAATGTCGTTACCTAAGAGACGGAGGTGAGCAATATTTAAAAAATAAATTGAAAATAAAGAGCATGCGTATTACTAATCACAGATGAGCTTAAAATTGTGGATAGTGCTAAGCATGTCGCATGTATCTCAATATTCTTCCATTTTAAGGGTCATGAAAAATAAGGATTTGTCGGGATGTAACATAGATTGCTCTCTTCCTCTCCACCTCTTCTTGCCTCCGTGGTCCGCAATTGTATCTTCTTTTACTGAGCTAACTCGTCGTTTTCCGTTATAGGAATGGTGTCTGAGTTCTTGCGCCCTTTTAGATGCGAGATAGCACCCCACCTTAGTTTACCAGCTTCTGAACTGCAGAGAAGAACGGAGTAAGAGAGGGTGTTGTCGTTCTCTTTACTATGATGGATGCCGTATAAGAAGTAAACCAGTAAGCCTATAAAAATATAATTTTTAAGTTTTTGGTAGTACTCATACTACGGAACGTTTAAATTTTAATTTAAATCAAATTATAATTACTATTTACAAAGGGAGACAGTCACTCATACTACGGAACGTTTAAATTTTAATTTAAATCAAATTATAATTACTATTTACAAAGGGAAACTGTCAGAGAAAAATAGACCTCTGCGCCGGGATCCCGGCGCAGAGGTCTATTTTTCTCTGACAGTTTCCCTTTGTAAATAGTAATTATAATTTGATTTAAATTAAAATTTAAACGTTCCGTAGTATGAGTACTACCAAAAACTTAAAAATTGAATTTCTAATTGATTGTACTAAGTACAGGTACTAATTGAGTACTTTATAATTACAAGCGTATTTCTCGGTCTAGTTCTATTGTCGTTTCTTGACTTCTAAGACTTGTGGAAAAATTTGAAAAAGCTTAATTCGGGATTAGGTATCGATATTGTCAGGTGAAAGTATTCTTCTGTGTAGCTTAACTGGTTAGAGCACCCGCACACTGGAAATGAGGGGGAGGTCCGTGGTTCGAATCCCGGCGCAGAGGTCTATTTTTCTCTGACAGTTTCCCTTTGTAAATAGTAATTATAATTTGATTTAAATTAAAATATAAAAATATATATTTTTATTTATTTGTACCAATAAAAGGTTAGCATGTGATTTTACAGAATATACTTTATTGCCTAAACCTCTTCGATATGATTGTATAAATTATACATGAAAGCTCGACTATTATATAATTGTCGTCCATATCTAAAATTATGTAGAACTTTTCTACTTCTAGTTAGTGAACCTTATCATCCACATTTTTAAGCCATACCATAAGCTAACCACCTAGACTCTAGAATGTGCATCTGCAGCTGATAGGTTTCGTTAGTTTACTAACCTGTTGGCAGTGTTTAAAACAAGTTTAAATCTACCTTGATAATTCTTTGATGGCAAAACTTCACAGCTTTACCACTGATAACATTATCACTTGATTGTGCATCTACCGCTGATAGGTTTGGTTATTTAACAAACCTGTCAGCTGTGCGTAAAGTAAGTGGAAATATATCTTGATAATGATTTGATGACAAAACTTTTGTCTTCCAACAATTTGCTTTAAGAGATAGAAACCCCTTTACAATACTAAGTTACATAGAAACCAATAGAGTATGAGGAATACCGTGTTTGTTCCAAATCACACACAGTATATTTTCTTTGGCTATTAGAATAATGTCATCCAAAATAATTACATTGAGATATCGGCAATGTCTCAATTAAGATATATCATTTTTTTAACCAACCGGATTACAGTTTACCAGAAGCATGTTAACATTCTCCTGAAGTGATTGAAAAACAAGAATGGAAGCCATATGACCTAAACAAATTCATGAACAGGTAACATATAAATTGGTTCACATAATATATATATTTCCTTCCACCAAGTAATTCTTTTCTTATATCCTGAAAACGCTTTGTTCATTGGCAGCTTTTACGATTGCATTTTGATACTTGCTAGGATTAGAGAACTTTTTCAAACTTACTCACAACTTAACTCCAATATGTATGTTTATTACAATACAATCATATTTGATTTATCAGTATAAACTTTTATTTTTTTTGAAATTGAACAAAACTTACCTATTGCCATCCAGATGACAAATCGCAGCCAGGTCAGGATGTTAAGATGAGCCATGAGTTCAATGTTGCAGAGTATGCTAAGTGCTGGAATCCACGGAACTAGACCCACTTTGAACTTCAAGCCATTCAAATTTTGCTCGTGGCCTTCAATCACTAGGAGACCTGAAAACAATCAAGTTAAGTCTATAATACGTTATATAAATAGTTCAAGCAACTTTTAGGATTAGGGTTATTGCATTATCATTATTTTCTTATAAGTCTAAGCCTATTTTGAATTAAATATTGATTAGGAAAAGAATATGAAGAGCAAAAGATTAACTTTTTCAAGAAAACATCTGTATCAAAGGCTTGGAAATGCTCCAATTGCTGTTGATGATTTCCCTCCAGATACCTATTCTCAAGACTCCTGTAACTGGTCATCACTAAGTTTCAACTAACTCCATATTTGTCCAAAACACTAAGGGGTGCGTTCGGAATCCCTAACACGGTAGACCGAGAAGTAGCCAGCGTGTCCAAAAAAGCCAACCTAAACAGCCAACCACGTTCGTAAATCTTCGGTTGGATCGACCAGTGGTTGTGACCCCTTCGATCGGATACAGAATATGGTTAGTTAACCATAATATTACCTTCTATGACGGAATTTCTTGTTTTGTCTCTTGTTGCGTCGTTTTTTGCTTTTCTTCCAAATTATTTTATAATATTTGAGAGACATGGACCTTTATCGGCACTCTTTTACTTTGTTACCCAACTTTTTGACATATTCATGTCTATACTTTGGCCCATAAACTCAAAAAGCGTTATCCAAAAAAGACACCAAAAATCTTTGCACAAGCGTTACCAAAAAGCGTTACATGAAAATGTCCCACTGTCTTGCATACTTTTATGCAAGCAATTTTTCTTTTAAAATTTAGATGAATTTGGTGGGTCATTTTGTGACTTATTATCAAAATATATCTAAACTTAAAGATAAAAAGTGTGATATTCCTTTTTCCCACAGTATATTGGTCTACATATCCCTTTTCCCCAATAGTTATTTTCTTTGTTACCTAATTCTATTTACTTGTTACTTGTGTTACAAGTAGGTAACAAACTAAAAGAGAACTCATGGCTAAACTGAAGGAGATAATGCGGTTGAGAATCTCTGGACGGCAAAATTTTGCTTGATTTATACATTACTAGCCGTTAAGCCCGTTCAACGGGCAGAATAAATATGGTTAAAAAAAAGCTAGTTATAATAAGTTTTATGCATGGACACTCATTACACAGGAATGGCGTAGTGGTAGCGTTTTCGGCTGACGTGCAGGAAGTCACTGGTTCGATTCCAGCTTATAGCTCATCAATTTTTAACGTTATAATTCATTTAGAGGTGAGTCATCGCCGTCGTCGGGACACTACTCGATTATATAAATGATTATACTCCTTTATCAAACAGTTAATTTGTAAGTCAAATGCATTTGAGAGATTATATCTGTGTGATTTGTACATAGAATAGTTTTATCTATGTGAACAGTGTAGTGCAAGATTTCTATATCACCTCACAACAACCAATTTATAACCTCTCTTTGTTTATAACCAATTCGTAGTTTATTACCTATAAGCGGTCGACCTGTCTTCAACCGGTCCCGTTCGGAAACAAAATTAATTTATGTCACCACACTAACCATATCAAACCGCTGATCGACCGATTGGTTGACCGGCTAGTGATTCCGAACGCATCCTTGATTGAACAGATAAATCCTTGATTGAAAGACATAAGCACAAGTGATAAAGAGATGAGGTACTCGAATTCACTTTTATTTTACATAAGACGTAAAGAGTCGAGTGGGATATAGTGGAGAGGTGGCAAACATGTTTTGGTACCCTAAAGTAGTGGGGTCGAGTGCTATGGCCTTTAGCTAAGTAAGAGTCTCTTAAGTCCACCCTCATATCAACCCACCTTTGTAAGATACACTAGACGTATCGAATAAAGCTGTCGCTGGCCGAATCTAGCCAGCGCGAATTGTTAAATTAAATAATGAAATCTTTTAACGCAGACTAAAACAATGAACTTTAATATATCCGAAAACTGACAATCGTAATGTAACGTTATCTGGTACAATCTGGTAAAAAGAAATATTCTTAGAATTTAAATTATATAAGAAACGAAAAATATGTCACATTGACATCATTCAAACAATAAACAAAACAAACAACTTGCGGGTCCTGCTAAGCCCGCAACATAAAGCAATACTTGTTGAGACACAAAAACAGCCATCGATCTCATTTTAAACCGTGCTTCAGATGATCGTTTGATTTTAAACCAAAACAGAATAAATGTAAGAAACAAAAGCAAACGAGAGAGTTAAAATATGTTTCTCTTTAAACGTTTTTATTAACTACCGTAATTATTAATAAATTTCTCGACGCAGCAATGTTGTAGGGATTCATTCAACCTTACTTTATGCAAATTTAATATAAATTTTAACTTACAACCAAACATTGTAGCAATGAAAAACGTATTAATGATGAGAGTCCACCATGAATTGTTAGAAACGTCCTTCGCTGCCCAATGAAGATGAAGACAGAGTGCCATGGCGAAACAGCAAAATATGAAAACAGAAGAAGTGACGGCTGAACCTGGAGCACACTTTCCAACAAGTGGTTCTAGATAAGATCGGTCTGGTCTTAGATAACCAGGTAATCCAAGTTCATACATCTGGAAAACAAACATTAAATTAATAAACACTTGGGATCCCCACAATGTTGTCGCACTCGCCTATGATACAGAAGGTTCTGGGTTCGATTCCAAACTCCAGCGAGAGCCCCTCGCTTGGTGTTCACCCAGCATCGCTATAGAAATGGGTAGCTGCTTATGCTTAAGTCAAGTGGCGTCCATTGGGTTACGGAAGCCAATACTAGGTTTATATATACTGATGGAGACACGCCAGCCCCGTATCATCCATTACATTTAGGTATATATAGTTTTATAAGCCCTGTGGCAGGCCAAAGCCCTTCATGGACTGTTGCGTTAAATATCTATCTATAATATTTAAAAAGTTTTGTAAACAAACGAGTTCTGTGAGAGTGCAATACAAAACCTGTGTGAAAGATCGCGATAGGAGTAAAAGGGGGAGAAAGGAGGGCGCTTTGAGAGTGAGATACTATCCTCTGGGTAGAAAGAGTGAGGGTGATTAGAGAGGTAAGAGAGAAGTTGAAACATGTATATAGGAATGTCAGAGAGACAAAGAAAGTAGATAGTAGTCTGGCTTCCCCCCACCATATAGCCGCTGCTCTAACTACATACACACGTATCTCCACCTCACCCTTCTCATTCCACTATGCACATCACACACCTTGCAAAAAAGATCGCTAAATCAGTCTTTCTCAGGAATTTTCTCAACAGTCCTTTTCTGTACTTTCTATAGCTAACGTGATATTTTACAGCATGTATGTATTTGTCAACATTGAAAAGAAACATGAGATCAATTTTAATGCTTCACTTTAGAGTGCCTCAACGTGGCAGCGGCTGCGCAGCGGCCGTTTTTCGGGGGTTGGCGAGCGAAGCGAGTAGGGGGCGGAGCCCCCTAGTTATAATTATTAATAATAATGAGAGTATTTGAGTCTGTTTATTGCTTCCGAGCTTACCGAAGGTAACGGAAGATGTTTAAAAACAAAGATATTTTATGTCTCCGTCTCCAATTTCCAAAATTTCAAGACAGAAATCCGTTCCAGACATCAGGAAACATTATTGGTTCCGTGTCTGTTTGTCGCTCACTTTTGTCGAACCAACGTATGTTAAAAACTTCACGCCCGATTTTAATTAAATTTAGATGGTAGGTCATAATTAGCTCATTGTTGGTCCCATGTAAAATTCAACCCTCTTCACCCAATTTTCTCTGCATTGACTGTTTCTGCGTACAAACTTACATTTATATACACTTATATCTTCAAAAGTACTAATATGATTTTTATAAAATTTGGATGGTTTGTCGAAAGTAGCCTACAGATAGCCTAAGATTAATTTCACCCACCTGCGCTCTTTAATGCGATACTTTAATTCATTTATTTAATCAAAACAATTTTGACAGATTTAAAAAAACGAAGGGGAAATAAATAAATTTTACACCACTAGATTGTAAAAGCATAAAACCCTTAATGTATACAAAATAGGATACGAGGAAGCTATGTGCCATACTTATTGGCAGCCTATTTTTATATAAGGTCATGGAAGCGCAATGGAATAAAAAATATAAGGGGATCTGCCGATCGCTTCTATCTGCTAATCTCTTATGGGTGTTTAAGGAATACAGTAACCTTCCTTTTGCCATATAAATCCAATCCTAATTGCGCAATATCTTACGGACTTTTAGTAACTCTATTCCAAATAGTAATCATCTAATTCTATTAGTAATTCTGAAATTATATCTAAACGAAAGTTCAGCAATAAAATATCCCACAGTTAAGTAGTCGTAGTTCCAGTTATGTAGCATAGGTCCATAGAATAAATCAGATAAGAAATCAGTAAAACATGTACACAATTTAATCTCATTACATTTGCTACTGGAGTACTTGGTTCCGAGTATGGAGTAGTGGGTTCACTGTCTTTGCTTTCCTTGATCAATGGCATTATTTCCGGTCTATATCTTAGAATTATAACCGAAGCGCTGACAATGGTGTACGCCAATAAAGTTCCAATTGACATAAATTCCACGAGTTTCTCCAAGTCAAATAGAAGAGCGATGGTAGCACTGCATAATCCAGATACGATCAAGTTAAGGATTGGGATCTAAAATAATAAATACTACATTAAAACGACAAAATCTAGATAATTTAACTTAAATTATTTAATGAACTAATAATTGTGTGGAATGTATGTTAATTCGTCATACCTGTGTAGTTGGATTCACTTTAGCCAAGAAAGAGAAAATAAGACCATCTGAAGCCATCGCATACATACATCTTGGCAATGAGAACAATGATCCTAGAAGAGTTGTGGTCATGCCACAAAGAGCTCCAATGGAGATAGCGTACTGAGCCCACGGTAATCCTCTCGTAGCAAAAGCTTCGGGAAGCGCTGCAGTTGGACTAATGTCATAGTAAGGTACCATGAGTGTCAGAGCAGCGCTAACAAGAACATAACCTAAAATAAACGTAGATAATTCCTTTTTAATAAGGTCCTTGTAAATCAAGTTATTTCAATGGACTAAGGATTGCTAGGCAAGTAACGTTATCTACAGTTATTCTTACCTATGCATACAAGAAATAGCGATACGATGGTTGCCACTGGAATAGAAAAGGCAGGATCTCTAGCCTCTTCACCAGATGTTGCTATACTGTCGAATCCTACAAAAGCGTAAAAACAAGTTGCGGCTCCAGCTACAACACCTCCTAGGCCGTAAGGAAGAAATCCACCTTTTTCGCTGGTCCAGTTCGTACCATCAGCGTAGTAAAATCCGACACTTACAACCAACAACATGACTGCCAGATTTACACAGGTCAGTAAGGAGTTTACTATTGCCGATGACTTCACTCCAGCAGCTAAAAAAGATATTTCAAAGGTATTTCAATAAGAGGTCAACCTGAGACTTGAAATTTGCTTAAGTTTATACATCGCTGTGTAGAAGAAATGCATACCCAGTATTATGGTGTAAACGAGGCAAACTGAAAAAGCCAAGAAATCAGGGTACTTTCCCAGAAGTTCTTCATGGAGTTCGCCAACCGTGTGCAAAGTGAAATTGCTGATTACGCCTCCTGCCATGGCATCAACGTAACCACTCCAAGCTCTAGCAACGCTAGCAGCACCTTCAATAATAATGATTATACATAAATCATATCAAGTTTATTGGGTTAAATGAGTTGATAATAATTATCAACTCATTTATTCATTGCATTCAAAATCATGGTTTGAAATAAAAATTATAATTACCAATCATGTGCTCAAGAATAATGTTCCATCCAATGACGAATGCCCAGAATTCTCCAACAGAAACGTAAGTGTAAGCATATGCCGAACCAGCCTTGGGTACTCTAGTGCCAAATTCAGCGTAGCATAGTGCGGCTAGAAGAGAAGTTAACCCTGCTAAAATGAATGAGAGCACGATACCTGGACCAGCTTGATCACGAGCAACTGTTCCTGTTAAGACGTAGACTCCAGCTCCAACCATGTGACCAATACCTGAACAATTTATAAAGATCTTAGAATATACATTGATTAGTGTAAAATTTAATATCTTGTGACCTCAGTATAGGAAGAATACTCCTAGTAAGTTCGGTCACAATTTTAGTATAAAAATAAATCCGAGAAGCAACAGCCTGTGGAAGGTTGCCAAAGGGTCTGGTTGCTGTTAGAATGCCAATTTTACAGTTTATACGGCAACACAGCCATCTAGGTGAGTAGGTGAGGCCAAACCCTTATCATCCCCTCACATCATTTTATAACCAATTTGGCAAGTCAAAGCCAATCTGTAGGCTGTTGCACCACATATTATAATTTGAAACATTTTAATTCTACTCATGTAATAACAAACCTAATTTTAGATCTTCTGAAAGGGGGTTACATCTGAAAATCCTCACATGATTTGCTTTAGTCAATCAATTTTAGATGGGGTCTCTTCCAACAAATCAATACCTTAATTTAACTCTCCTCCCTACACCTCAATTTTAGAGTTAATTGGTTCGAGCTTCACGTGTTTTCTCGCTTGTATTTACTTCTCAGGTATTAGCTCGAGCTTTTGTTACATCACAAAATTACTTAAATACGCTGAAAAGGAACAGTAGTGGTGGTAAGGGCGTGTGGAGTGGGACGATCAAGCCTAGCAACTAGACTACATTTGGGTCCTTTTAAAAATGACCCAAAAGAAAAGGAATAAATAATACCCTAAATTATTGCTTGTATTTTTTACCAGATAATATTTGGTAACATTATTAACCAAATGTTCATTTTTGGTTGTTGCTGCATAATGCTTGGAATACGTTGACCATTTTTACAAAAAGTATACATTAGACAAAAGTACATTTATTAGAAGTACATTTATCTAGATTTAAACATTACGAATAAAAGATAATAATATTATTTATATGGCTTCATTAGCTGGAATTTGCATTCATAATAACATTGATAACAATTTCTTAAACCAGTTTGTAACTTTCCATTCTTAAAGAAACGCATTTTTTTCAAATAATGTTACAATAGTAACCGCAAATCTCGAATTCAATGCAAGTAAAGTCGAAGCTTTTATAATAAATCTAGTAAAAGTAAGTTAGAGTATGAGTTCGTCTATAAATCTTACCCAAAAGCGTAATATCGAAGGTGTTGAGACATCGTTTAAGGGGTGTTTCCATTTCATCTCCGCTGCTCAACCGTTTAGTCCGGTTCATTTTGGAACATATTCCGGAGAACACATGTCCGAGGATTTTATGTCTTGAGCCCGGCATCTTTCTGTAAACAATAACAGAAAACATCCATCAGAAGTTGGCACATTTATTTTGATAACTTTGTTCGAGTTTTGGATATATTTATTAATATCATCTGTTTTAATCTATAGACTTAATAATATTTCATATTTGTATCATAATGAACATAGATGAGTCCAATATTAAGATTAATGCGAGGCTAACATTATTTCAACACGTAACATGGAACGTAAAGTATAGTTCCCATGGGCGGGATACCCGATAGGAACGAAGTTTCTTACATTTTTCATTAAATATAAATTATTAAACCACACTGTTAAGTACGTATACATTTCTAATTAATATACATGGCGGAGTTAGAAAAGAGACAAAATTAAAAGTAACTAACTGTACCTAGCGGAGTTAAGCAAAATTGAAAGAAAAGCAATATTTGTATCATTAAAGCAAGCGTCTTACAATCAATATACGTATTGAATATTGAGAAAAAAGTTAATTATGGTGAGTTTTAAAGAAAGAGTATGTTTGTAGTTGGTAGGAAATGGGACTGTTTTCTACCTACCCGGTCTACTAATTTAAAATATTATAAAATATATATCTTCTCTACTCAAAAGCTTCTGCTTGTATCAGGTTGAAATTTTACTAGCCTGTTCAAAGTTTCATTAAAACGGTTACGTTAGAACGTAAGATATAGGTAAAAACGTTGTTTTCTTTATTCGCTTAGGTCCACTTTAATCAATTTAGCGATCTTTATCACTTCAAAGCAGTGTCGGTGTTCGTTTTACTAAAAAAATTAATTAAAACAAGTTGTTTGTCTCTTTAAATAGATGAAGTTAGAATTTTTTCCCGTCCTATAATTCCAATTTTAAATTTGAAGCTTACGCGTACGCGAGCGTGGCGCGTGAACGCTTGGGCGGATAACTTTATCCAATAAACAGCCTGACATTGGTAAAATGAACATGTGCACCAAATTTCAACTAACTAGGTCATCTTTTACTAATCTTTTATAACGCTTGGTTTTGTGACAGTGATTTTGTGATGGTCGTTTTTATCGGATTCACTCCCGGGCTCCAGAACGTGCCTTGAGGAACTTCGTTCCAAAATGATGGTCAAGGACAATTCCGACTGCTATGACGTCACACTGATCATATAAAAATGTCACACACAAGCCATCACCTGTTGCTTTATTAAATTATATAAAAAGGGTTTGAAACAAAGCAAATAGAACTAAAAGACGTGTTTGGAGTCCAAATGGAACTTCATGTGGTAGATTGAATAAAAGGTTATAAGAAGGTATAGGAAGGTTATCTAGGGTCACGCACTAGGAGGGGTTGAATTGACGTCACAAATACATCTGGAATTTTCCAATACTAAGAGCTTAATCACGTTCTCAATATACTCTAGAACCTGTGAAAGTAAGCACCCACGGAATATTTCTACCTCCTAAATTCACCATTAATCCACCGCAGTATTAGATTTAATACTACAATTTCCCCCAACAAATAACTGTAAATTAATTCCACTTAATACTCAGGTTCAGTGATCACCAGTTTACTAATTTCATTCTTACTAAAAATAGGATATTATGTTCAGAAATTATGTTTCGGTTTTAATACATATCCAATCAATTAACCATAAACATTAACTACGTCCTTTTTAACCCCTAGAACAGAAATAACGATTTATTCAAAAGAAACACGTCAATAATAACTCTATCATAACAAGAAAATGGTGACATATTAATGAAATCGTTTTAAAAAATGATCATCTGAGAAAAGTTTTACTGAAATAACTTCTTTTCCTCATGAAGTTTCCTCACTTTATGTTCTGATAGTTACGGAGTTAAAATATGTCCTAACCTAAATGAAACGATAACATAATATGGGTGAATTTATAACAGCAACAATTGTAAATATATTCTACATCAAATTTTAAAATCTCTTTAATGTTAAATAAAATACTTAGTTTGCAAAAAGTTGGCAGGAGGTTACACAATACACAAGAGGTTACTCAGGTACGGACTTCAAGATCTAGTTAAATATTTTTTATCTACGCCTTGCATTTTAAGTGGACTTTACATTGCTAATAACAGGGAGGGAAGTGTTACTTCCCTCCCTTGGGAGTGAAAAAACAATCATACCAACTTAAAAGTTATTTTTTTAGGTAAATTTCAAGTATTATGTTTATGTTGGTAGTGATGTTTTTTTAGCTGTTTTGTTTACTAATTGTTCGGGAAGGTTACTTTAGGTTATCATAGAAAGTCTTTAAAAACAAACTAAACGTAATTAAATTAAAAACATATATTTAGTATAAAAAATTGTTATTTTAATAAATCAAGTAACTAAATATCAGTTTAAGATGTTTAAATTACGTGAATTTGTAGGTAAAACTTTATACCTACAAACTTAATAGCTATTACCCATGGTGCACTAGTCGTAGATAAAATTTAATACATAACATGGATCGAAGTATTTCTGCTCTCGGGATTATCTCCCTCGGCAAGCCTCGGGAGCTAACTAATTTATCTCCCTCGGCCTAAGGCCTCGGGAGCTAATGAAGTTTTCTCCTTCGGCGGTGCCTCAGGAGAAAACTTAACCTCGAGCAGGAAAACATACTTCTCTCCCTTGTTCCGTAAATAACTATTTTACATCTACCTTACATATTAATATACTCTCACATCTTCTCAACCTGGTTTTTTTCATACGGCTAGGCTGTCGAAATGGTGCGACGTGTTTTTACGTGTTAAAACTGCACATAATTCCCTGAAATTAGTGAGGTTTGCTCAGTCCCGCGATGCGTACATGGTTTGCAGTGTAGTCGGAATTACACGTATTTTTTTACACATAGGTATATAAACTAGAGTTTAGACTAAACCCACCGAAATGAATTCACAATCATGGAAATTCTTCACACAATTGAAGAGATTTAATTTGCACTTGTAGAATATAATTTTAGTAAGGAGATTTATTTATTGTATGGAACTTAGGTTCCCTGGGCGAAAACTCTGCAATAAATATTTACAGCCACACAACGCACTTTCATTCCAATCAATCTCCTACCAACAATTTTTCACACAGCTCTAGACAATATGGGAAATGTTAATAATTATTACCTTTTTCTATTTATAATACTTTTGACTGATGCGCAATAGCCCAATTAGTCCAAGAGAGACCAGGACTAATAAGATTTTTAATACTACTAAGAGATGGTTTCAGCGCCATGGATAGAGACATGGGGTCAAAGCTTCGACGCCTATTGGTGTATTGTCTAGATTAAGAGAACCTATCAAAACCACTGTAGAATCGCAAATATTACTAATGCAATGTAAGTATATCAGATATAAAATAAAAATGTAGTTGAGTTTTTTGTAAGAGTAGTAAGGGACAAGCTTAAGGGCTTTGTACATAGTGAGATGAGAGTGGATCTATAAATGAGTCTAAGTTGTTTATTTAGGATTTAGGGCATGGTATATACCCTCTCACGCAGATCCCATACCAGCTTGCACTAAAACCATTTTAACAAGGTTCTAGCTTGGTTACAAACCCGCATTTTTAATATAACATCAAAACATGTACCTTTAATTAGTAGTTTACAACAAACTAATATCTCTCATCCTAATCACCATCACCAACATACACTTTTAACTGAACTAAAAAATAAAAACATGTCTCCAATACATGGAAAAACATGTCTCCAATACATGGAAAAATATACAATCATGGTTATGATTTTGTGTTCACTTCAGATGGTTAAATGCAGAAACTAAAATCAAATATTATTTTGTAAAATGTATTATAAAGTGTGGCTACAAAAAGGAACAACACTAGCTCTGCCATAACTTCATGGTTAACCTTTAGTGGCGTAATCGTAGTACTAAAAGTAAAATCTGCCCAACCTCCTGTTAAATTCTAACTTCCTGGTACTAGCGTCATTTTTTTCATGTCTTTTTTGCGTGATAGAAATTTCTTATATCAGCATTAAACAACAGAAAGATGTTAGTTTGTCTCATGATAGGAGGTTAGTTATTCAAAAATTACTTAAAACCAAATTGGTCAACTATCAAGTTGCAGGATAACTTCAACTTTATTTTCGGTCTACTAACTAATTTTGTACTTAGGGTGATGAAAATCGCATTGTTCGCCATAATTGGTGAGGAATGGCCGCTCTCCACCGGTTTGTTTTAAAATGCCTATTGCCAAAGTATGTCCCGCAGACTAACTTAGCCGACCACATATTCTTAAAAGGCAATAAATTGTTGTATAGAACATTTTAGAGTTGAACTTATTTAACCATACTTAATATTCATGATTCGATTTATTTTTACACTACATCGAATTGAAATAATAACGAACCTAATGAGAAGGAAATAGTTTGTTTCACTCTCCTTTCCCACGTATTGAGAATTAATAATTGAATATGTAAAGTCCACTATTGATTTGACCTTCTTGAAAATATCCAACTATGTTAGTACCGATATACTTAAGATTGGGCTAATCTACAAGACTTCCGGGTTAAAAAAAACTAAATTGGACAAACAAGAAAAGGAATTTTTATTTTAAGAAATGAAAAATCCAAAAAGATTTCTTGGAATTTTTTAAATCCGGGACCTAAAGATGTTCGTTCTTCAGAACGATCACATAGCTTCTGTTACCTTCGGTAAGCTCGGAAGCAATCATTGGTTTTCATACCGAAATATAGCTAAATTGTCCATCCAAGACGTTTTAAAAAGTGGTTTTATTTATACCGGTGATGTGCTCTAGACACTCGCCTGCTATCAATATATGGAAGTGAATCAAGGTCGTAGGTTCAATCCCTCACCGAGATACTTTGATTTAAATAGCTAACTGATAACCACACCATACCCGCTTCGGCAGTACAATGTACAGGTATGATGTGGGAAGTAGCTCCACCACGGCGTTAGTACAATGGGCCCAATATGGCCTGATTGCTAGGTTCGTACAAGTGTTTCGTCCTTCCCGTCTAACCACTACCATTACTACTGCTACTATACCCTTAACGACTTATAACAGAATAATTAAAATGTATTATCTTGGGAACGCATTGGGATAGATACATCGGAGTAGTTTAATTAGGTTCAAACAGTAAAACGCATATATAATGTTCTGTTTTCGTTGATAAAAAATTGCAATACCATACACCATAAGGTATACGTCGACGTAAATCATATTGACAGATCGCGAAGAAACTATACTTTACGTACACAAAAATAACACTTGTTTATTTAATTGATTAAACAAGGCTCAACAACCCTTAGTAAAATCTATCATCACAGATGACGTCATAGGAGAAACTGAGTGCTGACTAAATTAATAAGAGAAAGTCCAATCTAAGTTATGACGGAGCTCCTGGACGAAAGAAACTTTGCTAAAGTATTTTTTTTCAGAGAGAGAGAAAGTTTTTTGACAGTTTTTCTTCAAAAAACATATTGATCAAATTATTGTCAAAAACAAACCAACATTAAACTCTTTTTACAATTATTAGTATTAACTTTTGATACTCAGATTGGCCAACCTATATGCGAGGAAATAATAAAACCACTAGGACTGTAGGAGGGGTGGATCCAGTGACATTTTTATTTGCCTAGTTGGCCTAACCTTCTCGAATTCAAATCCAGTGCTCTCATTGGCTCCCCTTTACATATTTTTCGATTTTTAATTGTAAAAGAGAATAGTTAACATTGATATATGATTTCAACAGTTTTAGTTGGTTGTCGCATCATATCATTAGGAAAGAAACTTTTTGTAAGTATGTATTAATTAAAGATAAGCATTATTTACTTTATATAGTCCAATTTTTGTAATTCCAAAATTATAATTCGTCAAATTCATGATAAAAGCTTACGGCACTAATATTGGCCGAGAGGCAAAAAGCTGGCTTTGAGCTTTAAATTTTGAGGAGTAAATAAGCCGTTCTGTTTTATCTCGCCATTGAATATCGACACTTCTTTATATTGTTACTCTCCTTATAAACAAAACAAAGAGGAGTAACAATCTAAAGAAGGTGAACGGAATGTTCTTCTTTAGACTATTACTCCCCTTATAAAAACAGAAGTGTGATATTTCTTTGTCTCAAGGTACATTGGAGTAAATATCCCTTTGTATTAATAGTTATTTAGTCAGTCATTTCTATTCTAAAAGACATAAGGGAGTAACAATCTATAGAAGTACCTGAATATCTACTCTAGATGTACCCCTACTCGCCTGTTCGACTCTATTTACATTATTATGTACACTTAAGAGATTAAACTAGTTCTCTTCAGCAAATTTCCCAATCTATTTTCCATTATTATATAGAAATATTAGCATAACTATGTACACACTTAAAAGCTTTTTCAATTTCTAACTAAATTCCAGTTTACTCAGCACTTATTAGTAAGACCCTTTTAAACAAATTACATCTTATCTATTTTTAAGAAAAGCAACTTTTTAAATATAGAATAGTTTTACCCGAAAGGAAGGCATGAGATGAAATAATATTATTTTAAATAAATACCTAATTATAAGAAGACTTATAATTATGGTTTGTTCGATCCTTTTTACTTTCTTACATAAAGCGAAAGTATTGAAATAGCGGGAGAATTCGATTTCGAGATTTTGATGGATTTACATGTTTTGAGATCCCCTGAATCCAAACGAGTGGTTTTTAAAAAATGTCTGTATGTTGTCTTTCGTCTGTCGTCTGTCTATATGCAGTTGTGGGAAACCTAAACTATAGGGCCGATTTTGATGAAATTTGGCATACAAATTCAGAAAAATCATACCTCGAGGCAAAATCGAGAAATTAATTTTAGCTTTAAAAATGGGGGCGATACCCCACTAAAACTCCTAAAAAACGTGAAAAACAAATTATTTATCGAAAATATTTCCGAAGATTTTGATTAAAAATTTATAAAATGTAATCCATTTAAATACGAATCTAACGATAAAAGCCGTTTTTTCGGGAAAAAATCCAGTTCCAGAGAAAATAGCTTTAAACGCGGATGGAGAGAGACCGGGTTCAATTCCCCGCCAAGGAGAAGTTATTTTTATGATAAATGTTGATCAAATCTTCAATAATAGTTAAATGTCTTTACGAAAACTAATAAATGGAGACATTGGGCTAAGTTATTTTTAACTCGAATATGAGAAGATTTGTCTGAGTTGTCACGGACCGAATTTTTTATAACGTATGGTTAATAATTATTACACATTTATTTTAAAATAATGCAACTAAAAAGAGAGGGCTAAAGGTATCCCTTGATATTTTGGTTTGACCAAAACTGACATCGATAATACTTAATTTAGCTTTAGTGAGCAAAAAAAAACACAAATCTGAGATAAAAGAGATTTAAATTTTATTCGGAATGCTAATAAATCTAATCAAATTTGGGTCGAAACTCATTATTATTGAACCTTTGCTAGTTTATATTCACTAAAAATATTTTGAATATTTCTCTTAAAAATATAACAAGCATATCTATACTGTACAAAACAGCTTTTGGCCGTTTTAAGGTTTACTTCAGAGCTGATTATGGGTAAGACAGAGTTACACTAATAAGTTAATAGATTATAAGAAGGTGAATTTACAATAAGCCTAGGTAAGAAGACACTGGTGGTTTTGTTACAATGTAAACAACATCCCAACAAAAACAATTGTGTAAAAAAAATAATAAGCCAAGTCTCGCGCAAAACGTTGTGAGATCATTGGTTTAGCCAAGTGAGCCCCTGTCCAATTAAATTCTTCTAGAAGTCTAATACATCCAGTACAGTACAAGTTAAGGAATGTTGTTTTTCTGTCCCCCTCTCTATTCTCTATTATACACAAACTCAAATTTTTTCTTCCCAAATCACTCTACACATTTAAATTTAAAAACATTTTTGGCAATTACGAAGCACGAGTTTAGTTATTAAGTAACTATAACCTTTAGTAACTTTAAGTGAGTAATTAAGTTTCCCCTTTCTTAAATCTTCCAAAATTGCTTTGATATTTACATGAATAAAAGTATCAATGTAGGATACTTTAATGAGCACAAATGGTTAAAATTTGTATGGAACCATAAGTGGGCTTTATTTGACAAACTATCCCAATCTCTTAAAAATCAAATGACCACTTTTAAAGAAATAAGTATTAATAAAAAAAAAATGTATGCATGTGGAAGAGAAACTAATAATAATGTATGTAGAAAGTTAAATATAAATGGATCATCAATGGACTAATTATGACCTAACACCCAAATTTCATTAACATCGGGCGAACAGTTTTAAGGGTATGTTGGTTCGCAAAGATTGCGGACAGACCGAAAGACAGACGCGGGACCAAAAATGTCTGAAAGAAATTTCTGTCTTGAAATTTTTGATATTGGAGACATGAAAGATTTTCGTTCATCAGAATGATCGCATAGCTTCCGCTGTCGATGTTGCGATCGTAAATTCAAGTTATTTTATGAAACCTTCTCAGGAACTTATGTGTGAATTCTGTTGTGAATTTCTCTAAAAGAAATAATCAAGACTTTTGTTCGTATTGTATATATCTACAAATAATGTGAAGTTTTTTGTTATAATATATGAGAACAAGACTTGAGAAAGGATCAATATGCCAAGTTATCGAGCCCTGAGTCAGACATTTCACTTCCAGCTCCCAACCTTGTTATCAACAGAACTGCTACAAATCGAATTCAACACACCCAACTCAACCCGTTATCAAATCCATTACTCTCACACTACTGAAATTATTTAACTATTAAATAGTGTAAGTCAATCGCTAACCTAGAACAACAATTTACCTAAATTAGAAAAATATTAATCGCCGAGCGAGACCGAGCGTTTTCGGTCGCTGAAAACGCTGTGTATACGGTTGTACGGGGACTATTAGATAATTGGCCGATCGGCTCGGTCACGCGCGCAGTGTGAATACAAAAACGCTCGGCTCGGCCTCGCTCGGTCTTGCCCGCAGTCCGCAGTGTGAAAGCCGTCTAACGCATTACTAAAGAAACTTAACTCATTGTTGACCGAAATCTACAAACAATTGGAGCGTTACGCACTGCCACTAAAGAATTCTTAAACTCGTTTTTAAATGAAAGATACATAAACCCAAAACTTACTTTATAAATTACCACTAAGAAACTTTTAACTCGTTGTTAAACGAAAGGTACAGAAACCTAAAACTTACTTTATAAATTACCACTAAAGAAACTTTTAACTCGTTGTTAAACGAAAAGTACAGAAACCTAAAACTTACTTTATAAATTACCACTAAAGAAACTTTTAACTCGTTGTTAAACGAAAGGTACAGAAACCTAAAACTTAATTTATAAATTACCAAACTAAAGAAACTTTTAAGTCGTTGCTGACCGAATGCTACATACTCCTGAAACTTATGAAACACATTACAATTAAAGAAACTTTTAGCTCATTCTTTACCAAAAAGTCCAGTCGTGCACCATGACTTAATGAGCGAATTTTCAAAGAAATCTGCGTATTATTGGCTTATGATAATATTGGAAAATTTTGGTTTAGAATTTGAATGGGTAAAAAAAAAAATTATTTTGGTACACACGTGTACGGGGTACAAAAGTCAAAATAGTATTTACCCTTCAAGATACACATATTTGGATAGCTCTTTAAGAGTACAGTAATTGTTGTTATGTACACTTTTATCATATTTGCATACAAAAGGGGGGTAAAATGGAAAAAACATGTTTTTATGCTATTTTTTACCCTAAATGGTAAAAATTTTACCCCTTAATGGACTCCAAAAATTCTGGCCAACGAACTCATCCTCTCTTTTGATATGATTGACATTTTAAAATTTGTTTGAAATTTTTAAGTGCATCCTAACGGGAGATATCGTCTGGAGTGACACATATATTTATATATATAAAATCCAAATACCACTCACTGACTGACTGACTGACTGACACATCACGATATCTCTGAAACCACTGGACCTACGACCATGAAATTTTGTAGGTGTGTTCCTCTTACCTCCTAGGTGCTCGCTAAGATATATTTTAAAAATCCGNTGTCTTTCGTCTGTCGTCTGTCTATATGCAGTTGTGGGAAACCTAAACTATAGGGCCGATTTTGATGAAATTTGGCATACAAATTCAGAAAAATCATACCTCGAGGCAAAATCGAGAAATTAATTTTAGCTTTAAAAATGGGGGCGATACCCCACTAAAACTCCTAAAAAACGTGAAAAACAAATTATTTATCGAAAATATTTCCGAAGATTTTGATTAAAAATTTATAAAATGTAATCCATTTAAATACGAATCTAACGATAAAAGCCGTTTTTTCGGGAAAAAATCCAGTTCCAGAGAAAATAGCTTTAAACGCGGATGGAGAGAGACCGGGTTCAATTCCCCGCCAAGGAGAAGTTATTTTTATGATAAATGTTGATCAAATCTTCAATAATAGTTAAATGTCTTTACGAAAACTAATAAATGGAGACATTGGGCTAAGTTATTTTTAACTCGAATATGAGAAGATTTGTCTGAGTTGTCACGGACCGAATTTTTTATAACGTATGGTTAATAATTATTACACATTTATTTTAAAATAATGCAACTAAAAAGAGAGGGCTAAAGGTATCCCTTGATATTTTGGTTTGACCAAAACTGACATCGATAATACTTAATTTAGCTTTAGTGAGCAAAAAAAAACACAAATCTGAGATAAAAGAGATTTAAATTTTATTCGGAATGCTAATAAATCTAATCAAATTTGGGTCGAAACTCATTATTATTGAACCTTTGCTAGTTTATATTCACTAAAAATATTTTGAATATTTCTCTTAAAAATATAACAAGCATATCTATACTGTACAAAACAGCTTTTGGCCGTTTTAAGGTTTACTTCAGAGCTGATTATGGGTAAGACAGAGTTACACTAATAAGTTAATAGATTATAAGAAGGTGAATTTACAATAAGCCTAGGTAAGAAGACACTGGTGGTTTTGTTACAATGTAAACAACATCCCAACAAAAACAATTGTGTAAAAAAAATAATAAGCCAAGTCTCGCGCAAAACGTTGTGAGATCATTGGTTTAGCCAAGTGAGCCCCTGTCCAATTAAATTCTTCTAGAAGTCTAATACATCCAGTACAGTACAAGTTAAGGAATGTTGTTTTTCTGTCCCCCTCTCTATTCTCTATTATACACAAACTCAAATTTTTTCTTCCCAAATCACTCTACACATTCAAATTTAAAAACACTCCGTAGCGAAGCACGGGTGTCAAGCTAGTATACATATATGTGTACTCAAAGGTAAACATTCCAGTACATTCTAGTATACGTATTGGATATTAGTTAATAAATATACTTAGGTTTGGTCATTTAATAAGTTTACGATATTTTAGGAGAGATGTTGCCAAAATTTAATAATATTACGATATTTTAGGGGAGATGCTGCCAAAATTTTATAAGTTTAAGATATTTTAAGAGAGATGTTACCAAACTTTAATAAGTTTAGAGTGACTATTAAAACCTACTCACACATACCTAGTTACACAAACCAGAATACCGTTCTATTTCAGAAACAAAATTTTGTTGTTTGGAATAAAGCACGTTTACCAGGCTAAGTGCGAAGGCGGTGAAGTGAATTTTGAGGTAGACTTTTACCCCATTTTTAATAAGACCCACCGTAAGTCTAATATTGTTATACGAAAAGGTGCAAAGAAGAAGAAGCAAAAAAGGAAAAGAAGAATAAAGAGGTTTCACCTTTACAATATTGGGGTAGACCCTGACCCTAACCTGCCCTACAGTGAAGTCTCTTAAAAAATAGAATTAAAATGAATATTGAGTTTATATTCACTAACAAGGAACAAAGAAAGAAAATGGAAAAGTTAAAAAACATTTACCAAAGTTTCTCTTTGTATAAATATTATTCTAAATAGAATTAAACAGAGGAGAAAAAATAAATTGAATTCAATTAAATTTATGCGTAATATAATAACCGAGAGAGAAAATATATCCTAACTAATGAACAAACTCAGTCTATTTCAAAATAAAAAAAATAAAAACTCTCAAATAAATGCAAATCTATAAATTTATATTATTTGTCGGCTTTCAACAACAAGTATGTCTATCTTTATAGAAACGATAAAAAAAATACATCTCTTAAATAAATGTAAATCTATAAATGTATGTATATTATTTGTCGGCTTTCAACAACAAATATTTTTATCTTTATAGAGACGATAAAAAGACCTCTTAAATAAATGTAAATCTATACATGTATATTATTTGTCGGCTTTCAACAAAAAATGTGTTTATCTTTAGAGACGGTGTAAAGATATTATGTAGAGAATAAAGTGTTCAATAATAATCAGTTAAGTAATCAATCTGACTTAAAGTTAAAAAATTCTTTATACTCACTCATCTCGCCTTTGCATTCAATGAAGATTTCCATCATTTTTTTTTTTTCAGTAATGTTACTTTTATTTATTTTTTATTATTTATTTTTTTTTTTTGTAAGCTTTTGCTTCCGAGCTTACCGAAGGTAACGGAAGCATTGTGTTCACTTTTGAGAACAAAAAACTTTTGTCTCCAATTTTAAAAATTCCAAGACAGAAATCCGTTTCAGACATCAGGGAACATTTTTGGTT
>KZ651649.1:246077-276916 GCA_001010745.2 Gerris buenoi
AAAAAAAAAAAAAAAAAAAAAAAAAAAAAAAAAAAAATGTTTTTGTTTTATTTCATTACGAGCTTTTTAGAAAAAAAAGTAAAATTTAAGTTATTATATATATGTATTTAGATAAGTTATTCTATTTGAAGACCAACAATTCAAAACAAACATTTACTTTTATTGGTTGCCTTATAGCTTTGCAATAACAAATAATTTCGAGGTGATTCGTCGCCGTCGTCGGGACACCACTAGGTTATATAAATGATGAATGATGAATATTTATTATTTATTATTTATTATTTATTATTTATTATTTCTACTATTTATATAATAGATAAGTTTAATTTTTTTCTTAGTTTATTATGATAATGGTATTATTGTATTCATGCATTTTTGTAATACATCGAAATTTAAACAAAAATATTTATCCTACAGGTGGTAAATTACATTTTAAATATTGAAATAGAGTTCTAATTTTTAACAATATAGGGAAATGTATTCAAACATTTATAATGAATAAAGTATGTATCTGTATTTTAAATTCCACTATTCTTTGGCCGACAGGTGGTAGGAAGCAGTCGTATATCTTAAAATAGATAAAGATTTTTTTAACCTTGTTTTTAAGCATATGTTTTAAAATCAATGACCTACCAACGTATGTACGACTTTTTTTAAACAATGTTAAATTTAACATTAAAAAAAAGAGTGTGATTTAAATTCTATGAATTACAGAAATTATTTTTTACGTAAAAAGAAATTAAATTTGTGATAAGAATTAATATATTTATATAAAAATAGAATAAGAGAACATATATCGTGTGAATTTGTTCAGTAAAAATTGTTTTGTTTTAATTATATGTGTGCTTTTTATATGTTTGGTGATATAAATAAGTTAATTAATTATGTATGCATAATCAAAAATGTTAAAATAATGAATTTTGGTTACCTGTATGTGTTTAAAGATGTTACTGGAGCTGTTCGCCTGGAGTCCTGAAGAAAAGCCGGCTAAGGTGAATTTTTATCACTGGCGCATGCTCACAGAGTACAAAGGTGAGGAAAATCGATCCTTAAAAGCTAAAAGAGACGTTGCTTTGGTCTCACCAAAACTTCAATCGGTTAGAAGCGTGGTGAACATGAACACGATTATTTACATCAAATTGTTTAGTTTATCTGTTTTATGTGCTCTTCAACAGTTCATGCACTGAGTTATTTAGGAACAATGCATTGGCCGCGGGGCGGTCTATTAGAATTTTAGAATTATGGTTGGAATGAAAATAAGACTTGATCCTCTTGTTTAGTTTATCAAAAGACACATGCACAATGCAATATTTTATATATTTATCTCGTTTAATGAGAAATAAGATTTTATACCCTATCTACTAAATTTTTCTTTAACTTATTTTATTAGACGTCGCATCTATTGGATATAATTAAAAGCAGTATCTGAAAATGAAAATAATAATTAAACGACATCTAATATTCTACATACGTTGAGCTGTGTATTTAATATAATACACTCTACTTCATTAAAGATTATCATACATAAATCATAGCCACAACAAGAATTTAATAACCAAATGCCCCCCTTGATTCTACAAATCTTAATGCCACGTGAGAAGTAAATCTTAGTTTAGATACAATTTCGTTCAACTTCAACAGTTGGCAACTCTGAAAATTCTGTAACCATCGTGCAGCGTGTCCTTCCTTTCTTTCACATTCACACTTGTGTGGTTTGGTTATAATTTTTTCTCTCATTTAAGTTTGTGTAATTTTTATACCACGTGTTTTATACCAGTCAGTTTATTATAGTTTCTTTTAACATATCGAGTCAAGATGGGTAGAAGACCGGCTCGGTGTTACCGATACTGTAAAAACAAGCCATATCCTAAGTCACGTTTCTGTCGTGGTGTGCCCGATGCTAAGATCAGGATCTTCGATTTAGGTAAGAAAAAAGCTAGAGTAGACGATTTCCCCCTTTGCATTCATATGGTTTCCGATGAATACGAACAACTTTCATCTGAAGCTTTGGAAGCTGGTAGGATTTGCGCTAACAAATATATGGTTAAGCATTGCGGTAAAGACCAGTTCCACATTAGAATGAGGTTACATCCGTTCCATGTAATCAGGATAAACAAAATGTTATCGTGTGCTGGAGCCGATAGGCTTCAGACTGGAATGAGAGGTGCTTTCGGCAAACCTCAAGGAACCGTAGCCAGGGTACGTATCGGACAGGCCATCATGAGCGTAAGGTCCAGCGACCGTTACAAGGCCGCCGTTATCGAAGCTCTCCGTCGTGCCAAGTTCAAGTTCCCCGGACGTCAGAAGATCATCGTCTCCAAGAAATGGGGTTTCACCAAATACGAGCGTGACGAGTTCGAGCGACTCCGCGCTGAAGGAAGACTCCAAAACGACGGTGTGAACGTCAAGTACCGTCCTGAACACGGACCTCTGGAGGCCTGGAGAAAGGCTCAAGTCGAAATCGCACAGGGAGCCCTTTAAAACAACTGAAGTATAACATCCAACTATTTTTTGTTTTTATATTTGTGAGAAGAAATTTTTAAAGTATATTGCTTACATCTAAATATACATTTTTATTGAAAGAAAATGCATTCCTCTATTTATTTAGTAAAGTAGAATAGAAACAGAAACAATTGTTTATCTAATTATCTAACGGCTGTTAAGATCTGTGTAGCATTTATAGGTTATATCCAGTGGCGTAACAAGGCGGGTGCGAGAGGGGCGGGCCGCCCCAGGTGCCACGAGTCTTAGAAAGTGTCATTGTGGTAAAAAGAAGATAAACACTGCCAACATCATTTCTGACGGGGTGTCAACATAATATCCCGCCCCGGGTGTCGCAAGACTTTGGTACGCCACTGGTTATATGTTGAAGTTTCAAGACGAGTCTTTCGAAATGTACCTATCTGATGTTGGTTAAAAAGTATCAATACTTGGTTTATACGAGTAATAGTGTAAGTATTGTAATTCTTGGCTAATAGCGTAAGTATAGTAATGTTTGGTTACTAGAGTAATATTTATCAACCATACCAGATGTTATTATTAAATTAGGTCAGAGGAAGTTACTTCTCTGTTGACAAAGGAGCTTCTTTTATAGAATCGATTATATACTATTTATTCGGAGTGCGATAGCCTGTTGATGGCTTGTGGCTTATTCAACTATATATTTAATGGATGTTTTATATTCAACATGTCGCTTTGTTAGCTGTATAAAATGAAAATTAGGCGTTGAGCGTGGGCATCGAACCTCTTACCTACAGTTTCTAAAGAACAAATGATAGCAATAAGCTATCACTCTTCGACAACTAGGGTCCCCTCTTAATTTTCTATCGGTAAGTTATAAAAAAGTACATCCGTCTATTTTTTAGAAACAGCTGTTATATTAAATTTATGAAATCATATTATTTCTTTGGGTAGCTAGCTAACATCAGTTTGACTCTCCTATATGGTGAATGGCTGTAACTAAAGCCAGCCATACTCGTGGTAAACTTGCAGGGGCAAACCGGGCGTGTGTGCTGTCAAATTGTAGCATAATTGCATAGTTATGATGGCATACGCGCTTCAGTTCACCCTTACAGTTATACCATAACATGTACGGCTGGAACTAAAGTCAGCCATACTTGTTGTGGTAATCTTGCACAGGCACACGGGAGCGTGTGTGCTATCAAATTATGGCATAATTGCATAATTATGATGGCATACGTGCTACGGTTCACCTGTTCAGATTGATACACCATAACGTGTATGGCCTGCTTAAGATATTGCAAATATAGGAAGGCCTAACACAATATTTTTTTATGTAAAGATGTAACAGTTTATACTTACTACCACAGTGAAATTTGCTTTGTAAGAGATGCTTTACATTTTATGGCAACCAGGTTCGGCTAACTAGGCAAATAAAAATGTCACTGGTTAACTGCCTAGTAACTTCATTTTTTTGTCTCAGATAGGTTGCCCAACCTAAGCTGTCGGAATTAACTTTAATTGTAATCCTACTGTACAATGTGATTAAAATCACCTTAGAACTAAAGTAAAAAATTTAAAACTTTGTAAATTATTCTCTTCCGATCTCCATAAAAAAATAAAAAAGTATTTTCTTTTTAGTTTGTAAGTCAAGAAGAAGGTTTTATAATTTATATGATTTGATAGCTGAGGATCCTTTCGATTAAGCAGGTTACAGCTCAATATTTTGCCTAAAATCTTGTCAGTATTTTAAGGTAAGTGCATTATTGTAATTTAAATTTACTTCCATACTTTACTTGACAGTAGTATGCCAAGATGTTGTTTGTCGGGGTTGGGACTTATTGTAGGTATAATTAATTACTTTCTTTAAGGAATCCCTTTTTTTTTTTTTTTTTCCGTTATAGCACTAAATGAGCTTAATATTTATATAGAAATTCTTTTCTTTGGTCTAATGTGGGTTGTGTTAAGTTAAAAATTCACTTCTTCATTTTTTAAAAAACCTGCTATATTTTGACCCCACCTTGGGTCATTATCAAGCTGTCATCGAATTCAATTTGAATCCTAGTCTAAAAATGTTTTCTTGTATTAAAAACTATTTTTCAATGTTAAAAGTTTTACAATATCAGAGCTGTTCTTACACAGCCTTGTCGGTCTATTAAAAAACAATTTTTAAAACACAAACTAATAAAATTATATTGCATTTTCTTTAAGAAAATGTGTCTCTTAACACAACCCACATTAGACCAAAGGAAAAAATTTCTATATAAATATTAAGAATTATAGTGGGTAATCAGAATTCAAAAAATGAGCTTAAAATTCATACATTATAGGTTTGGCAGGTAATTTCATTCAAAATGTGCTTAATTTTAAAATCACAATTTTGAAGAATATGACCGTAACCCTCACACCTATTAAACCTACGAAATCTACTTTGTTCAACACATTATAAAACAATTAAAGATTTTAACCTATTGCATTCTCCTAAGGCCGATCGGCCACCAGAAGCGGAGCGGAGTGAAGCTGAGTCCAAGGGGTGCGGCAACCGAAAGCGGAGCGGACTGTAGCGGAGTCTAGCTGACTCCGCTCTTTTTTCGTTTGCGTGAACTAAACTAGTACACCCAAAACTTTTAAATAAGATAAGAGATGATAAAACAGGATTGATAAAAACTATCGGAGAGCTGTAACAGCCGAATTAAAACCCTTTTTTAAATACGCCAACACTAAATAGAGATTGAAAGAGAGATTAGATGGCTAATAAGACAGAGAAAATAAAGAAAATAACTATTTAATTGTGATAAACGTTTCCACCAATTATTAATGTCGTCTTCAGTCAAAAATTGAAACAAACATATATAACAGTAATTCAAGGTAATTATAATTATTCATTATAAATTTTGACACATCCTTCTAATCCCACTGAAATCAAGTTTTAATTAAGAACCACTGTAATCTATCACCAATAAGACGAATCTCCTCGATGAATAGTTGTTATGAAGATCACTTATACTACCTACCATTGATTTGTCTTTGTACTTAGTGTTATTATATATTTTTTAGAATGTTATAAATTGTTACTAGTTTTGTTTAATATTTTTAATTTATATTTATACGAGTACATATTAACATTTACTGGTTTTTTCGATGTCGGTATGTTATACCAACGTGCCATTGTTAAACGTCTTAACTGTTAACTTTTTTATTTTAGACCCTCTCTTATGGAGGTATTATATTATATAATGAAACAATAATGACGTATGTAAGTATATTTTTTACTGAATGCAAATCTTAATTAAAACTTAATTTCAGTGGGATTAGAAATATTGTCAAAATTTAAAATTAGTAATTATAATTACTTTAATTTAATTCTTACATTCAACGAAATATGCTCCATGTCTGTGTGTCTGTGTATCTGTGTGTCTAAAACGTACGACGATAACTTGAGTAAAAGTTAACCGATTTTTATGAAATTTGGTACACATGTTCATTTTACCAATGTTCAGGACGAGTTCGTTGGACAACATTATCTGTCCAAGCGTTTACGCGCAACGCTCGCGTAAACGTGCGGATCAAAATTAAAATTTGAATTTTAGGACGGGAAAAAATTCTATCTTTATCTATTCGATGAGACGATAATTTTTTGCAAATAACATTTTGTTGTAAAACCAACAGCGACACCGCTATAAATTAATAAAGATCGTTAAAACATACACATATTTATTGCAAAACGCTCGCTTCAATGACAGAGCCACGCGATGCCTAGTGTTATATATTATGCATGTTCGAATTTTAGAATAAAACAAGGCTGAAGATGACATTAATATAATTGGTCGAAACGTTTCTCAAACGAAATAGTGATTTTCTACACTTAATTAGCCATCTAATTTCTCGTTCATTTATCTACAAGAGTGTATTAATCAATTAATAAACAGTTCATTCATTTAATTTTTTAATAATATTGTTGTGGGTGGAGGGGGAAGCGGAGTCAGCTTCCAAAACCGACCGTCAAAGCTGAGTCGAGATGCGTCACTAGGCTCAGCTTCGCAACCGGTGGCCACCCCTACATTTAAAACAATGGGATTCGTTTTCACAAGCGGAGTCAACTACGCTCCGCTCAGCTTCTGGTGGCTGATCGGCCTTACTGTTAACCAATGTTAACTTTTAACATAATTTTAAAAATGGCTAAGCACAAGTAGAGTGTAAAGCAGATTCAGGTAGGCTGTCAACTAGGTGAAATAATACTGATGTAATTGACTCAATAGCACAAATTTGCGAGCCTTTCAGCACCTGTGGTAGAGAAAGTGTTACCTGTCAATAACACCTCTACCTTTTAACTCTAAATCTTTTTTAATTTTATTTTTCTCCTCTTTTTGACAGACAGACTCGAGCAAAGTATCCACTGGCACTTCAAACCAAAAATTGTCTTCCTCAGGAGTAACCCTCAGATGCACATGCCCTAATAGGGACATCAGGACGTGCGCCCTTCTGTTAGGACTTAATCGTTTTAATTGTCCACTCAACTGGTAAAATAAATGTAAACCTGTAAGCATATTAGAGAAATATTATAAAACATTAAAATACAACATAATGTACTTTATTTTATCGTAAAATATAGTTTTTTAGTCTCCTAATTTGCAAGCACATAATCAGTCAGTCTCTATAGTGGTTTTCTTATTATTATTTTTTTATGACGAAATGATATTGGTGGAATTTTATTTAAATTAAAAGACAATCAGTAAATAGAAAAAAATACGAAGAATACAAAATATCCAGCTGTGAAATAATTTGTCTGTATTACCAGAACTTCCCAATAATTTGCCCTACTATTATTTTTTTAAAGCTAATAAAATTGGTTGAACAATTAAAAAAGCCCACCAAGTAAAATATTTGTTTCAAAATCAAAGCAACTTTCGGTCACTGACTGGCTTTGTATGACTCACCCCGCCCTATGAGCTCTTATAGTTAATTTACCTTTCCAACTCTTTTGGCACTGAAGATGGCCTTATAGAGGCTGCTTGCCTTATAAAAGCTGCTTTGATTTTTAAATAAATATTTTACGTGGAGAGACTTATGCTTCTACTTTTAATTAAAAATTGGGTTTTAATTTTTACAATTTATACGAAAGATAGGCTTATTGGTAAAAATTTATTAGATCATAGTTTATGGAATTGATTATTTATTTTATTTTCGACATAAAAGCTGGCATGGTTTTGATTTTGAAACATGGTGCTGTTTATGGGTAGGAATAGTGACTTTGGATCTTGGGTGGGCAGCTCAGGTACCTCTGTAGAGCATTAACATGGCCTAACCTGTGTGACACCCCCCTCCTTATCCTAGGGGGCAACATTTCACGAGTCTGCAATTACAATGTAACTTAGAGGGCTATTTTGCCAGGAAAAATAGGTATTAATGATGTTATAAGTAAAATGTGTGAGTATTTGCTGGATCCAGATTTCTATATGTAGATATAGAATATGTATTTCTGGATGTAGATAAATAGGAAAAACATCCTAAGCAGCGGCCGCCCTCTCTTGGTTAAATTTATGATCAAGTAATGCCAATTACGTGAATACTTTCATCTCTGTTAAATGGGTTTTCCAGAAAAATGCTAATAAAATAAGTAAAAGTATAGTTAACTGCAGTAAAACTTGAAATTTTATAATATAAGTTTAAGCTTTAAAATAGGTTCACATAAAAAAAAATAAAGATTGAAAAATAAATATTGAGCGCTTGATTTTTGAAAGGTCGTTGTAGATACGACAGATGGTAAGTTATAAACAAACAGGCTATGTTATTCAGTTTTCATTTCAAAACATCTTTTTTACTACATAACATACTTATATTATACATTTTTTTGGTTATAAATATCTAATTTAGCAAAGCTTTATTATTCTTCTACGATGTTTCGTTTCAGCTAGTCTAAATTAACGTTAACTCATTGACTAATTTCGTGTTTGTTGTGGGAACTGTTCGTTTAATTTTATGTGTTGATTTTTTGAATCATGAAGGAATCCGAAGAGACTAAGGAACCGGTTCCTCCGACGCCAGACGAGCAGGATCTGGTCTTATCTGCGTCTACCGAATTCGATAAACGTAATTATGACGATTGTTACGCCACTTTGAGTCAACTTCATATAGGTAAGCCAAACGATCCGAAAGTTCTTCATAACAAGGCTCTTGTTGAATTTTTAATCTCAGACTGCAAGAATTTCGAACAGTTTCAGAAGCATTTAAGTACTATTTGTCAATTAGTACAGTTAGATATGAAGCAGGTTGATCCCCCAGACGAGGTCGATCATTGTATAGTTTATTATACTCAAGCTTTGCTTTACTATTGTCAGAAACAGTACGAACAAGCTTTAGAAGTTATAAACAAAGCGTATTTACTAATGCACACTATGGAAGATAGTTTAGCTCATAAAGTCTGCTACCTACTGCTAGATTTAAACCTTAAAGTTCACGGTTCCGACCATACACTGAGTCGTTTAGCCGATATTGAAACACACTTTTTTCCTGTAGATCGACAAAAAGCTGCTAAAAACGAAGACTCTAATCAAGTCGAAGTATCACCGTTTAAATTATATTCCGGTTCGAGAGAATTCATGATTAAATTACTCCATTTTAAAGCTAAATGTCATTTAGCCAATAAAAATTATGACGCTTGTAGCGACGCACTTCAAGTTGTTTATGCAGAGAAAGCTCAAACATTCAGCACTGTTATCGTCGCCTCTAAACTTGAAATCGTAAGAAAGAATTATCAGAAAGCATTCGATCTTTTAGTCGTTCTTCAAGAAGACATCGAAAGTTTCAGTAAGTTGGACGACATACAGAAAATAATATTCTACAATAACCTCGGCGCTATTCATCATTATCTGTGTAAACCTCATTTATGCTATTTTTACATAAGGAAAGCTTACAGTATGTTTCAAAACAACATAAAATTACATTCCAAAGTCATTTATAAAGAAGCGCCTTCCAACATGCCGTCGATATTTCGACCTGATCAAGTTCAAAAGTTTGTTTATAATGTCGGAGTAAGTTGTTTATACAGTAATAAGATAAATGTGGCATTCGAGTTGTTAACAGAAGCGGTTCAAGTTATGCACACTTCCACTCTTGTTTGGTTGAGATTAGCTGAATGCTGTATTGCCGCTAATAAACCCGATTTGAAAAAGATATTTAATTTTCCCGAACGTCGTCTTGAACTTGTTTCTCACGCTATAGGCACAGGTTCTTCAAGAAAATTAATTATGAATAATGAAATTTATAAAGACTCACATTACAGTTTAGAGCCACAAGCGTATGCTATTCCAGTACCTTCGATGGATTTCGCTTGTTTGTGTGTTCGTAATGCATTAAGTTTAATACCTCAAAACAGTGGTAAATTACGTCATGCTGTTTTAGCTGCGGCCAGCTACATACACTTGTCTATCGGAGATCCTTATCAAGCTTTAAAATATTCAAATCTTTTATTTCAAGACGAAGCTGCTTCCGATTTGTATAAATACTTATCGAGGCTTTACAAAGCCGAAGCTTTAATAACGTTAGATCGAGTAGGAGAAGCACTTCAAATCCTAAACCCGACTTCGATGAGAGACATCGATCCTTCCAAAGAGGCTCTTCTACACCACTGGTTTCCCGACAGCTACTCTGCTGCTCTTACTATTAGTCAGTACAACCTAGCCGTAATCCTAACTATAAAAGGTGATCTGGATAAAGCTTCCGATATATTGAAACATATATGGGTTTCAAGAGGACCTCAAGAGCAAGTTCCCATTCACGTTATTTCCCTAGCGATATACATCGAACTTGTCATGGGTCATACTGATATCGTTAAAACTATAATACAACAGAATTGTCCTCATTTGTTTTAAAGTGGATCAATATTGATTTATTGTATAATACTCAATTCTTCGAGGTAAATTGATTTTTAACGTGAAATTCATCTAGACTTCCAGAATCCCTCAACTAAAACTACTCTTTTGAAAAAAAAAAAAAAAAAAAAAAAAATGATCTGAGGGTCAATTAAGTATAACTATCACCTTGAAAAAATTTTATCGGTTGTATTTAACCGAAAAGCTGATTTCAGCTTGTTTATGGTCTTGCCAAAACTCCTAATACCAAAGTTTTATCCTTGGCCATGAGAGGGTTTCTTTCCTGAACTGATACCGAAGTCAATAACGAATTTCGGCTTGTTCCTATGTTCTTACAGGTGAGAAACTTGGGTGATATTGCTTTTGGCAACAAAAAAGAGTACTGCTCCTTCTCTTCTTGAGGCAACTGAAGAGAGAATAGTGAGGAGCTGGGCAAGTGATTTCCTTCTATCCAGACATCCCCAACAAATCACTTTAACTGACTTTTAATTGGCAGCGAAAGGCTCGTTTATCTTTGATTAACCCCAAATTATACAAAAGGCAATTGACTTGTAATCTACTCATCTCTTACTATTTCCTATAAATGGGGTGGGTATATTATATCATGATGATCTTGTTCTGCCCGAATTGTTAAACAGTTATATATTATATAACTGAAATGCATCTAAAATTTGTATTTTTAAGTTAGTTAACTTAAAATTTAAACCTAATTAAGGATTTTACAGATACACCTTGTACAATATTGTTAATTGTATACAGTAAGAATGTAATTGATCTCGTGAGTTCAATATTAAAAAAATGGGTACATTATTTTATGATTAATTTAATTATAAAATACTACATTTACTATGTAAAAAATTGTTCAAAATCGGATTATTTACTGTGGCTTTGTCATAATAAACTGATAATTTTTGGTTGAGCAAAACTTTTTTTACTAATTAACTTTTATCTCTTAGAAGAAAGCTCCTCAAAATCTCAATAAAAACACTAATTTGGTAATTATCACCAAAAAGGAAGTATTAAAAAGGTTTTAGTTTATTTATTCGGCAGAAGTACCTCTCTTAGCATGGTAATACATTTGCATCTTCTGGAAAATTAGCTATCCGCTACAGCTGTTCTGTGAACAACTCCTAATGATCCTCGTAAGCCAGTTTATGGACTCCGTGTGAAATCTTGGCTTTACTAAAAAAATATGTGTGGTTTCGAGGGACACCCGGTAGGAACGAAGTTCCTTACATTTTTAATTAAATATAAATGATAAAATCACACTGCTAAGAACGTATACGTTGCTAACTACATATACAAGGCGGAGTTAGAAAAGAGACAAAATTAAAAGTAACTACCTGTTTGTACCTAGCGGAGTTAAGGCAAAATTAAAACAAAAGTGTTATTTGTATCATTAAAGCAAGCATCTTACAATAAATATGCATTGAGTATAAGAAAAAAGTTAATCATGATGAGATAGTTAGAGTATAATATGATTGTTAAAGAATGTTAGATTGAAATAAGTGACATTTGACATATGTAACAAAAATAAACAAAACACGTCAAGTAACAAGCTTCCTTAATAACACTTTTTCCCGTCCTTAACATTTTTGAAGCTTACGTTTACGCGAGCGTTGCACGTGAACGCTTGGGGGGATAACGTTGTCCAAAGAACTTAGCCTGGGCATTGGTAAAATGAAGATGTGTACCAAATATTAACAAAGTCGGTGAACTTTTACTCAAGTTATTGCCATCGGTAGATTTCGTGACGGATTTTGCGTAACGGTGATTATGGTCGTTTTTTCCGATTCACTCCCGGGATCCAGAACGTGCCATAAGGAACTTTGTTCCAAAAAAAGTAGCTGCTGCTACATTTTAATTTATTATATCAGCTGAAATTTAAGTTATAAAAATTTAATCGTTTAATAAATTCTCATCTTTTCTTGTAAAAAAAGACAGGGTTAATAAAGACAAAATGTTTAAAAAGAAAATTGTGAACAAGTCTATTTAACAATGTATGTTTTTTTAAAAATTAAAATTTTATACAATATGTAATAAATGTATTTAAGATTTTTTTATTTATTTATATGTGTAATTGCTTACATGTACAGATTTATTTTATTTTATTTATTATTATTTTTATTTTTTTTTTTTAAATGATTTAAGTTATAAATAATAGTTTTTTTCTTGTTATAAGCTACAATTTTTTTTTTTTTTTTTTTTTTTTTATCCGAAAAATAACAAATTGTATATATTTTAATGTATGTATTTATAAATTATACTTTGAATGCTATGCCAGTCACTTAATTCTTTTTTTTTTAAATTATACTTTTGTTATTAAAATGCACTGTTATAGTTGGGTACTAGTTAGAAAAATGCAAAAACACTTAACCACTTAAGTGGATTCATCATGTTTTGCCTCCTGAGATGGTGGCATATTCAGAAGTGAACCAGTGGCGGCGGTAAGCAAACTTTTAGTGGGGGCCCCTCTATTTCCTTTCCAGGGGCCCCTTATTTCCCTTCCAGGGGCCCCAGATCCCTAGGGCCCTTATCGCCGCCACTGAAGTGAACATGTCGCTAGATGAAGTAATAAAGTGGACTTAGGTCTTAGGTCATTGTTAAGTTCATCTAAGCAACATAAATATCCCTGATGATGCCTTTAGCATTGGTGGTGTCACTATCTGAAGAACAAGAATTTCATTACAATCCAAGAATTTTCTGCAAATTCTTCTTGTTTTTCTACAACTATGTAATACCACTGTAACCATAGATTTATTTAGGGCAGTAAGCGAAGAAAGTGTCGCCAAGAAGAAAAATCTAGTGGGATAGCTTACTTTCTTGTATGGTTATATCTATAGAAGATGAAGAAGAATTTGATTGGGGTTTGTTATTTTTAAAACCATTTTTCTTCTACTCCTGTTTCATATTTCAAATATATAACATTTACGCTAATTTGCTATAAAGTTTTTGAAATGGAAAAACTGACAATTTTTTAAAAAAATAAAATCTTATTCTGCTATAAAAATAACCCGTTTCCAAATTAATAAATTTGATTATTAGAAACTATTCTAATAATTACATTTTATTAATAAATTAAAAATAAAACCCCCTTAAAACGTAAAACCTTAAATGTAATCAAAAACTTGACTAAAAAAATGTTAAGATTGTAATATTTCATTCAAGATAAACAATGGATAATACAACTATTATCCAAGGAAGCAATTTGTCCTAATAAAAAGTTCTGAGCATGCTCAGTGGTAATTTTATATAGATTCTTTTCCAAGTTCTTGGCAACATTTTTTTACCTAGGAGGTATGCTTAGTGGAACCGGATCTTACAGTGGAAACAAGGTCTTATAAAAATAAATTGTTGAATAGTTTAAAAGTTTACAATTTTAGCTCAGTTTCTCCAATTAAACCAATAAAAATGTCCTTGGCACTTTGATTTTCGATACGAGTCTTCTGAGTGTTCATTGAACCTGATATCCAACACCAAACATAAAATGTACAACTGCCTTTGATAGCCTGCATGGGCACATAGACATCTTGAAAACTAAAGGACTAAGAGATACAGAAGAAATTTTAGTTTATTAATATAAAATTGCTATTAGTAGTAGTAGTCTAGTACTTCCTACTAGAACGGGTAGGATGAACCACTTGTTCGAACCTTGCAATTAGGCCATCACTTAGGCCCTTTTTACGCCCGTGGTAGAGAGTTGCAGCCACTTCACACATCATACATATGGACATTGTACCGCCGAAGCGAGTATGATGTGATCAATAGTGAGCCATATAAATCAGAGCGTCACGCCGAGGAATCGAACCCCACCTCGTTCCAATCATGATTCAGTGATGGCCGAGCAGACGTGGTTTAACCCGCACGGCTACGCTGCCTCTCATAAATTGCTATTAAGTCAAGTTTTCGTGTGATAATTTCATTCATATAAAATTGATAAAAAAAAAAAAAAAAAAAAAAAAAAAAAAAATTGATAATAAATTGATTAATATGAATTTTCTCCACCAGGATAATAGTTAATTGTCTGTATTTCAGCTGTTATTCATAGCCCTAAGAAAATAAGTAAGTAATAAAAACTTATTTCAAGTATTTAAAAGCATTAATATCTGTTTAAACATTAAAATTATTTTTAAAAAAGGAAGATAATCAAAGATTATGAAATGTCTTCTGGACGTCAAAGGATTAGGGGTAAGGGTTTGACAGGAACCCCAAAAACAGGGCTGGTAGAAAACAATAGAAAGAAGAAAATTTATTGGGAAGCCTTGTATGTGCACCTACACTGGGCAAAGTACAGATAAGCCGTTAATAGGAGAAGTTCCGAACATTGGAAGACTAGATATAATGGGAAGAGAGAAGAACCTCTTCAAAATACCTTAAGGTGAAAAAATGTGATTAAATTTGCCCAAATTTCTTTCCACCTAAATAAATTGTTATATATCACCACTTTAACAGGACAACTTAATAACTCATAAATTAATGTGTTTTTAGGGTAAAATTGGCAACAGTTTGAATTAAATTATCTCCATACTCCTAAAATATGACAACTTAAGCAGGACCCTTAATGATTTGACAGTGTTAAGATGGACTCCACAATTAATACAAAAACTCAAAATGTTGACTTATTCAATTAAAAAATTGAGTTATCGAGATATAGTGATAGGGTAACAGTATGACAGATTGGCAATTGACCCACCATAAATTAAATGATATAAAACAATAAACTCCCTCATAATCTTAAAAATTTCTAGACTGTTACTTATCATTCACTAATACACAGACGACGGACAGACATTTTTTAAAAACCACATTTTTGGACTCAGGGTGCCTCAAAACGTGTAAATCCATCAAAATCGATTTTTCTCGCCATCACAATACTTTCTCTTTATGTGAGAAAGTAAAAACATATAACACACAATTATCAATGATCATGTAAATTTACTGATGATAGTGTCACAGATCAGTTATATCTCAAAAGAGAATTAAGTCAACGAATAAATAAAAAAAAAAAAAAAAAAAAACTTTTAAAATGTAGAAAAAAGTAATATATATTTAGCATATATTTATTTTTTATTACTATTCGCTGCTTTGTTGAATAAGTGCTTCGAGTTGAGCTATTTCCGCTAGTACCTCTACTTTCCTAGAAACTTTTTCTAACTGATCTTTTTCAGGGTTTTTGATTTCTTTTGAATTGATTTTGGTTTCGAGAGCTTCAATTTCTCTTATTTTCTTTTTCAAGTTACGTAGCTTTTTGGCCGGGTCAGAGACAGGTTCTTGCTTAACGGGTTGGGCTTCCTGTTTATTGGCAGGTGGTTTTTTCAGAGCTTTAGATGGTTTGACTGGAGCAGGTGGCTCTTCGATTATAAAAGCAGGAGGTGGGGGTGGTGCCTCTTTCTTCTTCTTCTTCTTCTTTTTNTTTTCTATTAGCCCACTGCTTTCCTTTACTCTCATAGAGCGGTACTTCTTCCTGAGGTACATATCCATCCTTAACTCTTCTTGCTTTCCTCCATGTTCCATCAGGTCTTTGAGAGGCAGGAATGAAGGAGCCTCCAACAGAACAAAAAAACAAAACAGCGATTAATTATAACATAGTTTTAATTAAAATAGTCTTTACAAATCCTTTTCACATCAAATGAAAAATACTTATATTATTATGTCTCATTAAAAATTTAAATCTATCAATATTTATCAATATATGTTAGGTACATACATGAGAGTACAGAGAGCTGATAAGGTGTCTATAAAGAAAATATTATCTATTTTAAATAGACACCTTATCAGCTATCTGACCTCTCATGTATTAAACCATAAGGGTGTATTACAATAATTAATAAATCATTTTTAATTAAATTGATATTTAAATAAATGTTAGTAATTTCACAGTATAAGAAGCATTTAGAGTTGGGGAGCTTAGAAAAATAGGTGGGATCTAAAAAAAAACAACTTTAATTAAAAGCACACCAAAACTAACTACCTCAATCATACTTTTTTGACAAAGGGATATAATCTCTCGGCTGAACTAAAAGACAAGATATTGTCAAGAATCGCTCGGTGACACCATTTTGCTAAATTAATACACTTGAGAAATTATATCCTGGTTCTTTATTTTACTTCAGCATCCCCCCCCCCCCTAAATTCCATTGTCTTAAGAGTTATTTAGACAAAGGAACTTATACAAAGTATTAGGTTTGTTCCAACACTTCAAACTGTACGATGCATGCGCATTAGCGAAAAACGATCAATTGTGGTCCATTTTGCATGCGTCGGGCAGTTCCAAATCAGTTTGAAGTGCAGTTGGAACAAACCTAATATATATTCCGTAGTCTAAATTACTATTAAGACAAAGGGATATTTAGTCCAATGTACCTTGGGATAAAGAAATATCACACTTGGGTAAATAAATGCGATAATATCACTTAGACTAATTAACCGTAAAGATAAATGAATATTAAATATACGCTAAGAAAACTGAAGAACCTATTATTGTCTAACAGTTTTCAGCATAAGATTTAAGCCGTTACACGGGTAGAGTAAACAGGAGAGTAGAGTAGCGAGTAGAGTAACTCTACCCTAGAAACCCGAAAAACTGCTCAGTAGAGTAGAGTAGCTAGTAAAATTGGTAGAGTGGGAAGTAGAGTGCACTCTACTCGCTACTCTACTCTCCTGTTTACTCTACCCGTGTAAACCTGGCTTTAGTCTTACATGAGATAAGACTCATNATTTAATTTAATTTATTTGTAATCATGTTCTATTTAAAGACCAACAAATCTAAACAAACATTTATTTTAATTGGAATAAATGTGGTTTCTTTAACTTAGCAATAATAAATTATGTATTTCAGGGAGAGTTGTCAATGTCGGGACACAACTTATTACATAAAAATAATTATGATGTTCTACACAATGCACTTTACATTGCTAAATGGAAAAAACATAGGGTGAGTTTCACTTAAAATGGATATTAAAAATATAATCGTCGTAGAAACAACTAGAAATGTCTCAGATGTGTCAGAAGTCAGATGTGTTTATTATAGTAAAAAAGTTTCACTTTTTTGTCTTCTAATCTAAATATACTATAAATACAAAAAAAAAGACAACAGAAAAGATAACTTAGCATTTTGCGGTGATACCTGATCTATCTGGAATTGCCAGTGGTCAGTAACGTTTACCTTAAGTTACCATAAAGACCTACCTAAATCCTTAAAGACCTACTGATAAGAATATAAAGAAACATAAGGGATCAACTAAAAATAAAATAGACAATAATCTTTGGCGCAACAGCCTGTGGAGGACTAATATATTGCAATGGATTACACGAGAAGCTATTGTAATTTACATAAGTTACCAGACAGACGCCTTTTTACTTAAGCAAATACCCATTTATATTCCAATGCTGGGTATATACCGAATGTGGGTACTCCTTGCCAAAATCAAGAATAAAACCTAGAACCTCCTTATATGAGGTTTCTGTACAAAGTAAAAAAGAAACCTTATATAACGGCTCTGTCTGTCTGTCTGTTGGCTTGTTTCAATTCATAAACTACTATAGCTAGAAACATGAAATTTGGCACACAGGTACATCTCGGCATTTTAGACAACAGGACATATTTTGGAGTTTATACATTAAATATTTCCAAGCCTGGCCAATATGGCGGGTGACTAAAAAAAAGTTTTNAACGACGGAAATCACACAGTTATTTAACATTGAGTACTCGGACACTCAAAAGTTTATGAATTATTCATTCCTTGTAATTCTTTAACAAGAATTGTTATCATGATATTTTATAATATATACCAGGCTTCAATTCATTATTGCTTGAATTATAAGGAATATGATTTTAACACAGCTGTAACGTATAATTCATAAGATTATTGTGTATAGGTTTATGATAATCACCTCTCCACAATTTACATTTTTATATAACCCAATTTAACATGCCAATTTTTACCTTCGTCAGTCTGAACAACAGTCGTCATGGCAAAATAAAAGTAAAAAGGTAGTAAAATTTGGAATACTTCCTTCACTCTTAAAAAAAAATTAAATTAACTTTTAACTAAAAACAATAATATTAAAATAAACAAAAAAGATTTCTTTATCTTTCACATTTACACCTTCTGGCACAAAGCTTATTCGCTACATTATAATAAATCGACTAAAGCACAGAAATTAAAAATCATTTTTTTATAAGCCTATAAATAAACTAAGGAATTTATATTGTAAACCCTAAATTAAAAAAACGATAACATTAAAAAAATAATAAATTTTAACATCGAAAATGTATGTGCGAGCGTGAAGTCAGTGTTGCCGTAGGGCGTCGATAAAAAAACATCATATATCTATCTATAGACATTTTATTTTGACCTCAATATTTTAACTATTTTTGAATTTGTCAGTAGGGGGAAAAATTTTATGAAATATTATTTAATTGTTTAGACCTTGATAAGAAGTTTATTAATCACATCCTTTTACTTTCGTCTATAATTGACATTAATTTTCAACTTTTTAAGTTCAAAAGTTGTAAAAATAAATGTTTTAATATAATCTATGACCTTCCCCACTCTTCTAAACTCCCTCCATTTTAACCTCCCTCCCACCCCTGCATTCCTAGATAAAAAATGACAGTTCCTGAGATAACAGTCGGGTAGAGGGGACGTTACTTAATTTTTTATTTTCAATATTATTTATCTTTAATGTTAATGTTTCAGTTCGTTTAGTGATAGTGCATAGTATATATTCTGTTTTAATTACACAAAAGATTATCTTAATAAGAACAATTCTGGGTTTGTTTATTGTATCTTATTTAACCGTTTTTCTTTGAATCTTAAAGTTAACGCGCGGGATACCGAGTGGGGCGGAACCCGAGTTGACATAAATTTTGTTTCCCACCTCAGTATTTTTAATGCAACTATTACATACAGTTTGAGTATAACGTAACAAATATTTATGCAACTCTTTCGTAAGTACGAACTGCAGTTTAGTCCAGTCGAGTTTCCGGCACCTTTTATTACAGTTGTATAAGTGTGATTTGTTTTTAATTTCGTTATGGCATCCCAAGAAGAAGTCGGTATAAGAGATTTTGTCCTTTTGGACGAAATAACGTATGAAAAATTCTTGGAGAATCTTAAAAAAAGGTAACGAACTTTGTTTATATCGTTTGTTTACTTACGCTCGATTAATTGTTCAGCTAGGAATCCGTTTACTAGTTGCTCTCTTCATAACAAAAGACATGACTTTACCAAATACACAATTCAAATTTGAACGATAATATATATTTATGTCTAAAGTCAAATAAACTTGAAATCAAGTATATTTGTTTTTCTGTCTCACTGAGCCTTGAATGAAAATGACTAATCTATGACATCATTTGGCAAGGGCGATATTGCCTTTACCTTCCCTATGACTCATAACTGGTTGACTTCGGATTTGTCATTTTAAATTTAAAATCAAAACAATTTCCTCACTCGTTTCTGTTCTCATCTTTCTTTATATGAATCATACACCTGACAAACATTATAAATAAACGATACTGCAACAAATGGCAATTTACATTTGACATATATTATAGTTCTTGTTTCTCCTTGAATTATTTAAATTTATTTTTATGTAGGTAATATTATTACTTTGTTATGATTTTAGTTTTTTATTAGTTGATGTTTTGACCTTGTTCAAAATTAATTTGGCTATAAATTAGTTACATAAAACATTTATTTAAAATATCAGAACTGGCACAGCACATAAATGTATATAATAAATGCTCATAAATAAATATATAGGTTTAAGTTAAGCATAAATTCGGTTTAGAACCCTCTTAAACCATCTACTGCCATAATTTTACCTGATAAAGTATAAACTTATAAATCAGGCTGTGTGAAATAATTTGATCGATCGGTATGTAGATTTGTTATGTATGCAATGAATCTGGTTGATTTTAATATCTAGGTGTTCGGTTTTGCCCCTAACATAAAATATTAAAATATTGACATCGATGATTAAGTTAATTGTAGAATTTAATGAATGTATTGTCATGTAAATATAAAGAATGAAAGTGTATTTGAGGTAGGAAAAATGTAAACATTAACAACTTGTGGAGATTAAAACACATCTAGTGGTGACCTGTATACTGATGTCTCCAAAGGATCCCCCCTTTTTCAGAGTTTCAAATACCTACATTTACTAAATTGTATCAAAATTGGTAAAATAGTTTAGGCTCCATTCATGCAGCCAACTGAATGAAATTTAACAACTAACTTTATATAATAGAAGGGTTCTAAGAAGCTAGTAAGCTAGGAAAGCTAGAAGAGATCGGCTAAGGAAGCTAGCAAATTTAAATAATCTTTGTTATCGTTATCAGAGCAGTGCATCCTAATTATCTTTGAGTATGCATGCTTTCATAATTATTAAGAAAGGCCTAGTTTGTGTAACAAAACTAGCTTGATAAAGTTAAACATCTATAGTTATTAATTGTCATTTTACGTGATTTTTACAACTACAATTTAATCTTTTTTGACATAGGAAGGAAACCAAATGATGTAGGTCACTGTCAAGAAACGAAATTATGTTGTAGGTCACTGACAAGAAACAAAATGATGCGGTAGGTCACTGACAAGAAACAAAATGATGCGGTAGGTCACTGACAAGAAACAAAATGATGTGGTGTCACTGACAAGAAACGTAATGATGTTGTAGGTCTCTGACTAGAAATTAAATGATGTTGTAGGTCACTGACAAGAAATTAAATGATGTTGTAGGTCACTTAGTGATGATTTGCATCCTAGTGACATAGTTAAATACGTTACTGGCTGTTAATAATGATCCTTACTTAGAATTACCTGCACTCCTGCTTATGTCCTCATCTAACTAACTAACTAACTCCTCGGCGCTACTGTCTGTGAAGGGCCCTGGCCGCCAAAACATAGCCTCGCCACTCCTCCCTATCCTGCGCACGTCTCCTCCAGGAACGAACGCCCACCTCCTCAGGTCGTCTTCGACATCCTCCAGCCATCTCCTTCTGGGTCTGCCTCTTCTTCTTCCGCCTCCCGGTTTTCCATCCATCATCCTCTTAGGCACTCTGCTGTCCTCCATGCGCACCACATGTCCTAACCATCGAACTCGNGAGTGCACTCTACTCGCTACTCTACTCTCCTGTTTACTCTACCCGTGTAAACCTGGCTTTAGTCTTACATGAGATAAGACTCAATTTTAAAAATGGTGTAATAAAACTGCCCAAGGAGTTTCAATGTCTTGGGGAGACGAACACACAAATCATAGAGACTTTTGTAGGGCAGACTATGATTTAGAACCAAGGAGGAGCTAAAGTAAAGAAGCGCCTACATCCCTTTGTCAAATATTTGTACGATTTAAACATTGATATCCCTTTGACAAAAAAAAGTTGGATTGAGGCCCAATCATCTTTTCTACAAGCCTCAAATTCTTCAGTTTTACCAATCTCTCAAATGTACTAAGTATTAATTGAAATAGAATATATTATTATCCTAGCATTGCTCATAGGTCAAACCTCGAACAAACTGATATCTGCAGATAAGCCAATAATATTTGAGGAAAGAAATTAAGAAGTTCTCACAAAAAAATGCAAAAAGAGCTATTTAAGGATAATTAATTAAAGATGCGAAGCAAATAACTGCTAAATTATCCTTTTTTTAACCTACATAATTACACTGATGAGGATTACCATTTGGTATAAATTTCAGAAAAAAACAAAGCCCAGCTCAAAATTGGGAGGCATTGCACTGTGGAAAAACATATGTTATGACTAAGTTTGATTGATTTTTTCCTTGTAAATCTTCAGTAAACTTATGTTCAATATCTTAGTGAACTTTGAACGACGGAAATCACACAGTTATTTAACATTGAGTACTCGGACACTCAAAAGTTTATGAATTATTCATTCCTTGTAATTCTTTAACAAGATATGTTATCATGATATTTTATAATATATACCAGGCTTCAATTCATTATTGCTTGAATTATAAGGAATATGATTTTAACACAGCTGTAACGTATAATTCATAAGATTATTGTGTATAGGTTTATGATAATCACCTCTCCACAATTTACATTTTTATATAACCCAATTTAACATGCCAATTTTTACCTTCGTCAGTCTGAACAACAGTCGTCATGGCAAAATAAAAGTAAAAAGGAAGTAAAATTTGGAATACTTCCTTCACTCTTAAAAAAAAATTAAATTAACTTTTAACTAAAAACAATAATATTAAAATAAACAAAAAAGATTTCTTTATCTTTCACATTTACACCTTCTGGCACAAAGCTTATGCGCTACATTATAATAAATCGACTAAAGCACAGAAATTAAAAATCATTTTTTTATAAGCCTATAAATAAACTAAGGAATTTATATTGTAAACCCTAAATTAAAAAAACGATAACATTAAAAAAATAATAAATTTTAACATCGAAAATGTATGTGCGAGCGTGAAGTCAGTGTTGCCGTAGGGCGTCGATAAAAAAACATCATATATCTATCTATAGACATTTTATTTTGACCTCAATATTTTAACTATTTTTGAATTTGTCAGTAGGGGGAAAAATTTTATGAAATATTATTTAATTGTTTAGACCTTGATAAGAAGTTTATTAATCACATCCTTTTACTTTCGTCTATAATTGACATTAATTTTCAACTTTTTAAGTTCAAAAGTTGTAAAAATAAATGTTTTAATATAATCTATGACCTTCCCCACTCTTCTAAACTCCCTCCATTTTAACCTCCCTCCCACCCCTGCATTCCTAGATAAAAAATGACAGTTCCTGAGATAACAGTCGGGTAGAGGGGACGTTACTTAATTTTTTATTTTCAATATTATTTATCTTTAATGTTAATGTTTCAGTTCGTTTAGTGATAGTGCATAGTATATATTCTGTTTTAATTACACAAAAGATTATCTTAATAAGAACAATTCTGGGTTTGTTTATTGTATCTTATTTAACCGTTTTTCTTTGAATCTTAAAGTTAACGCGCGGGATACCGAGTGGGGCGGAACCCGAGTTGACATAAATTTTGTTTCCCACCTCAGTATTTTTAATGCAACTATTACATACAGTTTGAGTATAACGTAACAAATATTTATGCAACTCTTTCGTAAGTACGAACTGCAGTTTAGTCCAGTCGAGTTTCCGGCACCTTTTATTACAGTTGTATAAGTGTGATTTGTTTTTAATTTCGTTATGGCATCCCAAGAAGAAGTCGGTATAAGAGATTTTGTCCTTTTGGACGAAATAACGTATGAAAAATTCTTGGAGAATCTTAAAAAAAGGTAACGAACTTTGTTTATATCGTTTGTTTACTTACGCTCGATTAATTGTTCAGCTAGGAATCCGTTTACTAGTTGCTCTCTTCATAACAAAAGACATGACTTTACCAAATACACAATTCAAATTTGAACGATAATATATATTTATGTCTAAAGTCAAATAAACTTGAAATCAAGTATATTTGTTTTTCTGTCTCACTGAGCCTTGAATGAAAATGACTAATCTATGACATCATTTGGCAAGGGCGATATTGCCTTTACCTTCCCTATGACTCATAACTGGTTGACTTCGGATTTGTCATTTTAAATTTAAAATCAAAACAATTTCCTCACTCGTTTCTGTTCTCATCTTTCTTTATATGAATCATACACCTGACAAACATTATAAATAAACGATACTGCAACAAATGGCAATTTACATTTGACATATATTATAGTTCTTGTTTCTCCTTGAATTATTTAAATTTATTTTTATGTAGGTAATATTATTACTTTGTTATGATTTTAGTTTTTTATTAGTTGATGTTTTGACCTTGTTCAAAATTAATTTGGCTATAAATTAGTTACATAAAACATTTATTTAAAATATCAGAACTGGCACAGCACATAAATGTATATAATAAATGCTCATAAATAAATATATAGGTTTAAGTTAAGCATAAATTCGGTTTAGAACCCTCTTAAACCATCTACTGCCATAATTTTACCTGATAAAGTATAAACTTATAAATCAGGCTGTGTGAAATAATTTGATCGATCGGTATGTAGATTTGTTATGTATGCAATGAATCTGGTTGATTTTAATATCTAGGTGTTCGGTTTTGCCCCTAACATAAAATATTAAAATATTGACATCGATGATTAAGTTAATAGTAGAATTTAATGAATGTATTGTCATGTAAATATAAAGAATGAAAGTGTATTTGAGGTAGGAAAAATGTAAACATTAACAACTTGTGGAGATTAAAACACATCTAGTGGTGACCTGTATACTGATGTCTCCAAAGGATCCCCCCTTTTTCAGAGTTTCAAATACCTACATTTACTAAATTGTATCAAAATTGGTAAAATAGTTTAGGCTCCATTCATGCAGCCAACTGAATGAAATTTAACAACTAACTTTATATAATAGAAGGGTTCTAAGAAGCTAGTAAGCTAGGAAAGCTAGAAGAGATCGGCTTAGGAAGCTAGCAAATTTAAATAATCTTTGTTATCGTTATCAGAGCAGTGCATCCTAATTATCTTTGAGTATGCATGCTTTCATAATTATTAAGAAAGGCCTAGTTTGTGTAACAAAACTAGCTTGATAAAGTTAAACATCTATAGTTATTAATTGTCATTTTACGTGATTTTTACAACTACAATTTAATCTTTTTTGACATAGGAAGGAAACCAAATGATGTAGGTCACTGTCAAGAAACGAAATTATGTTGTAGGTCACTGACAAGAAACAAAATGATGCGGTAGGTCACTGACAAGAAACAAAATGATGCGGTAGGTCACTGACAAGAAACAAAATGATGTGGTGTCACTGACAAGAAACGTAATGATGTTGTAGGTCTCTGACTAGAAATTAAATGATGTTGTAGGTCACTGACAAGAAATTAAATGATGTTGTAGGTCACTTAGTGATGATTTGCATCCTAGTGACATAGTTAAATACGTTACTGGCTGTTAATAATGATCCTTACTTAGAATTACCTGCACTCCTGCTTATGTCCTCATCTAACTAACTAACTAACTCCTCGGCGCTACTGTCTGTGAAGGGCCCTGGCCGCCAAAACATAGCCTCGCCACTCCTCCCTATCCTGCGCACGTCTCCTCCAGGAACGAACGCCCACCTCCTCAGGTCGTCTTCGACATCCTCCAGCCATCTCCTTCTAGGTCTGCCTCTTCTTCTTCCGCCTCCCGGTTTTCCATCCATCATCCTCTTAGGCACTCTGCTGTCCTCCATGCGCACCACATGTCCTAACCATCGAACTCGTCCTGATTTTATGAAACTCACAATGTCTGGCTGATCGTATAAACTCATTAATTCATGATTAGTGCGAAAGCTCCAAACACCATTTTCGCAAACTGCTCCGTATATTTTCCTTAGGATTTTTCGCTCCCATCTACGGAGTTTATCCTCTTCAGTCCGTACTAGCGTCCAAGTCTCTGACCCATAGGTGACCGTGGGTCGGACTACACTTTTATAAACTTATGTCCTCATCACTGGGAGTAAATTGTCAGGGCTTACACACCCATTCAGATATGTTCGCCATGTAATGACCTAGGACCTAGACCATCATTAATATATTTTCATTAAAGCCTTGATAGCCATTCAGTATCAATTACTCTTTTTATAATTGAGCTTTTCCAAAAGTTAATGCAATAATGTAACTTTATTGTGAATAGAAAGACTGTATTTTACTGCTAAAAGGAACTATAGTTTGACTGAAACTTAGACTTAGTTTGGAAAGCTATAACAGGTACAAAAAATTCAAAACTATTATCATGAATTAAATTGGCCTTAAATCAATTTTTTGGTAAAAGACAGATAATTTTTGGTAATAGCCTGTATTATCAATACATATATGTTCTTGGGCTCTTGTGGAATGGCTGATTATTGTTATATTTTTTACACATTTTTTGTAAAATAAAAATTCACTTAACACAAAATAACACTATTATATTTTTATTTTACATCCAAAATAGCATATGATGGGCGTAGTCGAGTGGTCGGCGCAATCACCAATTCTCGCCTGAAATCAGTCATTATCACTATCTCTGGCGAGGTTTAAAATCCCAGAGAGGTGAAACATGTTTCATACTGATGATCATTTTAAGTTGATGTGTAAAGTAGTCGATACTACAGCTACTGCTTTAACTCATGCAACTAAAATAATAGTTATTTAGTTATAGCCTTCAATTCGTCTTCTACAAAGGAAATTGTTCATTATCAAAATCACTACAGTCTATAAGATTAGAGTTGGCACAATCAAATCAACAGGTGAGAAAATTTTGAGGGAAACAATTTTATTGGTCCCCCATGTTGAATGCAACTTCAGAAAAAAATGCTATACTCTACCCCTGTTCCACCAAAAAAATATAACATGGCAACACCGATTTTCCCTTTTTATAACCCCAAAACTACCTCCACATTTGTTGTTTCCCGCCATCGATTGTGCCAACTCTAATCTTATAGACTGTAATGACATACATACATACATGCCAAAAAGACTAAATTTCTCTTTCTTAAAAAAACAAAGAATGTCACATGTCTCAAAGAAAGGAGAGTATAGAAGGTCGAAACAATGCTTTGAATAGACAATTGAAGAATGTGCTGTTCCTTTTAATTAAGTACATTTTACTATTTCACCTTCTATAAGGTCTTGTATTTGAATAGAATGCTGAGAGATAAACTAAATCAGGTTTCTTCTTCTTTTTATTTCATTAAACTAGTTAAAAATGTTTATTAATTAAGAACCAATTAAAATATCATTAGTTAATTAGTTAATAAGTATTAGTTTATTAACATTTTTGTAGTTTGTCAATGAACTTTGAAATTTGTGCTCTTTAATTTATTATTTACTATTTTTTGATTATATTGTGAGAAATATTTAATTAAAAATGTACAAAAATTATGTCAATTAATATAATTTGCATTAATTAATTTTCAATTTAAAAATTTGAATATTAAAAATAAATTTATTGAAATGAAATTCTTATTATTTGTTAAATAAAAAAAAGAAAGTGCTGTTATAGATTAATTATCTATATTGTCGGAGTATTAATGCATGTATTTACCACATGAGACACCGAGAGTTTTGTTATATTTGTAAAGCTATTGATTAAATTTTGCCTTAGTTCCTTTGTTGAGCGTTATCTTAACTACTTATAAACTCATTTCAAGTGCCTGATAATTTTAACCCGTCCACTTTAAACGCATTGAGTGTTTTTTTTATCATGTATATTTTATCATTAAACAACTTCAATAAATATTTTTTTAATTCCATATTTCTGAGAACAAAATGAAGCAGACATATGAATGTGGGGTGTTGGAAATGATAAGAATTTGTGTGTTGGTTTAGTAAAAATACATTTTAAACTAATCATAAGAAATATCTTAATTATCTAAGAAGATTTCCTGTTTAATTAAGTTCTATGAAGCTTTAACAAATAACTCGTTATCAGTTCATAAGGGTAGGACTGAAGTAAAAGGAATATGACTAATTATAGGATCTAAATAGGAAATGACAAATTATAAGATTTAGAAAATGACAAATTATAAGAAATAAATAGAAAATGACAAATAAGATTTAAATAGAAAATGAAAAATTAAAGGCTCTAAAATAGAAAATGACAAATTATAAGATTTAAATAGAAAATGACAAATTATAAAATTTAAATATAAAATGACAGATTATAAGATCTAAATAGAAAATGGAACATTAAAAGATCTATATAGTAAATGACAAATTATAAGATTTAAATAGAAAATGACAAATTATGAGATTTAAAAATTTAAATAGAAAATGACAAATTATAAGATCAAATAGAACATGACAGATTATAAGATCTAAATAGAAAATGACAAATTATAAGATCTAAATATAAAATGACAATTTATAAGATCTAAAATAGATGATGACAAATTATAAGATCTAAAATAGAAAATGACAAATTATATGATCTAAATAGAAAATGACAAACTATTAGATCTAAAACAGAAAATGACAAATTATAAGATCTAAATAGAAAATGACAAATTATAAATAGAAAATGACAAATTATCATGTCATAATAATTTATTAACATTAATGTATAAAAGCCTAAGGTGACCAAAATATGTATAATATAAAACAGTGTAATATTTATTTATTTTGTAACTATTTCTTTATGATCAACTCCAGCTGACGGCCACTTCGGTCAAGCTAAAAATGTTTTATCTTTAAGAATTGTATTGATTTTAATAAACATTTTACTACTACTAAAATGACAAATTATAAGATTTACATAGAAAATGGCAAATTAAAAGATTTAAATTGAAAAATACAAATTATAAGATTCAAATAGAAAATGACAAATTATATGATCTAAATAGAAAATGATAAATTATAAGATTTAAATAGAAAATGACAAATTATAAGATCTAATTAGAAAATGACAAATTATAAGATCTAAATGAAAGATGTTGAAGGAATGTGCCTAAAATTAATATGAAACATGTTAATTATAATATGTTAATGGAATATGACCAGAGGTGGCGCATGAGCTATTTTACAGGGTGGGCTAACATACTTTACTTTATTTTTAGTTTTATAATCATTTATAAACATTAAAGGGGCGAGTCTCGCGTCCTGAATCTAGACATCCTCAATACACTGTCCTTGAGGGTGCCTGGTGCCTGCCTTCTTTTGTCCTTGTTGGTGGTTCGATTCAACCCAAACATTTGACGATATTTGTTAATGGTAGAGCGGCTACACTTGGAACATAGGAAGTTCGGCCAGCTACCCAGCTATGCCCCAATGCTGTATATATCTCGGCAGAGTGGGGGACTAGCCAGGGAGCCCTACCTCTTGCTCGGCCGGGGCTATAGCCCAAGGCCCGGCTCGACGCTTTAAAGGGATCTCCACTTGTCGCACATTGGAAGCCGTACTCCTAGCCTTAGCTCTCGTAGCCGGCTCAAAGTCGCCCTCAGTGGACGAGGGTACATTGGTTAGTGCGTGGCCGTCCGTGTAGCGCGAAGCTCCCCGTCACTTATACACGCTTCCCGTGGACGACCAGCCTTAAACGATCTGGGTCTACATACAATTGTACTTTATGAATACAAAAACTATATACATAATACATACTCTTTATTTGTGTTGACAAATAAATAGTTTTTCTTTTCTTTAAATAAGTTGGTGCACCTTATTTAATGACGCGTGCACCTGCCTTTAATGACGCGCCGCCACTGAATATGACAAATGATAGCACCTAATAAAATGAATCATTAATGTAACTCCCTGTCTATTAAATTTAAAGTAAAATTTACGAGTCCGATGATATCTTGAGTAAATGTTGACAGATTTAGTTGAAATTTAGTATACATGTTCCTTTTACCAATGCCCATGCTCAAGTTTATTAGACATCCTTATCCATCAAAATGTTAAATTACTTTTTTAACATTCAACATTTATTTTAATTTTCTTACTTCAATAATGTAGCCTACTTAATAGAATATGACAAATTATAGTATCTAAATGGAGTATTACAAATAATAGTATCTAAATTGAGTTTAACACCTGCCACTTAAACAATTGCAAATTATCAGTTAGACTAAATTTTTTTTTCAGGTTTCTTCTTGAATTTAAATCTGGGTTCAATTCCCAGGAAGAATAAATTAATTTCTTGCTAATTAAATATAAGGTCTCCATAATGCACCAAATATTACCTATGTAGTTTGACAATTCGTCACAATTTTTGCTTCCAAGCTTACTGAAGGTAACGGAAGTTATCTAATCGTTCTGAGGAACGAAATATCTTTAGGTCTCCTATTTCAAAAATTCCAAGACAGAAATCCGTTTCAGACATCAGGGAACATTTTTTGTTCCATGTCTGTCTGTTGGTATCTTAAAAACTACTCGTCCAATTTTATTGAAAATTGGATGGTAGGTCATAATTAGCCCATTTTTGGTCCCATATAAGTTTCAACCTTCAGCGCTCTTTTTTTTCTCTTCCTCATATGCACTAACATACATTTATTTACATCTATAGCTTCAAAAGTGCTCAACTAATTTTTATTAAATTTTGATGGTTTGTTAAAAGTAGCCTGAAGATAGCCCCAGATTAATTTCAACCGTCTACACCCTTTTAATTTTGCTAAATTGATGCTTTAATTCATGTATAAAATAAAAACTATTTTGACAAGTTTAAGTTAGTAATTGGAGGGGGGAAATAAATACAATTAATAAAAAATAAATTAGAACGAGACAATAATAGGTTGTAAAAGCATAAAATCATTCATTTGTACAATACTAGCCGTTAGGCCGGCGGTAACGGGCAGAATAATAAATATGGTTGAGAAAAAGAGCTGAGAGATAATTAGTTATAATTAAAATAGATATTTAAAGAGATATTTACTGTTTAAATACGTAGTAAGTTTTATGCAGTTATAATTAAAACATTTAAATAGGAAGTTTTGTGCTCCGATATTCGTTACATAGGTATGGCGCAAATGGTTTAGTATCTGGCT
>KZ651649.1:277226-300148 GCA_001010745.2 Gerris buenoi
ATTATTTTTTTTTTTTTTTCACATGAACTATAATAATTTAATTAAACCTTGTGTTCAGCTTTGCGAAACTAATAATGTTAATTTTATTGAATTAATTTCACACTTGGCAGTAATTAGGATGTTATAATTGCTCTATTAAATTAATTACTGTAATGATCTTTTATAACTACTATGAACTTTGTTGGTAGGTTTCAAGCTGGTCATATTTACACTTATATTGGAGAAGTGTGTATATCTGTGAATCCATACAGGCCTCTCAATATTTACGGACAAGATGTTGTTAATAAATATAAAGGTAAATATTATATATTTCTTTATTTTATTGGTTTATTAAAGCTTAATAAAAGAGACAATTTATTATAATATTAAATTATGTATTTAGAGCAGTAATTTTCCCCAGAGATTCCTCAGAACCTCAGTACATTAGTGTTTTTTGGAGTTGTATTTGGGGTTCCTCGGAAATCTGGTAAATATATTATTTTGTTGACTCTACCAAATAATGTTATCAAAAGAGGCTATTTATTATAATAATATGTATGTGATTATTCATAGCGGTGCTTCTCCCTAGTGGTTCCTTAGAACCCAATTTTCTAGTGTTTTACGGTGTTATGTTTGGGGTTCCACGGAAATCTGGAGAGAGAATATATTATTTGGGAGACTCTACCAAATAATATCATCAAAAGCAGTGTTAGTTTTATCAATACATTTTAAATTAACTGAAAAGAATTAAATTAAGAAATAAACTGCGGGGACTAAAATATTAGTCATTACAAATAATAAATTAAACTTATTATCCAAAATGAATAAATGGGTGTAATAAAGGTGTTATAAACATATTAAGGATGTAATAAAAATTAGTCTTTCCGAATGCTTTGTTCAGTTTAGTAATACTTCATAATACATTTTTTAACTTAATTACTTAGATTGGAAACGTTTCTAATTCACATACCATCTGGAAAATTTAACTTTTTTCTAAATAAACGGGACATTTTTGACGAGTCGCCTTTTAAAGCTCAAAAATTACGGGATTGTCCCATTCAAAACAGAACTTATGACCACTCTAAGCAATCTGGTAAAACATGCTTAGGTACAAACTAACATGAGAAAGGCAAACAAATAAACCTAAAAACAAAGAAACAAGCAATCAGATAAACATAAAAACAAAGAAACAAGCAATCAGATAAACATTCAAACAAAGAAACAGATAAACATACGAACAAAGTAACAGGCAAACAGAAAAACATACAAGCAAAGAAACATACAAAGAAACTGTCAAACAGATAAACACACAAACAAATAAACAAAAAACAAGTAAACAGATAAACATATAAACAAAGTGACAAGTAAACAGATAAAAATACAGAAAGAAACAGTTAAAGATACAGGCAAACAGATATGCACACAAACCACAAAACAAAGAAACAAGAAAACAGAAAAAAATTGAAAAAGAAAAAAAAACTAAGCTAAGATAAACATCCAAATAAACAATTAACATCTTCAAGGTATTGTAATGCTAGATTGATGAAGGAAAGAAAATATATTTTCTGATATGTTGGACAAATTAGGAATTTTGTAGTTTACTTCTCCTCATATTCTATTTAACCCATGTAGTTGTTATAATTTATACTGTTTGTTGTTTAATAGATAAAATTATCTCCATAAAATTCTTTGTTGTTTGATAACAATCTTTACATTTTATTAATTAAAAAAAAAAAAAAATACTAATAATAATGTTTATTAAATACCATGCCAAATTTTTATTAAGACTTAGTAATAGGACACTTTCGGAGAAGCAATATTATCTATAATAACAATTAACAATATCTTGTTGGAGGCCTCAACAATTTAATGATTAATCTCAACATTACAAACCATTATTGGAATCATTCTCAGGGGGATAGTTGTTTTTGATTGATGTCATTAGTTGTTACTGATTGCCACCAGCTGTTGATTGATTAGCTAGTGACAGGGAACTAGTGATTTCACTAACCCACTCCCACTGTGTAATACTTTCAAACCATTGCAGATAAATTTATTCTCAAGGTAAAAATCTGTTCATAATGTGAGTCATTAGTGACTTGTTGCAAGGAGCAGCAGATCTCTACAAAATGGACTCAGCAATGGTTTGATAAAGAGGAGTTATATCTCTATTATTTTATTAATGAATCTCAGAGGTAGCGATGACATGTTCTTCCCACTGATCACATGTTTCACACTGATGATCACATGTTTCACACTGATGATCACATGTTTCATACTGATGATCACATGTTTCACACTGATGATCACATGTTTCACACTGATGATTGTACTTCTTTAGATCGTTCCTCCCCTTTGTTTTTTTGTTTATTTAGAATATAAATAACTTTGACTAAATAAGGCCAAGATATGTTTAGTCCAATATGCTTAGGGACAAAGGAATATCACACTTCTGATTATAAAAAAGGGAGTAACAGTCTAAAGAAGTGCCCTGATCCTGATCATGTGTTTCATACTGATGATCACATCAACCAGGGGTATAAAGTGTTCAATTCTCCGTCCTGTAATAAAATAAGGTTTTATTGATCAGGATGTAAAAGAAACAGCAAAAAAATTGATATCGATCCCAGATCTCAAAAAAAAAATTAAATTTGTTCTCATCTATTTTTTGATAGTGACTAATTATTTTTGTACCTTGGTATTCCATTTTTTTCTACTAACGCTGAAAATTTATTTAACTAATGAATTTAATTCTACAACTAAATTTACAGAAGTATAATGTGTGAAGTTAATAGTAAGTAAAAAACCCTAACACCTCCACTATTAAAAAATATGTGTGAGGCTCAATAAATAAATATTGCTACGCTAAGGCAACCACATTTATTCCAATAAAAATAAATGTTTGTTTTGATTTACTAGTCTTTAAATAGATATAATACAATTAATCTGTAAAAATGTTACACTTGGACAAGTCTCGAATCGCAAACTTCGTTACATGATGTCCCTATATGAAAAAATTCACTCTACCGCCGCCAAAGAAGTTTCACTTCAACAATAATTGTTTTAATAGATGGTTTTTGATTTCTTAGCCATTATTGACTTTCAGTTATAAAAATAATTTTTGTTGTACTTATTGAGAAAGCTGCTAATCCCTCGCCATCCTTTACTAACCTCCTTTAGATTGTTACTCCCTTATATTGTTTATAAGGGGAGTAACAGTCTAAAGAAGTGCCCCAAAGTTTTATTGGTGGAGAGGTTGAGACTAACTCTTCTTGTTTTGCCTATTTTACTGTGTAAAGTTAACTTCCTGTTAAAGTTGCTAGTGTGGGAGGTATGGATTTCCCCTATATTTTACTATAATCATTCAGGAAGAATAGTCACATCCTCTTGTAATTTGATTCATGAACTCTAGCAAATATATAAATTTACATTATTTATTATGTAAATATATTCATTTTTAAATAATTCAAACTTCTATTATAACGTTAATGTCAGGTTTAAAACTATTATATAATTATTGTAGTCATTACTTTTACGTATATAAATTTATAAATTGTAGTTGTTATTTTAAACATTATAAAAATCACTTTATAGCTCCCTCTCTAGCTCCAACATTAAATAAATATATACATATATTATATTCTTTTTTATTATAACACCAGAAAAGGTTACCCTGTGCTCTTTGGAGATTAAATGTCCCATATGAATGTCAAGATGACTGAAATGTCAATCATAAATATTTATTTTTTACTCTCTTGGGGTTAAACCTTATTTTTAATAATATGTATTCATTTTATTACTCTGTTTATTTTGAGTAAACTAGACTTCATACTGTTTTTATAAATAACTCATACAAAAAAACAATCATAATAAAATCTAAAATGATTCCTTTAAAAAAAAAAAAATGATAATAATAAATAACAGGGGGCTCTGCCCCCTACTCGCTTTGCTCGCCAACCCCTGAAAAGACTTGTATGTGTGTGGTATGAGAAGGGAAGTAGTATAGTTATGGAATATGAGAAGGGAAGTAGTATAGTGGCTGAGGTAGTGGGGATAGGCGCAACTACTATCTACTTTCCTTTTCACGCTGACATTTTAATATACCTACTCTCTGTTCTGCCTTACAGGCTTTCCTCTTCTAGGACGAATATAATATCACCCTCACTCTGTCTACACAGTTAGTATTATGTCACTCTCATTCTCTCCCTTTTCTCCCCCGGACTCATCCCTCTTTTAGAGGGGTATCTCCTAACGCACTCTACACTCAGTGAAGTATGTCACTCTCACTGAACTTGTTTGTTTACAAAACTTTTTTAATAATATAGATAGATAATGAAGAATGAAGTTAAATTTCTATGTTTTAGTAGTTAGCTATTTGTTATCTATCTCGGTAACACACATTATACCAGGTTTAATCAGTTTATACTTCATTTCCCTTAAAATTATAAGCGTAAAAAATATCTCCTCCCTCTGGGGATTGAACAGAATATGTTTGTATTAAGACAGTGGCTTCAAGTGAATGTGGCAACAACTTTGTGAAGCTGATTTCCTGTTGATTATTGGTTTGGTGTTTCTCTTTCATCATAATGTTGTTTTAGCTACATAAACACTTAAATCTTAATTATGTGTTTATTATTAGGGACTTCTTTTAAACAAGCAATAATGTGTCTTATAAATAAATTTCTCCAATTTAATGGATCATTATGAGGTCTAAAACAGAAAAATTCTAAATCTCAAGTCAACCAGTCTAATTCTAAATGTATAAATATATTCATACAAATTTTGTTTGTTTTCAGGGCGAGAATTGTTTGAAAATTCACCGCACATATACGCTATTGCCGATAGATCTCATCAAGCAATGAAGCAGCATGGAAAAGACACTTGTATTGTTATCAGCGGTGAATCTGGCAGTGGTAAGACCGAAGCATCAAAGATCATCATGAAATACATTGCTGCTGTTACCAACATCAGTCAGAGACAGGAAATTGAGAGGTGAGTCTGATTTGTATATAAGTCTTTTAATAATTTATTTTTATGTAATCGAGTAGTGTCCTGACAACAACACCCCTTTAAATGATTTGTTATTGCTAAGCTAAGGCAACCACATTCATTCCAATAAAATAAATGTTTGTTTTGATTTGTTGGTCTTCAAATAGATATATAGTAGAACTTCGCTTACACAACCCTGAATAACACGGAAACCTCAATTTACTAGTGCAATTTTCAAATCCCCTTGACATTGCCTTAACACATAATGTTAAATTAACCTCTATAAAGCAACTATTATTATCCAAACAACCTCAATAACACGGATTTTTTCCAATTCACATCATAACTCAGAACCTCTATAACAAGTTGTTTTGAGAAGTCAACCTCTATAACGCGACTCTATACAGGAATGGGTCAACCTTGAACATGTCTAGACTTGAAAGCCCAACCCCACCCCGCTCCCAACATTCTATTAACCTCTATAACACGACGATAGCCAAAATAACCTTGATAACACGACCCTAATCAAAAAGTGCACCTCGATAACAAGACAATTTCCGTAATCCCCTTGAGACACTTCTTATCGAGGTTCTACTGTAATAACAAATAGATATAACATTTTTTTTTTTTTTTTTTTTTACTTAATTTTACTTTTTTCCTAAATATAAAATAGACCCCGTTGCCTAAGGACTCGTGAAGTAATAAAGGAACATCTTTTACTTATAACTTTAATTGGAGGAGTTAAGTGATGTGCTTAAAAGGCTTTGGATGAGATATTTTGCTCAGGTAGTGCCAGAGTGACTACTGAATGACTAAACTAGTCAGACTAGCTGTATTGTAAATATTTGATCCAGTTTCTCAGATCTGCAGTTTGTATTCTGCTGAGCTTGCTGAGTGTTCTAAAGAGTCTCTTAACAAATATCTGATATATTTAAAAAAATTTATTGATCTTATTTTTATTTTTCTTTTTCTTTTTTTAACAGGGTGAAAAATGTACTTATTCAATCGAACGCCATACTTGAAGCATTTGGCAATGCGAAAACAAATAGAAATGACAACTCTTCGAGATTCGGCAAATATATGGATATAAACTTTGATTTTAAAGCTGATCCTATAGGTGGGCATATTATAAACTATCTTCTTGAAAAGTCCAGGGTCATCTACCAGCAGCCTGGTGAAAGGAACTTCCACTCTTTCTATCAGGTTTGATCATGATTTTTATTTTTTTATTTATAGATGGAATATGTATACGATATGTAGAGATTTTAGTACTTCTTTAGATTGTTACTCCCCTATAGTTTTTTTTTTTAGAATATAAATGAATTTGACTGAATAACTATTAATTCTAAGGGATGTTTAGTCCTTTTGTACTTAGGGACAAAGGAATATCACACTTTTATAAGAGGACTAGCCTTCACCCCACGCTTCGCGCGGGGCTCAGGCTAGTTATTTAGTATATAATTTAATTGTCGTGTAGATAAAGAGAATGGTGTGGGGGAAGGTAGAAAAGTGGGAAGAGTGGGGATAGAAAGGTCTCTATACCATGCCGCGTTGAGAGTACTCTAGTAGTCCAGTGTAAGCTGGTGGCTGGAGAAGTCAAGGAGAACCTACGTTAGTTTAATAAACAGGCCTTCCTTTTCCCTCCCACACGAGTAAATATTTAATAACTTTGGTTCTACTCAATATTTTTCGATGAAACCAAGCCTACAAATTGCACAACATGTTTGCGCTCACCTCTGAAAAAAAATTAATCGATTTCATTCAGCCAGTTTTGCGCCTATAAAGTCTGACTGAGGCGACAGACACACATACACACATACATACATACACACATACATACATACATACACGAAAAAAGTTAAGGCCGGATTCGGTTTTCGGGATGTATAAAACGAAAAAGTATCCAAGAAATGTTCAATTCTGACCAATGTACAGACAAAACTTTAATTTTATATATATAGATTAACAGTCTAAAGAAGAACATTCTATACACCTTCTTTAGGTTTTTACTCCCGTCAGTTTTTTTTGTTTTTTTTTATTAGGGGAGTAACAATTTTGCAACAATTTTATTAGGGATTTGTACATTATAAGGTCTCAAAAGTCCAAAAAATCATTTTTATAAATATTTCTTTGGTCTGAGCAACAATAAGCCCAAACTGATAAATAAATGTTGCATAATATGAAATTATATCTATATTTATATTAGATAATATCAAGAAAACAAGTTATCTTTAAATTTAAAATATGAAAACTTTCATGACTATTTTGATGTTTTAAATATTTGCTTGTAAATGTTCTTAAATGTGTTTTTTCTAGGGTAAAAATTATTTTTCAAGATTCTTTAAGACATTGCTAAAATTCTAACATAGTATTTGTGAATATTTGTTTGGGTTGTATCATTTCTATTTTAAATTTTTCCTTAAGGTTTTGTTTAAGAAGCGTCTTAATTATTTTCTGAATCTATTATCGAGTTTAAAATGTTGATTAAATATTTGCTGACCATTTATTAGTGTGGTTTATGTCGTTTCTGTTTGCTGAACTGATAGACACTTGCAGAAATCTTCACTGTCTAGAGAATGAAGGCAGGAGTTGTTTTATATAAATACCTTTGAAACCTCTGTATATAAACATTATTCCAATTTTACCTTAAGCTTTAGCTCTTATTACCTAGTTTTATTGAAAGATTAAATCATATCTATAGTAGGATCAAGAATAGATTTAATTTTTGTCAGTTAAGAAAACGGATGGGGACCAAAAGAGAGCTTAAGATTTTGACATCTAGAAGGTTGGGCCAACTAGGTATACAAATTGTCAAAACAATTAAACTGATTGCCTTTTTCTATGACTTTTACTATTATGGTTTTAAAGATTATAAAACATATTTTAGCTGAGTACCACCTTTTGTAATTAACATAACTATTCTTTTATTATTTTTTATTTTTTTATTTTTATACATGCACAATCAACAAACGTAATAATTAATATAATGCAAAATAACATTTAACATGTTCATGACATGGTATAAACCGTCAGTCAGGAGTAGAGAGCTTGTAAATGAGTGATATAGCTTCTTTGGAAGTATACAATACTATATAATATGTCCTACAAATAATTTAAGTAATAATTTAAACTAATATCTAATGAAAATTAAATATCTATTAATATAATACCATGCAAATTGACCTAATAAGGACATTTAAATGAACACAATATGATAACAATAATTAACAACAATTGATTAACTACAAAACAATCGAAACAGATACCAACAGATTACCAACAAATAATTAAACAATCTAATTTAAACTCTCAAAAATAACAGTGATTTAATATAATGCAATTTTTAATATTTAACATCTAATAAACTATTAGTAAAAATTACACGAAAAATAAATAAAGTAACTAAATAAATAAATAAAACCCAACATTTTAATAATATATAACAATAACTAAATTAACTTGTGACGCTAATTATAATTCACAACCTAATAATAATCATAAATAAACAAGCCTTATCTTTTTATTTAATGTTATCATATAGACCAATACCCCTTTTATTTATTTGTATCCAAAATATGTGCAGTTTTTTTTTTTTTTTTATTAGTCAGAAAAGTATTATTTTTTTCCTACCCATTATATTCTTTTACCTAGGTCGTTCGATAATTACCCGCAAACTTGCCAAATCTGACAAGCCCTTCCCAGTTACTTCCGTTCAACGTGCTTATAACCTCTTCCCGAGAAAGCTCTTTCTTCCCCAAAAATTCTAATCGAAACTGGCCCAGTGTACAGTGGCATACCAAGGTCTTGTGGCACCCGGGGCGGGATATTATCTTGTCACCCCCTCAGAACGATTTTGGAGGTGTTTTTTTTTTCTTTCTGCCACATTGACACCCCCTAAGGCTCTAGGCACCCGGGGCGGCCCGCCCCCCACACACCCGCCTTGGTACGCCACTGCCAGTGTAGGACACTCGCCGACAAAGTGAAAAATGTCCTCTGTCCTATAGTTGCAAAGCGCTATTATTTTATTAAAATACCCCAATTCCCCCTCCTTTTATTTAACTAACCCTGGCAGTTGGCATTGGCAGAGAAAACCTTAATCCTCAGATCTTTCAGGACCCAAATAATGGGCTCCAAATTGTGACAGAAACTATCTTAAAACTAATGTTAATTCTTCATTCATAAAAAAAATAGACTGCCAATTAGTGTGGCACATAGCTTCCTCGCATCCAATCATGTACTTTTGTAGCGGTGTCGCTGTTGGTATTACTAAAAAATTGTATTTGAAAAAAATGTTTGTCTCATTAAAAAGATGAAGTTTGATTTTTTCCGGCCTAAATTTCCAATTTTAAATTTGAAGTTCACGTTTACTTGAGCGTTACGTGTGAACGCTTGGACGGATAACATTGTCCAACGAACTCGTCCTGAGCATTAGTAAAATGAATATGTATACCAAATTTCATCAAAATCGAACAAGAATTACTCAAGTTATCGTCGGACGTTTCAAAATTCGCGGACACACAGACCAAAAATGTTCCCTGATGTCTGAAACAGATTTCTGTCTTGGAATTTTTAAAATCGGAGTCATAAAAGTTTTTCATTCTCAAAAGTGAACACAATGCTTCCGTTACCTTCGGTAAGCTCGGAAGCAAAAAACGAATTAATTCCGATGTATTGTTTGGCAACAGTTTGTGACTTTCGTAGAGCATTAATTTACTAATTATGATGGAGATACAAAAATGTACAGTACTTCTTTAGATTGCTCTCCCCTATGGTTTATTAGACTATAAATGAACTAAATAACAATTAAGACAAAGGGATGTTTTGTCCAATGTACTTTGGGACAAAGGAATATCACACTTCTGTTGTTATAAGGCGAGTAACAATCTATAAAAGAACATTCCATTCACCTTCTTTAGATTGTTACTCCCCTCTATTTTGTTTATAAGGGGAGTTACAGTCTAAAGAAGTGCTCAATTTATAAACTACAACTATATGTGGATTAGTTGGCAGGTTAACAATCAGTATGTGTTCTTCTTTGGCTGCCACATGCATAAGAATCAACAAAACAAGTTTAACATTTATAAATTGTTGTTCTTACAGGTGTTATCCAGTTGTAGAGGCAGTGATATGTCAAATCTTGGATTGTCCGGCGATCCATCAAGTTATCACTATACTAAACAAGGATCATGTACAGATTTGGAACGGAAGAACCAGGCTAACACACTTGCTGCATGTAGAACTCTTGGTTTTACGCAGCCGGAAATCACTACTTTGTGGAGTATTGTAGCAGCAATTTTACATCTAGTAAGTAATCAATTAAACAAATTTAAAAAAAAACCTCTCAGCTGCATTGATTAGTTAATCTTTTTTTTTTAACTACTTTAAACAACTGAGTTAAGATTTTGCACATTTAATTAGTAATTGATTATTCATATTATATCTATAATTGATTAATTTATTGCCTAATGGAATAATATTGCAGTTAAAAGTTTTAAGATACTCAGCTTATTTTTAAAGTATTGATTTATTATATCCTCATGTTGATTGTCATCCCCTTGAAATGACCTTGAAATGAAAAACAAATTCTGTCAATAAAATAATCTACTGGAATAATTGGTTTGTTGTCTCTTTAACGGCATTTTTAAGAATTAAAATCTAATCCCTCTCAATGTTTAAAGGTTTATATGATGTCTTACTCAATAAAGACGCAATTAGAATTATTTTTATGGTTTTGTTTTATAGTTGACTTAATTGCATAATGTCTGGGTATTTATTCTCTTTAACTTTTAAATAGCATCTAATTGCAGATATCATATAACATCTAACAAATAGTTAAAGAATGCTATTAAAAGATTATTTATCCATAAATTCATTACTCATGTAACCATTATTGATCCTTATATGTTACCAGCTCTTAAGATCTCTTTTCAGACTGTTTTCTGTCCTAATTAATAAATCTATTACTCATATAACCATTATTGATCCTTTTATGTTACCAGCTCTTAAGATATCTTTTCAGGCTGTTTTCTGTCTTGATTAATAAATCTATTACTTGTGTAACCATTATTGATCCTTATATATTACAGCTCTTAAGATCTCTTTTCAGACTGTTTTCTGTCTTGATTAATAAATCTATTACTCGTGTAACCATTATTGATCCTTACATGTTACCAGCTCTTAAGATCTCTTTTCAGACTGTTTTCTGACCTGATTAATAAATCTATAACTCGTATAACCATCATTGATTCTTATATGTTGCCAGCTCTTCAGATCTTTCAGACTGTTTCTCCTTAAGTTTTTCTGTCCTGATTAATAAATCTATTACTCATATAACCATTATTGATCCTTATATGTTACCAGCTCTTGAGATCTCTTTTCAGACTGTTTCTCCTTATGTTTTTCTGTCCTCATTAATAAATCTAATATTCGTGTAAACATTATTAATCCTTTTATGTTGCCAGCTCTTAAGATCTCTTTCAGACTATTCCTCTTTAAGTTTTTTTGCCCTGATTAATAAATTTTATTTATTTTCGCTTCTCTACAGGGAAACATCACATTTGGATTAGACGAAAGTGAAGGAGTCAAAGTACAATCAAATGGTAAATGTCCTCTAGTAAGTAAACTTCTTGGTGTCAAGGAAGAAGAATTACTTAATTCAATGACTCAAAGAGTTATTGCTGCCAGAGGTGAAGTAATGCAGAAAACACTGGACAAAAGCCAAGCTGAGTATGCTAGAGACGCACTTGCAAAGGTAATGGTGTTTATGTTTGATAACATTCAGTGAATAATATCACTTGTATGAACAATCTGAATAAATTATATAAACAATAAAATTCCCAAAATATATGTGTTATTTTAACTGTATTTTAATATTTCCATTTTTTTTTTTTAGAAAGTGAGTTTTATGGTTGTATTTGTATTTACATGGACTGTATTTACTATCTATAACAGTAGATTACAATCTTAAAGATAAATTTTATACCTAAAGAATAGATGAATATGTATTTACAAATTCGTAAGAGCAGTTTTCACGTTAACAGTAAAGACCTATGATATCACTCAAACTATAAAAAATATCATGTGATTCTTATCATTCCTTAGGTCTTTTTTGTTAAATAAATAATATTGTTAATGTATCTCTGAATTGTTTACTTCGATAATTTTAAGGAGATAAACAAGCAAACACTTGTTTCCAGTATCAGTAATATATGTGCATTATTCATGTTTCTTTTTGGATTCACTTCATGAATTTTTAAGACTTCAACAACCTCTTAAAAGCTATGTGGCAAACTTGATTGATTTATCATCTTAATATCTCCTTGTATTTTATTTAGAAGATTGTCTTCAACTTTAATAACAATGATGGTATTTCTTTAGACTGTTACTCTCCTTGTGAAAAAAAGAGAGGAGTAACAATCTAAAGAAGGTGTAGGGAATGTTCTTCTTTAGACAGTTACTCCCCTTAAGAAAACAGAAGGTGATATCCTTTTGTCCCAAATTACATTGAACTAAACATTCCAAAAAATTCCTCTTGGAACGTATGTCAGTGTTTGCACCTTAATTACAAGTGAGTCATTAGAGGTGGGTCGTCGATACACTACTCGAAACAAGAAAGTTACTGTTAGATACTTCTTCTGAAGTTAATTAAATCTAACGTTAAACTAATGGTTACTTAAATGTTTCAGGCTATATATGATCGTATGTTTACATGGATCGTTAACAAGATTAATTCAGTGATACAAATAACTAAAATTCATCACAGAGCTACAGTTATCGGAGTCCTTGATATTTATGGATTTGAAGTTTTTGACGCTAACAGCTTCGAACAACTTTGTATCAATTACTGTAACGAAAAGCTTCAACAACTTTTTATTGGTAAGGTTGTATTTGTATTTTATTTATTTATTCCTATGTTATCAGATTATTATTATTACCACCCCTTTTCACATTTAATAAATGAGATTATCAGTGTGAAATTATTGATAAGAGAAAGTTCCATAATATCGCAAAAGAAAAAAACTAATTTTGTGTTAATCAAAATGTATAATTAAAATGTAAACCAAAGAACTAAATGTCTGCCTAAAGGTATAAGTCACTAAATGCATTTTTACTTTCTTATATAAAGAGAAAGTATTGTGATGGCTCGAAAATTCAATTTAGAGATTTTGATGGATTTACAAGTTTGGAGTTTGAAGTTACAAATGTTTAACACACTAGTTGGTCAAAATATGTTGGTGTTTGAATAGTTGCAAATGTTTAACACACTAGTTGGTCAAAATATGTTGGTGTTTGAATAGTTGCAAATGTTTAACACACTAGTTGGTCAAAATATGTTGGTGTTTGAATAGTTACAAATGTTTAACACACTAGTTGTGAAAGCGCTATTTTTTGACTTTCTAATTGTCCTAAATATAAGATGCTGAGATTTGCAGGTGGATCTATTGAAGCAAAGCGTAAGCGAGCTTCTTACATTCAACAAAATATGCATCCTGTCTGTCTGTGTGTAACATTTATGTGTCCGGCAATAACTTGAGTAAAAGCTGAACGATTGGGTTAAAATTTTGTATTAAAGTTCTGGCCAAGTTCGTTGGATAGCGTAATCCGTGCAAGAGTTCAAATAAACAAAAGGTTCAAATGTTAAATTGGAATTTCAGGGTGGGAAAAGATTCTATCATCACCTATTCAATGAGACAATTTTTTTTTCAAATATTTTTTTTTTTTAGGTCAATATGAAGTAATAAAGATTGTTACAACTATTAAAGCAGACCTAAGCGTTTAAAATAGAGAAAACGTTTTTACCCATACCTTACGTTCTAAAGAAATAATTATAATAAAACTTCATATACATCGTCTAATGCACAATTGAAACAGGCATGTAAACCTTAAACTTGATACATGCAGAAGTTTTTGTGTAGTGAAGTGATGTATTTTATAATTGTTGAAATGAACTTGGCTGGAACAAAATTGAATGAAAATTGAAATGAAAGGCACCCTTCTTCCCCACTACACGACTCTATTACAATCATATTCTTTAACTATCAAATCATCTCTACTATCTAATATTTATTGCATGATGCTTGCTTCAATGATAGAGCCACGTGAGGGTAAGTGTCCATCGAGACTAAATCTCGAGAGCTAGTCTCGAGATTAGTCTCAGAACCTTATCCACTTGAGAGCAACATCAGCCTCTCCCGAGTCTCGGAGAGTCGGCAAGTCTCCGAGACTAGTCTGAGCCCCATGTCCACTAGCGATTTCAATCTCGAGAGCGAGTCTCGATACTAAAAAGTCTCAGATGGACACTTACCCTGATGCCTAGTAATAAACAATATTTTATTTTTAGTGGAGCGAAAGTCTCTTTATCTCACATGTGATAATTTTTGAGGTCTAAAAAGGTTGTGACCACATCTAGAGGGGTAGATATACTTCCTAAATTTTTCAATCCCAAATAATAATATGCAGATTTATCCATTTGTGTCGGATGAGAAAAACTAAAATAATTTTCTTATTTGTTTCCAGAGTTGGTTTTGAAACAAGAACAAGAGGAATACATGAGGGAAGGCATCGAATGGAAGAAAATTGATTATTTCAACAATGAAATCATCTGTGAATTAGTTGAAAGACCTCACCTTGGTATATTTGCCATTATGGATGAAGCCTGTCTTAATGTCGGCAAAGTTAATGATGAGGTAAGGTGTATCTGATTAATTTTAATCAGCCATAATTTTCATTTATGTTTCAGATACATGACATTTTCACGATGAAGTTTCAATTTTTATTATTTTTTTTTATAAATAATTAATACCCCTTTCGAATTTTATATTTTGAAGTTATTAATGATTATGTTTTTTTTTTTCTAGATGATCTTGGAAGCAATGGATAGAAAGTTGGATAAGCACGAGCATTATTCGAGTAGACAACTTAACACTCTGGATAAAACACTTGCTCACAAAACTCAGTTTAAAATCAAGTGAGTATTATAGTCCATTTTTATTTTAATTTACTGCATAATTGTTTAGCGTGATGTAATATTACATTTAGATCCTGCCTCTGCTTAATGTTAGGTAAATCTTGCAATTTAACCCTAATGAAGGGATCATTCTTGAGGGGTATGCTCTAAGCTTGCTGTGTTCAGCTACATTCCTGCTTATGATGTGAGTCAGTTGCTAACAACTCACAGCAAATCCCTTAAGAAATATGCTAATAAGTAGGGTCAAGACTGGAATCATAGGCATTTTCAAAAAGTTGCAAAAACACCAATTGTGTGGTGGGACTACTTAGATTGACCCATTTATATCTAAAAATGGTCCGCCTATGATTGCAAATGTTAGTAATGATATTTTTTTATTCGTTCTTTAAAAAAAATCCTCTGACTCCAGGCCTGAAGATGACCCTCTTGGGACAAAATAGAGCCAGTTTATTAAGTAGTCGTCTATACTTTTCTTACCCCGTTTTGACCCTACACTTTATTGAGGGGACCTCAATAAAATAAATTAAGAATATGCCTCTTCAACAGAAGCAAAAAGTCCTTAATCTCCAGGACCGTTGATGATTTATAGCTCATATATCCCCCTTAATTTGAAATTAAATTTTTAAGTTTTTGGTAGTTTTCATACTACGGAAAGTTTAAATTAATTTAAATCAAATTATAATCATTATTAACACTGGGAGACAGGCAGAGAAAAATAGACTCCAGCGCCGGGATTTGAACCACGGGCCTCTGTATTGGAGTCTATTTTTCTCTGTCTGTCTCCCAGTGTTAATAATGATTATAATTTGATTTACCTTAATTTGTATGTAACTTATTTAAAAGTTGGAAACACCTATTGAACATTTTTATTTATTTATATATTTTTATTTTTTCAGGCATTACGCTGGCGATGTGGTGTACAATATTGTAGGATTCTTAGATAAGAATAAGGACACAGTTTTCCAAGATATGAAAAGACTTCTATATAGCTCAACAAACCCTGTAATATCTTCTATGTGGCCGGAAGGATCTCAAGACATCACTAAAGTAATAACATTAATTTCGACCATTTTTATTCTGCGAAATAATTTAGTGGCAGTTTTCTCATCACATCCATTGTTATCTGTTTACCTAGACTCTCAGATTTTTTAAAAGATCTGAGCTCTTGTATATAAATTTAGAACAAGTATTGCAGTGGCATAAGATTAAAATTTAGATTTTACTGAAGTATTACATATTTTAAGGTCTTATAAAAAAAGAAAGGTTTTTTAATATCCAGGAGCATACAGATTAAACTAATAAGCGATTTAAATCAATTTGATATTAATTTTGAGTATGGTCACACCTTGATACTTTTAGATTTTGTTATTGATAAAATTATACAAGCAAACTAGTATCTTAAAACTCTGTTTCTGAATAGCTAAATGTTTTATGTTTTCATCCTTCAATGTTTTGTGTGTTCAGTGCTGCAAACAACATACTAGCAGAAAAAATAATATTCATTACTTGTCGGATAAAAGTGTCAGATGATAATTTAATCAACTCCTTTTACTAATATATAATATTGTACAATAATGTTATGATTTAAATTATTAAAAACCATTTTTAAACTTTTAATTCTTAACTTTAACTGTTTAATTCCGACTATAAATAATATACAGAAATTTTAGTGGCAGATATACTCTACTGCTGATACTGACATAATAATCCGTATAAACTTGTTACATCATTAATTAATACATAAAACGTATTTATTTCTCAAATAATAATTTATTAAGTTAGTCAGTCCTCAAGATATGAAAAAAGTTGATAGGTTTAAACATGTATAACTGGTACTATACTTCATCTTAATGATACTTTATTGAAGTAAATAGGTCAAGCAAGTGCAGGATAAAGATAAATCTGTTTTTGGGAAAATTTATATTTTATTTGGAATTTATATTTTATTTATTTTTTACTATTCTTGTAATGTGTTACCAATTGTTGACCTTACTATTCTTTTATAAGTAATTCATTACTAACTTTATTGTAATATAATTGTTTATAATTTGATTTAAATTAAAATTTAAACGTTCCGTATTATAATACTACCAACAACTTACAAATTAATTTATAATTTGTTTGTTTTTTGTTTTGTTTTAGATAACAAAGCGACCACTAACTGCAGGTACAATATTTAAAAATTCAATGATCTCACTCGTAAAGTCGCTGTGTATGAAGGAGCCGTTCTATGTGCGGTGTATTAAACCCAATGAAGATAAGAGTCCTACAGGACTGGACATGCAGAGGATTGAGCATCAAGTTAGGTACCTTGGACTCTTGGAGAACGTCAGGGTTAGGAGAGCTGGTTTTGCACATAGACATCAATATGACAAATTTCTCAAAAGGTACTCGTTATTTTCTTCATTAAGCCTTCTTAATGTAAAAAAAATTAGTTGAGCATATATTACATGCTCAGGTCAAAAACCAAATACAAATAATATCTCTTTTTTTTCGTCAGGTACAAGATGATCTCTCAATACACATGGCCTAACTTCCCCGGAACAGATCGAGATGGTACAAAAAGACTGATTGATGAAAAAGGCTTCTCAAATGACGTGAAATACGGAAAAACTAAAGTATTCATCAAATCACCTGCAACTCTTTTTGCTTTAGAAAGGGTATAACAAAATTGATTTATTTTATCTTCAAAGACATTATGATTTATTTTTGCTTCCGAGCTTACCGAAGTTAACGGAAGCATTGTGTCCACTTTTGAGAACGAAAAAGTTTTATGTCTCCGATTTTAAAAATTCCAAGACAGAAATCCAATTCAGACAACAGGGAACATTTTTGTGTGTGTGTGTGTGTCTGTCTGTCGGTTTGTGTGTCTGCGAATCATGAAACGTGCAACGATAACTTGAGTAAATACCGACTGATTTTGATGAAATTTGGTATAAATGTTCATTTTACCAATGCCCAGGATGAGTTCGTTGGACAACGTTTTCCGTTTAAGCGTTGAGACACAACGCTCGCATAAACGCGAACTTCAAATTTAAAATTGGAATTTTAGATTGAGGGAAAAAATCAAACTTCATCTATTCAATGAGACACATTTTTTTTAATACAATTTTTTAGTAAAACCAACAGCGACACCCCTATGATGTGTTAAAGAACACTAAAAACAGTTAATAGTTTTTAAACAATAAATAAACAATATAACAATAAAGTAATATAACGTTAATGTTAATATAACAATAAAGTAATATAACGTTAATGTTAATATAACAATAAAGTAATATAACGTTAATGTTAATATAACAATAAAGTACATGATGCGAGGAAGCTAAGTGCCACACTAATTGGCAGTCTATTTTCACTCTGTTTATAAAAAAAACCTTATCAGATAAGAATAACTTTAATTTGTACATTTCTTAATAATTTATTTATGTTTTTAGATGAGAGCCGAATTGATTCCAAGCATTGTAAAGTTGCTACAGAAACAGTGGAGAGGAGCTATATGCCGTATGAGGTATAGGAAAATGAAGGCAGCTCTTAAAATTATAGATTATTATAGGATATACCGAGTAAGGGCATATATACACCAACTAGTACTTCTATTCAGGTAAATTAATCATAGCTATATTTATAGTTTACAGTATATTACCATAATTGTACCAGTGTATAAAGATACTGCACTCTCAGAACAGCCGTTATATGCAAATAGTAAGATAACTTTTTTTAAAAAAAACAATTATAAAAAGGCCTCTCTGGATCAAAAGAGAAAAACAATTAATTGTGTTTATGAATGACCTGTTAAGGCCTGATAAAATAAGCTATGTTTCAACACTTTTTATTTTTATGAAAATTACCAAAAATGGACAAAAGAATACAAGAGAGCAAGTCCACTAGTAAAATATGATAATTAGTCAACAGGTGATTGAGGTAGCAAGCAAACCAATAAACAAGTCAACAAGATAACGAATCAATCAGTAAACTAATTAACATGTAAACAAGAAAACAAGATAACAAGTACACCAGTCAAAAGGATAATTAGTCAAACAGTAATCAAGTAAACTAATTAACATGTAAACGACAAAACAAGATAACAAGTACACCAGTAAAAAGGATTATTAGTCAACCAGTAAACAAGATAACAAGTAAACGAATAAACAAGTCAACTAGATAATGAATCAACTAATAAATGAGCTAACAAGATAACTAGTCAACCAGTAAACAAGATAATAAGTAAACTAATTAACAAGAAAACAAGATAACAAATTATCTAATGAATACGATAACTAGTCAAATCATCCAGTGAACAATAACACTAAACACTAAGTAACTAGTGGACAAGAAAACAAGATAAAAAGTGAACAAATAAACAAGATAACAAGTCAGCCAGTAATCAAGCTAGAAAGATAACAAATCAACTAATTGAACAAGTTAAAAAAAAAAATAAAAACTATTAAAAAATCAATAAATGAGCAAGAAAACTAGTAAAGAAATAAAATTATTGTACAAGCAATAAAATCAATTTAAAATTAAAGAAGCTAATAAGTATTTTAATTATAGCTGTCCATTAAAATACAAATAAAATCTATATCACTTTTTTTTGGAAGAAATTTAGTTTCTAAGAAAATGTCACAAAGGGATAATGGAGACTATCACTAAAAAAAATATCCCATAAATATATCCACATCCTATAAAAATGTCCATGGGGAAAAAAGCTGTGAAATGTGGAATATGTATATGAAATATTTGTTCCAGTTTTGTATAATCAATTATTTTCTTATATCTTGTCAAAGTTTTTATTTTGGCGCACTTATGGTTAAGTGGAAAACAATCTCTATTTATTATTTACTTTCTTCTACGTTTGCTTACTTTTGCTTTGCTCTTTACAGGAATGCTAAACAAATGGGAGATTACGGTCGAGCCATAAGATGGCCCAAAGAAAGCTGTTTTGTTAGAGAAGTGGCTCCAGTATTGAAGAAGGTTTACAACAAATGGAGAGGCTACATGATTCTCAAACCTTTCCCTAGAGAAGAATGGCCACAACTCAGAACCAAAGTAATTTTGCCTTTTCTCAAAGTACATATCAAGAATCGAGTATAGATAGTATTTAGTTTCTTATATTTTACTAAACAATGTTTTTGTTAAGAACTTTCAAGCTCTTACTATGTACTGTAAAATCTCGTGTAATTTTTATCTCTTTATTCACGTTAAATTATAAAATCCTAATAATTTTAGAGATCAGCTTATTTTATTGTAAATATAACAGAATTACAACAAGTTACTTGTTTCTTTGTAAATTCACTAAAAACTTAATTTTTTAACATTTTAAAAATACTGCGGCCTCACTTCCGAGAACTATTTTTATATTTAGATGATGTCCTCAAAGCCCCACCTACCTTCTACAAATTATTATAGTCACATGCATTACTATATTCCTCTTAAAGTTAGGAATATTTTGAAGGATAATATTCTTTAAAATTTTTATTAGAGTATTAGGAGGTTAGTACTAATGCTAGTTGCTAGATTATTTTTACTGCAACAGTTTCCAATTTTTACTCAAGTTAAGATCATCTATCAGCTCTGTTTTTTTCCTCTTAAAAAATACCCAAATTGCAATAAAATTATATCAAAATCTTTTGAACAATGCAAAATACCATGAAATGATCCCCAAATTTTGGGTGCGTATTATAGGGGAATTACCCTGTAATTTCAGCCTTAAATTTAGCTTGCCTACTACAAGTAAGTGTGTATTGTAATTGAGATGTTTATAGTAATTGAAACATTGTCTTGCAATATTGGGACTTCCATTCATAAGTTAGTTCACTTTTGGATCTTTTTACAAAATATGAATGCCCTTACACTTCCTTAGTTGTGATTGTTCCAACTAATTTGCCGTTTGATTTTTTTTTTTTTTTAAATAGATCAAGTGAAAACACCCACAATAATACTAACTAACAGTCCACCATCATTTTCCCATATACTCTTAATTTAGTGGTCACTACCTTCTTAATTGTGAAAAGTATCCAAATAATAGAATGTTAAAACAACTGGTTTACCCGTGAAATACGTGTCACAAAGTGGTTGAAGTCAGCCCCTTTCCACCGAATTACACCGTGAAACCAGCTGTTAATTACGAGTCTACCTGCAGGAGCCTACGCACCATGTTAATAGAATGTTTGTTTTATTTAGATGTCTGCTGCGCTAGCATTAAGAGGCAAGAGATGTAGCTGGGGAACTGAAAGGAAATGGTTAGGGAACTATCTGAGTCTGCTATCTGAAAACAACGATGCAGCTGTATTCAATTCCAGCGTAAAGTCACTCCGCTCTACGGCTCGATTCACTACTGTAAGTCTCAAAACTTGTTCTTTTATTGCTTCCTACAGGGCTCGATTTGAGGCGGAACGGCGTTCCGGGACCTCTCTCTCTCTCTGATAAATAAAAAAAAAAAAATGATCGGCACTAAGAGTGTGGGTTTATGTCTAAAACTGCTTAAAATGCTGTTTTTGAACGTTTATTTTGAAATTTTTCCCGGGGGAGGGCCCCCGGACCCCCCTTCTATAGGGAGGGGGGGGATAGGTTGCAGTTCCGGCACCTCAATTTCTAGAAATCGAGCACTGGCTTCCTATAAGAATTCCTTTCAATGAAGGATTGCTTTTATTTATTATAAGTATAAGTAGTATAATTTATTTTTTACTTTTTCTTGCAAAGAGAGAGTATTGTTATAGCAAGAAAATACGATTCGAACATTTTTTTATTGATTTACATGTTTTGAGGTCCGCTGAGTCCAAAAGAGTGGTTTTTAAAAAATGTCTTTGTCATCTGTGCCAAAACTACTGGATTGATTTTGACAAAATTTACTATACATTTTCAGAGAAATTATACCTCGAGGCAAAATCGAAAAATGAATTTTAGGGAACTAACACCCAAAAACTCTGAAAAAACGTGAAAAAATAATTCGTAAAAATGGTTCCGAGGATTTTGATTAAAAATGTCTAAAATGTAGTCCATTTAAATACGAATCTAATAATATAACCCTTTTTCCTGAGAAAATGGATTTAAATGTGAACAGGGAGAGGCGGGGTTCGATTCCCTGCTGAGAAGTTATTTTTATGATAAATTGTTCAATAATGATTAAATTTACATATGAAAACTTATAAACTAATAAATAGAAAACACTAGGCAAAGTAATTATGAACTCGTATATTATTAGAAAGTTTGTCCGAGTTGTCTCAAACCAATTTTTTATATGACATTGTTTTTATTGTAAATTTGGTTTTATTAAACCTAAGAAATTATATTTCAATGGTTTTTTTTTTTTATAATTATTTATATTTACTTATTTTACAGGTACTGTTCTCTTGTTACATACTGAAAACTAATAAGTTCAACAAATGCTCTGAAAGGGCTCTTCTAGTTACCGATACAGCTATATACAAACTTGACTTGGTCAAGTATAAACCAATGAGGAAAGGCATACCAATATCAGAGGTAAGTTCTATTTTTTTATTTATTTTTAAAACTAAATTGATGTAAAGCTACTTGTTTGACCATTCGCAAGGTAGTAAATGTAAAGCAGTTGGTAGAAAAAGGGAAATGGACTGTATCATAAAAAAAACAGTTAAATTTCATGAGTATAATGATTGTAAGGTATATGTCAATAAACAATACAAATCGTTCCTGCCTGAGATTTGTTTCCCGGCAGACTACAGAACCTCGGAGGAGGGAAGATAAACGCGAGGCAAGCCAAAGGTGAGAGTTTTATGCCATTCCTAGAGAGCAGCACAAAATAGCCAAAAGTTTGAAAGAAATAAGTAGTATGATAGTACTGCTAGATTGTGTAAAGGTCACAACACTATTGTTATATTCGATATTAGTCAAATCATGCATTTTTTTGCACATCTATTGATTAATTTATTATTTTATTTAGATTGCTACTCCCTATGTTTTTTTGTTTCTTTTTTACTGGTCTTATATTACTTTGCTTTGTAAGTTT
>KZ651649.1:324025-337580 GCA_001010745.2 Gerris buenoi
AGTTATTTACGCAACAAGGGAGAGAAGTATGTTTTCCTGCTCTAGGTTAAGTTTTCTCCTGAGGCGCCGCCGAAGAAGAAAACTTCATTAGCTCCCGAGGCCGCAAGGCCGAGGGAGATAACTGTAGTATTAACTCTCGAGGCACAGCCGAGGGAGATAATCCTGAGAGCAGAAATACTTCGATCCATGTTGCGTATTAAATTTTAGACTAGTGCATCATGGGTAATAGCTATTAAGTTTTTAGGTATAAAAGTTTTACCTACAAATTCACGTAATTTGAACACCTTAAACTAATATTTAGTTACTTGATTTATTAAAATAACAATTTTTATACTAAATATATGTTTTTAATTTAATAACGTTTAGTTTGTTTTTAATTTAAAGACCTTTTTATGATAACCTAAAGTAACCTTCCCGAAAAATTAGTAAACAAAACAGCTAAAAAAAATTACTACCAACATAATACTTAAAAATTACCTAAAAAAAAACACCTTTTAAGTTGGTATGATTGTTTTTTCACTCCCAATACTTCCCTTTCTGTTATTAGCAATGTAAAGTCCACTTACAATGCAAGTCGTAGATAAAATATATTATTGATAATAAATAATGATATTTTCAGTCATGAACTATTGTAATTAAAACAAGTAAGGCGCGCTTCACATAAGTATGTGAGGCGATAATCGCCGGTTTAAACTTTTTTTTAACATTTTATATTTATTTTGTTAAAAAAAAGTTCTACTCTTAGCTGAGAAATGGAGGTAGAAACGTTGATTGAATAAATATGAAACTAGGGGGCTCGGCCCCCTACTCGCTTTGCTCGTCAACCCCTGAAAAGACGTGGTAGCGGCCGCTGCGCTGGCGATGTGGTATCAGAAGGGAAGTAGTATAGTTATGGAATATGAGAAGGGAAGTAGAATAGTGGCTAAGGTAATAGTGGAAGACGCAACTACTATCTTCTTTCCTTTTCTTGCTGACAATCTAATATACCTACTCTCTGTTCTGCCTTACAGGCTTTCCTCTTCTCGGACCAATATAATATCACCCTCACTCTGTCTACACAGTTAGTATTATGTCACTCTCAAGTGCTCCCTTTTCTACCCCCGGACTTATCCCTCTTCTAGAGGGGTATCTCCTAACGCACTCTACACTCAGTGAAGTATGTCACTCTCACTGAACTCGTTTGTTTACAAAACTTTTTTAAATAATATAGATAGATTATTGATTTATTCATCAATTATAACATGTTCTTCCTCTAATTCAAGTGTTCCACCATCACTAATTAACTATTTTGTTAAACTTTTTAATATTTTATCATGAAACAGCTGCGTGAGCATCAAAAATATACTAAGTTGTGACAGAAAACACGGGAATTACACGTGCAGATATGTGTGGATTGTGGTTTTAGGCAAGTGCGAGTACGATACCACATTGCGATAACCACTCGACTGTGATAAAGCTATTACAGCCAATAGGTCATGTGTCCAACCACTTTACTTTTTCTAAACCAAGTTACACCTTTCTGGGATCTAACTACTCAAACACAAAAATAAATCCTTCTAATTTACAAAATAAAAATGTATTTTTTTCAAAAATTACAATCTTATTTCAATACTATCAACTAATCAGTACTGAATTAAAAATGTTGATACTGAAAATTCAATTATTTCTTCATAACATTTTTCTTTTCTGTGTAAAACATTACATAACAAAATATACACATAAAATATCCAATCCCATTTCCATAAATATAAATGTTTAAAAAAACTAAATTAACATGCCCACAATTATATTCACAAGTATTAAACATTATTTTATTTAAAAAAATTGTTAAGATGTATTTAATACTATTAGAATTTATCTTGGATTACTTCATTAAGATTAATTACAAATTATTTAGTTAAAAATAGCAATTGCTTAAGGACAGAATTAGACTATACAGAATTAGTCATTGAATACTGAGTTTAATATTTTTAAGAATTCATAATTTAATTTCGATGCAACAATTAGTTTATCACTTCATTTTAATCAGATAACTAAATTTACAAAAAATACATGCACTTTTAATTTACATAAAAAGATATGTTAACAATTTAACGTTTTCTCTGCTAAACGCTACTGAAATACATATATTTATATTTACTAACTTAAAAACATATAAATAAATAAAACAATCCAGAGTTATATACTTTTAGGTTTATATACCAAATAGTGAAAGTTTCTCAACAGTAACTCAAAGGAGCAATTTTTAGCATTTTAAGCAACCACTTTTCTTAGTTCCAATAAAAAAAAGTCTGTTATGAATTATTAATCTTAGCTAGTTCCAGTCACCTGTGCCTGTGAGTATAAATCTGATTTTAATTAAGGAATTATTAAATTACTTTTAAAAACTAGACATTTTCACAAAAAGATCAGTATAATTAACATTTTTTGATTGAGAAATAAACGTAGTTGACAATAGTAGAAAACAAAAAATTCCTAAGCAATATTAGGGGTTGTCCAGGGGGTGGTCTGATGTAGAGGTGATAACTATTATGTTATCAAAAATAACATAATAGTTAAAAAAAAACAACATGTTATTAGAGAATAACTGTTGGTCAGATTACATGTTATTGAAAAATACCTTATTGATTAATAGTTCATATCATAACAGCTCAGATAACAGAATAGGTCATCTGTTATTTTATAACAGAACGCAAAGAATAACATCAGAAGTAACAAGTTCCAATGAACTCTTCTATGTTATAACATTTCACTACGTTACTGTCATCGTTTCATTAATGTTATTCTGATTCTAATCAGATTTCAGCCCAGTTTCTGTTATTTCTGTTTAAATAATTTTATTAAAAACAGCAAAGATTTCGCTGGAGGTGGGGTAGAGCTAGGTTCTAACTTTGAACCCTGCACCAATTTCTAACCACCTTAGTTTGAATCCTTACCTTAGGGATATCTACATAGTGTAAGCGTTAACTCCTCATTGCCTTGCCAATCCAGAATTCAGATTTAGGCTAGCCACCTTCTGAATTAGCTTAACTTAACTTTTAACAAATAGTCACTTTTTTAATAATTGACCGAGGGAAGCGAGGTATCATTAAAATCGATGTATATGGTTTATTTGTTTAAAAAATGTTTAGAATTACCATAAAAATAACCTTCCCAGTAGGGAATCGAACCCGGCCTCTCACTGTCCACGTTTAAAATTATTTTATCAGAAGCTAGATTTTTCCCCCGAAAAAAACACATAACGTTAAAATCCGAATTAAAAAAAACACCCGGAACCAATTAAATTTTTTTTCTAATTTTCGCGAGGTCTACTGTTCACAGAACTACTAGTATATTTATTTGTTACATACATATGAAACTTTGTGCCTAAAGTATGTCTAGATACATAATATATAAATCAAACAAGAAAAGTAACAACTAAGCTAGATGCATTTTCAATATCAGTGCTTATTGAAATATTGTCAGAGGAAATTACAGGATTTTAATAAACTAGAGAATCTAACATCCTTGGAGAAACATTTCCTAAAAATCAACATTCTTAGATGTGCTCATTGATCTGACTAGTTGAGACATTTCTGACTATCTACGAGAGCCACTTATTGAAAAGCCTTCTATAAAAATAGGTCTGTGCCTGTATGACTTTGATCGTGGTGTTTTGCATCCTGGAATAGAAGCATTTTCAGGGAAATAATTCAAACTGAGCTTGATTTGACATAATAAATTCTGATAAGCCATGATTTTAGGTTTTGACAATAAAATGTAGTATCAAGAGCAGATTACCACCAGCGAGCTTAGAAGTTTTTAGTCCTAACAATAAATCCTAACAAGAAGTAAGGTATCTCCTAACAAATCCCATTCACTTGAGTAAGTGGAATTTTGATAGTTTAAGAAAAGTGTTTGTTTAAAATTTCATATTTTAAAAAAATAATAAAATAAAAATCTTTCAATATATTAAAACACCACAAAAATACATATGGTTCTGTATTTATTAACGTGTATTTTTAATACATACACAATCTGACAAATTTCATTTGCACTTAAATATAAAATTCACAACAAAATAATATTAATAATACATCTAAGAAGAGAATGAGCTAAAAATGGCAGTGAATTACCGGAATTAACTTCCTAATTACAGTATTACAAAGGTATATAACAAAGAAAGCAAAATGTAAACAACACACCGTTTAATTTGCAAATTAAGCATAGAAAAATTAATAAATATATGATACTCTTGAGCAGTAATAGCCTATAATAAAATAAATACAAAATTAAATTGTTGCATTGTGAAAAAGACAACAATAGTAAAATAACTTAATCAATAGGTGATATTTAAAATGTTTGGGGTGCTAATATGCGCTGCACATACTCAGGAAGAAACAGAACTCAGTACTTGTGGAAGGTGGTAGTAGGTAAGGGTATTATGCGCTGCACATACTTAAGAAGAAACAGAACTCAGTACTTGTGGAAGGTGGTATTAGGTAAGGGTATTATGCGCTGCACATACTTAGGAAGAAACAGAACTCAGTACTTGTGGAAGGTGGTAGTAGGTAAGGGTATTATGCGCTGCACATACTTAAGAAGAAACAGAACTCAGTACTTGTGGAAGGTGGTAGTAGTTAAGGGTATTAGTTAGGGTGTAGTATTAGGGGGTAGTAGTTAGGGCGCTATAAATACTAGTGGAAGGTGGGAGTATGCAAGTGATACAGACTGACACTGCCTCTGCTTCAAAAAAATGGTCTAAAAACTAACCCAATCCATTCACTGACCATCTGAAAAATAATTGGAACCAAGTTTAATTTAGTATTTGATATTTATTGTATTGGTTTGCTTTTTTCTTTAAATTTCAATACAACAATAAGATTAATTTGTCTTTTAGAATTTTATGAACTAAGAGGGACTTCATCTAATTTTGGTAGAAACAACAAACATAGATAGCATAAGAATCATAATGATAGAAAGATATTGGCAACATTTTAAAAGAACTACTAACTGAGTGAATGTCAACTAGAAATTAAATTTCAAATAATTAATGTAATTAAATAAAATAGCTAAAGTAATTATTAGATATTTAAAAATAACTGATTAACAAATGTGTCCAATATTGGGGTTTACCATGTTGCTTAAGATTTAAAAAAAAATAAATAAATAAATACATATTTCAGTTCCAAAAAATAAATTTACAATTTCACAAACTAGGATAATTGTTTTTATTTTGGAGCAAACCAATAATCCACATACTAGTCAAGATGTCATTTTTATTGCGTGGAAAGACTCGAGGATGAGAAAATAAAGCAGTACACATTTTTTATAAAATAAAACCAACAATATATTAGCTTATTTTCTTCAGAAATTTTACAACTAAAAAAGCATAAATGACACACCTTTATACTTATACAATATAAAAAAAGAAAAAATAAGATAGATAATTAATATGAGAATAAATTCATAAATAAAAATGAAATTATAAACTACACTATTTATTTATTTATTTATTTTTTAAACATCATACTCCTTCATCCTAGCACTTTTAATTATTTTCTTTATTTCCCATTAAACTTTAAATCTTAGGGTAAGCATAAACCAAATGTATAAAGATTATTGCAAATTAGAGTTGAGTAAATAATGAATATTATTTAAATATTCATTATATTTATACTATGTATGAAGATATTTAAGTTGAAGTGGTAGAAATATGGTTGAATAAAATGATAAAAATTAATTTATATTATTTTATTAACTTGCCTGTTTATTAAGGAGGGAGTGCAAAAACAAATACTGAAATTAAGTAATCATAACTACTTAAGGAATTAGAGTATTGATGGAGGGGAGGGCATCTTAAAGGATTAAAAAAAATCAATAGAAAACATTTTTTACATGGAGACAGTTTTTTTTATATATGATCAGTAGCTCAAGTAGGTTAATGTGGTCCACTAACCATAACTAAGTATGATCAGAGTAGCTCAAGTAGGTTAATGTGGTCCATTAACCATAAGTAAGTATGATCAGAGAAGTTCAAGTAGGCTAATGTGGTTTGACTAAACATAACTAGCTACTCCTGTATAATCTGTGTGATGGAGGATTTAAAGTTTACATTATGAATAATAAAATAAATAAACATAAATCTGAATTAAAAAGATATAAAAAAAAGCATGATTTATTATTATAATAAAAATAAACATATTTTTAATTAATTAAAAAAAATAAAATAAACAAGTATAATAAAACAAAACATATATTTGATTATTTTTTTAAAAAAAAGTTGTATTTGTATAGTATCATTACGTTTTTTCTTCTATTGTTTTTTAAAATAAAATATACTAAAAATAAATAGTCAAATTTAAGACAATTCTTAATGTTCATTTTTGTTCATATTGTTCCAATACTGGTGTGCTAACTACTTTAGAGGCGTGTTCAAATATTGGCAGTTTTTAATGAGATTTTGTAGAACTAACTTACAGTGAATAATTTGAAGAGCGAAATTTATCATTTTAATTGAGGTTGCCCACTATAATTGGAGCAGATTGAAACCTATGAAAAATGGGATGCAGAAATGATTGAGAAGGTCATCAATAACTGGAGAACTGATAAATCATAGTAAAAAATCAGTTCCCTGATGATACCTAATGAAAGTTGTAGAAACTAGAAACCATCTATTATAATTGATATTTTTAATTAATTTATTTTTTTACATTAAACTGAATTTTGCTCTTTGAATTTTTATTCACTAAAAGATAGCCCAATACAATGTACCTATTTTTTATAAAAAAAAGATTAAATAAAACAATTACAAAGTTTTATCTTTTTATGGATAGAGTAAAAGTGGAAGAAAAGCTTGAAGTGGAGTCCTATGAATTCATAAGAGTTTTAATACCCTTTCCTTGAAAAGGTTGTCAAATCTAATTTGTCAAACAATATACATATATTTATATATTAAAATACATTATTAAAAAAATAACAAAATATCCACGTTTAAAAGAGAAAAGGAACAAAGTCACAATTTTTTTAAAAAAACTCTGCTAAAAAATAGTTTATAACTTCATGATTGATCACGTTCTTATAAAAAAACTGAAAATTAAAAAAATGTGAAAAAATGTTATCTTTATAAAAAAATTTGTTAAGCGTGTTCTTTTAATTGGCTCTTTTTTTGGTCAGGTGCTTATATCTTTTTATTTTCGTTTTTGTGAAACAAGCATTGTGGATGTCAATATCGGTCTAGAGATGGTTGTCTGAAGTACTGCAGCGGTAGTTATGACACTCAACGTCTGTTAGAAGACTCGACCCATTTGAATTGTGGTTTCGTCACGTCCGTGCTCAACAAAACCTAGTTTTGAGTAAAGTTCGACCAGTGAACAATGATTAACAACTGTATAAACACCGCAAGAACCTAAAAAACAACAAATTATGAATAATTGATTACCTATAACTTGATAGAAACTTGAGTTGAAATAATAAAAGATTAGCTCAATATCAAACATGATTAGAAATAATAAAACAACATAAAATAAAGTAAGTTACCAAAAGCTCTAAGGGCAGCTAGAGTGCAAAGCATAAGTCGTTTAGATAAAGATTGGTCCGTTGTATTAGATAAGAGACCTAAGGTGATAAGGGAAGGGTTTTGGGGCCGGCATCCCTTCAATAGTGAATTGTAGAAATCATCCTGCAAAAGACATTTTTAAAAAAAAAAAAAAATCTCATAAAAAAACCGAGATTTTTTATCTCTTAAGTTTATAAAATTAGTTTTTAGGTTTCTGTACAAAGTACAAAAAGAAACCTTATATAACGGCTCTGTCTGTCTGTCTGTCCGTTGGCTTGTTTCAATTCATAAACTACTATAGCTAGAAACATGAAAATTGGTACACAGGTGCATCTCGGTATTTGAGAAAACTGGACTCACTTTGGAGTTTTTAAACTTAATATTTTCAATATGGCGGGTGACTAAAAAAAAGTTTTTAGTTACCATGGCATGTTATACATCAATTTAAAGGTCTTGAAGTGTAGAAAAAGAATATGCAACTATTAAAATAACACGTAATATTTTCAAGATGGCGGCGAATATAGTGGGTGACTAAAAACGTTTTTAGTTACCATGGCATGTTATGCATCAATTTAAAGGTCTTGAAGTGTAAAAAAGAATATGCAACTATTACACTTAATAATTAAACTTAATCGTACAGAAACCGGTTATCGCTTCACATACTTACGTGAAGCACGCCTTACTTGTTTATCTCTTAATTTTGTGATGTTAAAATTAATTAAAATATATATTTTTTTTACCCTGAACCACGCAGCATTAGATCATTACTGGGTCAAGGAATCACCACATTATAAATCATCAGTGTGAAAAGAACTGATTTTAAGTACTGATTAATAAAAATCATCAGTAGATCAGTGTTTAGATGTTAGAATAGCTAAATCCATGACTTATTATGTTTTATTTATGGATTTGGTCTATTTTTTTAATTTATCCGTCTTATTCCACTAATTATTGATTAAAAATTAACAAAATTAATTTCATAAATACTTACATGTTCCACATCAGTCTTGTTAACTTTTTCCTTAGAATTGACAATAGCAAGGCAGTAACCAACTACTGATTTTTTATCGTTCTCAGATTGTTTATCCTCTTCAATAACAAAACATATTTCAGGCTTAAACTTCAGCATAGATGTCAGCACACTAAAATAAATTAGATGTTAAATATTTCTAATACAATGGAGTTCCAGGTATCTATACACTTTTAAATGAAAAATCACTTAGACCCTAAACCGAATGGAGTATGGACTCCCACAAAACCTTGTAGCTGATAATGGACCGCAATTTACGAAAAAATAGGTTTTAGAGATTTTTTAGACAAGAGAGGAACAGTACAGAACACAATTGCCCCTTATCACCCAAACTTGAATAGACTAGCAGAGATAGCGATACAGATAGTAAGAAAAAAAAAATACAACAATTGAAAGCCATTGGGAGAAGTACAAAAGGATAAAACAAATTCATGAATAAGTAACTCAACTAAGAAATCCCCCGGCAAAAGCAAAAGCTACTGGAGATTCAGCTTAGTAAACTCATGTAAGAACTAGGTTACACCTTATGAAACAGGATGTAAGATCTAAAATTATTTGTGAGATAAAAGACAAAAAGTTTTAAAATAGGAGAAAAATTGCGTCAGGCAATACACTCAAACTGGATGTAAGTGGACGTTTGTGACTCTAAGTGGAATGGAAGGAAAAGTAATTTACAAAATCCAGATAGATTCAGGATGTGTAGAAGATATGTTGATCAGATAAGACCTTCATGACTCTGAGGGGAGATCTGACGTGTCTCTGTCATGTCAACGTTTTATTTTGTATTTATAGTTATAATTTGATTTTATGTGCGCCATCACCGTTGTAGAAATTTATGTGTTTAAATAGTTTTAAATATTTTAAATTGTTTTAAATATTAAATATGTTTCAATGGATGCATGTTTTTACAAAGACTTGATTGAGATGAAGTAAGGAACTGTCCATTAACAGTACCTCACAGATACTGGCTTGAAATATTACATAAATATAAAATATTTAAGTATTGTTGAATAAATTTCTTGGCTACTGCCTCTTTAGACATGAGGAGGATTTCCAGAAATGAATGGTAATGATATATTGTGGAATTAAGGATTGGGATATTCGGATATGGAATCATGGAAAGATTTTATGAGGGTTATGACTAGGTCATGGATGGTCAGCATAATAATAAATAGATTAACTAAAATTAAAAAAGTATTAAATAGGCTTACTTCTGCTGATGTTGTGATGCGTCTGGAGTGCTAACAGTTGCAAGAGCTATCAGATCTAATTCCTGTTTATCTTCATCGCTGCTAGCGTTATACTCTCTAATAGTGTATATAGTTGTACAGATTACTTGAGGAATTTTATAGACAAATAAATCTGATCCTCCGTCAATTGGGATTAACCTCTGTAACAAATAAAACAATAAAAATAAATAAATTAATAAATAAAATATACTAAGGATTTAGTAAGTTGTTTCCACGGACTTTTTGGGAAACTTGGTCTTAGTTAATATCTAACCACAAATTGGTAATTTATCATTATGTTCATCATTAGATCATAAGTAAAAAAAATCTGTCAATACAACCCTAAATGTTTTCATAGGTACATCTTTAGATTGTTACTTCTAAAGAAGAGGACTACTTAGAACATAAGAATATCATAATTCTGTATTTCTAAGGAGGGTAACAGTCTAAATAAGAACATTCCGTACACCTTCTTTAGATCGTTACGTGTCTTTTATTGTTGTCCCCTCTGTTATTTTTATAAAGGGAGTAACAGTCTAAGGAGGTGCCTTTCATATTCAATTTGTTACTTATTTCGGGCTTTCTTAAGGCCCATTTACACTTTGATTAGTGAAAGTGCAAGTGTTAAGTGAGAGTTTAGTAAAAAAAAACACTAAACCCATTTGGACACCATGTGTTTAGTGTAAGTTTTAAGCAAATTTTCACTAAACACTTGCAAAAATTTACTCAACACCTGCACTTGCACTTGCAGAAATCAAAGTGTAAATGGGCCTTTAGATAAATCCATGGCCGCCCATGGGAGGGGGGGAAGCAGGGGTGCTTCCACTTTTGCCCACAAAGATTCATTTTTAGTTTTTTGTTTTTTTTTTTTGCTTTTTTTTCTTCTTCTCTTTGGCGAGGGGCCCAAGAAGATAAAAATTTTTATCAATTTTAAAGTAAAAACCATTCGTCCTGGCCGGGAGTCTAACCTGACCTATATTTTAACCCAGAAAAATTACAAACTGTGCAATTTTTATATAAATCAACTACAACATAATACAATAGCCTGACAAGGGTTTGCCAAAAGGCATAAACACATAGCTTTTTTTTTTAATGAATAATCTATAAAATTATCTTATATCGGAATATTTTTTAGTAATAAACCTTTTATTGCACAATTCATTGCAAGATTTAAGGGGTTCCCCCAATTTTAAAATTTAAATTTATTTCTTAATTTTGCCNTTTATTGCACAATTCATTGCAAGATTTAAGGGGTTCCCCCAATTTCAAAATTTAAATTTATTTCTTAATTTTGCCTTAGGGTACGAACACAGTGGAGCCTAGCTGGTCGCTTACTCGCATACTCCCTTACAGGCCGGAAAAAATAACCCGTGCTTCTTTATGGCGCATAGCTGGTTACCTGGTTGGGTGCTGTAAGCATACCTGCAAGCTTGAAGAATTCCTACCAACCAGGCTCCACTGTGTACGTACCCTTAAGGTATGATTTTTCTGGAAATGTAGAAAGTACAAAGTTAAAACAAATTACAAGTTGAATTAGTTGTAAGTTACCTGTAAATCAGAAGTCAATCCACCCCTGAATACCCAGGGCTCCTGATCTCCACTCATAAAGCTCTCCTTCCAACCTTTAGAAAACCCTAAAAAGAAAAAATTAAGTGAATAAATAAAAAAAATATGCAAAAAAATTAGAATTAGGAATTCCCTCCCGGAATTTTCATTTCATCTCATAAAACAAATAAATAATGCAAAGCATATCCATATTTCAAACCAACTATAATCTAGCAGATGTGTAAGCTGCTTTTATTTGATACCCCCCTCAAAAAGAGTATAAATATTTTAGTTAACCACATTTTTGCATATTTACTTTAACTTCTGTATATTTTTCTTTAGGTTGGATAAAATAACTTCTGTATATTTTTCTTTTGGTTGGATAAAAAGTTGTGCCAGTGTTTTAAATTTCAGCTATTTAGCTTGAACAGTTTGGGCACTATGAACCAAAGAGTAATAGACAGACAGACACAACACCCTCGGCATAAGTGTTTTGAGAACTATCTACAAAACCCTAAAAATGGGGTTTGCTGTTCACAACAGCTCATGAATTTTATTATTATTCTCTGTGAATTAAGTGCCTCTTTTATGAAACAACTTAAATAAATATTTAAGATGGAATACTTACACGTGTAATTTCCTAAAAATGTATTATCAGAAAGATTTGATATATATCCTTTTCCTGAAAAGCAATACAAAGTAGTAAATAAAATGTAGAAAGAGAAAATTGCAAGGCATAGTGGATTCGTTAAAAATGTAAGATTGGTTGTTCTCGCAACAAATCACAGTTTTTATTAAATTCAATATAGAAAACATATCTTAAGCTTTTTAAAAAAAATGGAGGAATCTTACCAAGCCATTTAATATAAGAATTAAGAGTTGACACCACAGCTCTTATTTCCCAAACGTAAGGATAAAGCTCATAAAGAAGTTCTTTATTATTGATTATATTAAGTTTCTGAAAGAGAGAATCAATACTTTGGCTAAGATTGTCAAGTTTCTTAGCTCTTGCTTGCCATTCCTCCACCTGAAAACCACAAAACGAATATTTGGCATATCTTGAACAGTAACGGACAAAACTTTTGGGCTCTTCTTTAGATTGTTACTCCCCTTAAAAAAAAACAAAAAAAAACTAAAGAATGTGTACAGAATGTTCTTCTTTAGACTGATAATCCCTTTATGAAAATAGAAGTGTGATATTCCTTTGTCCCAAAGAACATTGGACAAGACATCCCTTTGTTTTAATAAATATTTAGTCAGTCATTTATATTATTTAAAAAACACACAGGGGAGTAACGTTCTAAAGAAATACCAACTTTTGGAGTTGTAAAGACAAAAATATGAAAAATTTCTAGGAGGGTTATACCTAGAAATATCCATTGAGCTGTTTGGTATATGACAGTCTTATTTGCAATTATAAAGAAAACGCCCCTCAATGTTGTCACTTTCAGAACCTGAGAACATGATAACATTAACCTACTGATAATAATAAGCAAAAGGTACTTCTGGAGGAAGTATAACTCAAAATGGTTGTAAAAACCAAATTATTAATATGGCTGTGAATATTAAAACTCAATGAGGGATGTGAAAATAAAATAATAATTTATATAGCAATTAAGACAATTTTACTTAAATTAATTTTTTATTAATAATGGGGTTTTCAGAACTGCGACATGGGTGAAGATATGAAGAATGAAGCTATTGAAGTAATTGTTTATGGCTGTGAATATTAAAACTCAATGAGGGATGTGAAAATAAAATAATAATTTATATAGCAATTAAGACAATTTTACTTCAATTAATTTTTTATTAATAAATTTATTTTTTATTATATGTGGTACAAGGGTTGTACCACCAAGCCATTAAGGTAATAAAATTCAAAGTTTTTTTTAGATCATTGTAAATATTGCCTAATATCTTCCTTGGCTTACATTATTTTACAATGAATTATTATTTCTTATACGCTCAAAAGTATAAAGAGTATGTAGAAAAAGTTTAGTTTCTCAAATCATGACAATTAATAGCATAAAACAATAAAATGCTTCCCGGCACCATCACCGAATCTAGTGACTACTAATAAGAAATGAGTCAAAATAATAATAAAAAGTAAATACATCGTCCTTATTGATTATTATTATATTAAAATAAAGTATAAAGAATAACTTAAAAGCATTAAATGGTTAATACACAAAATTATTCACACAGAAAAAAAAA
>KZ651649.1:337683-355133 GCA_001010745.2 Gerris buenoi
TCTATCTATATTATTAAAAAAGTTTTGTAAACACACGAGTTCAGTTCAGTGAGAGTGGTATACTAAACTGCGTGAAAGAGCGAGTTAGGAGAGAAGAGGGGTTAGTCCGGGGGGAAAAGGGGGAGCTTGAGAGTGACATACTAAACTGTGTGTAAGACAAAGTGAGGGGTTCAGGCCAGTAAGGCGGAGCTTGAGAGTGGTAAGACAAGGAAATAGATAGTAGAGCGCATACCCCTACTACCTCAGCTGCTCTCCTACTTCCCTTCTTATTCCATAACTATGCACACATCTTGCAAAATAAGTCCTTCTCAGGACTTTCTCAACAGTCCTTTTCAGGACTTTCTATAGCTAACGTGATATTTTACAGCATATGTGTTCATCATTCAAAAGAAAGATGAGATCAATTTTAATGCTTCACTCTAGAGTGAAGCATTAAAACTCAACGTGGCAGTGGATGCTTTTTGGGGGTTGACGAGCGAAGCGAGGAGGGGGCAGAGCCCCCTAGTATATTAGAAAAATATTTCTATTTCAATTATAATTGAAAAATTAATCAATTAATTTTCCAAGGGGAAGAGAGATACATACTTTATGATTATTTAAATTGTATACTATTATTTACTAATTTTATTATATATTACTGCATTTATTTATAATCATCTAACCATTCATTTAAAGATTTCCTTTCCTTCTATAACACTCTTAATTCTTCCCATTACTAATAATTCAAAATTACTCTAAACAAAAATGTCAGAATTTTAAAAATAATAGAAAATTTGGTAAAACTGAGGAATACAGTGCTGTGAAGGGAAGAGGTTAGAAAAGTGTACAGGCCTTACTGAAATGTACTATTTTGACAAAGGGATATCAACTCTCCTATGTACAGCCCTGGTTAATCATGCATATACAATCACTTAAATATATAAATATTAATACAGATGTACTATTTGACAAAGGGATATAATCTCTTACTGCCAAGAGATGCTCGACCGCATCATGTATCTTAGTTCAACCGAAAATTCTTCATCTTCCTACTGCTTTTGAGCTTTGAAGTAAATAAAGAAATTTATGATGATTCCTTTTCGATTTAACATTTTAAATTCAATTTTTAAGTTTTTGGTAGTTTTCATACTATGGAAAGATTAAATTTTAAATAATTCAAATTACAATTATCAATGCAGAATAAAAATACAGAATTAAATTATTTTGAAACTCACATAGTATCACAGTTAGAATCGGAAGGTTCAGGTGAGCAAGTATCTACTACCATGTTACTACTTACAGGTGACTCTGTCTTACTATATAATTCAACATCTACAGGTTCAACCTGAAACAGAAATAACCACATCGACAAATCAAAAGTATTCAAACTTACTCTTCATGATTACTATATCATTAAGTACATATCTTATGCTTACTTTATAAATCCAATTAATGATATTTAAGTTTCATATTATCACTCTACTTTAGAGGACCAGTTTTGAATTCCGTTAATTAGACATTTTCAAGAGGAAATAAAACCATTTACTTATATGTTTGTTATGTACAGTGGAACCTCGCTTACACGACCTTCAAAAACACGAAAACCTCAATTACAAGTGCAATTTTCAAATCCCCTTGAGATTGCCATAACACATAATGTTAAATTAACCTCTATAACGCTATAATTTCTATAATAGAATTATAGAAATGGGTGGGGGAATTCAATTTCTGACTGCTTGCCGAATTATTAAACTTGTTCTATCTTAATCAAACATGTAGGTGAAGTTGCGCAGGTGTGTCTATGTATTTATTATCTATTTATTATAGTAAAACTTGTTTCTTATTTAATTGAATAATTATTTTTATTAATTAGGTTTATTTATATTATTATTGTGAAGAGCTAAAGTGATTGTCAAGACGTAATTAATGATATGAAATGGGAGAAATGTGCGAAACGCAAATTAGAAACCTCCTCTGACGATCCAAATGGATTATAGGGTGAAGAGCATGAGGATTGTTATTTATAAGAAATAAAGGAATTATTATTACCTCTATTACGCGACTATTATTATCCAAACAACCTCTATAACAAGTCGTTTTGAGAAATCAACCTCTATACAGTAATGGGTCGACCTTGAACAAGTGTGGACTTGAAAACCTCACTCCACCCCGCTCCCAACATTTCATTAACCTCTATAACACGACTGATAGCCAAAATAACCTTGATAACACGACCCTCAACATAAAGAGCACCTCGATAACAAGACAATTTCCCTAATCCCCTTGAGACACTTCTTATCGGGGTTCTACTGTACTAGTAACCTTTAAAAAATTATTTAATTTTAATGAAGAATGCATAAGTGCTGCTTTAAATATAATGTAAAATATTTTTTACAATGTAAATAAATTTTACCATTGAAATGACAATATATAATTTATTATTATTAAAAAAATATTTATATATAAATAAGATATTGTTTATTTTGTCCTGTTCAACTGGATGGACTGTTCAGCAACTTAAAACACATGTTAAAAAAATATTAAGCATATGTTGTTAATAAAACAGTGGTTTCAAACAATTTTAAGTGCATGATAGCTCTGAGCTATTCTGATCTTCTTAAATAAAATGTCTCCTATGGTTCAACCCCACATATCAATTAACTATAATAATTTATAAACAAATAAATCTAAATGACTGGAAATGAAAATATAATAAAAATAAACAAATAAAAACTTACGGGGCTAGATTTAGAAGATTCGGGTGGTGGAGTAGCATTGCAATCCATTGGTTCAGTACAAACTTTAGTTTCAGATAACAAAGAATTCATTATTACTGGGTTTACATTACCGTTCGCCTGTAACAAAAGGTAACAAAAATGTAAAACATTTGCATCAACTATAAACAACTATAAAACATGCATTAAACAAGATAAGAAAATATAAATGTAATTTTTACATTTGTTTTGAACTAAGAGATCTTTCTGCAGTTGTAAAATAAATAAGCATGCCTGTGTGAACTAGCTAAATTCCTACTTGATTGATTATTAGAGAAAAGAAGAAGTCACTTAAACACACTTAATAAAATTAAATACTTTTATGAAATTATTAATCAACATTTTAATAAACATAGGAAATTATTAACAACATTTTAATTTAGTGCAGCAGCCCTTAAATCTTAATTAAACCTGTACATAAATTGTATTAACTATAACATGCGATGGCTTGCCATAGATCTAAAAATGTGATGTAGAATTTGACTGATGGGACGAGAAAGGAAAGGTGAAGGAACAGAAAAAGAATATGGAAAAGGATATGGAAGATAGGTGACAGTAGGAGAGAAATGTGAAAGTAGCATAGAAATAAATTCTAAGAGCCTCTACTATGTTGTACTAGGTAACAAAGGGAGCTTTAACAGGAAATTTGTATCACGACTATGAAGTGACGATAATTACCAGAGGAACGATAGGAGGTGTAGTAGTAGTCGTTGTAGAAGTTGTGGCAGTGATAGCAAGCAATCGGTGGAGCAATGGTGGAGCAATCGGTGATGTAATTGTTACAGGTGGTATCACTAGAGATCCAACCTGCGGCTTCATAATAAACCCTAAAACACGTCATACAAACATATTACATTCAAATACAAATCTAAGAAGCTAATTAATTTAATATACATAAGTGATTGCTGTTAAAGTTTAATTTCAAAACCTACCTGAAGCTTGTTTAGTTTTGGAGAACTCAGGTAGCCAGTCAATCAGAGCATTCCTCAGTGCTCTCCTGGCATGATACATATTTGATGGAAGACGAGAAGACGCCACATCAACACCATCCTCTGTTTCCGTCTCTAACTTTATGTCTGAACTTACACTTTCATCTGTAACACGTTAATTAGCTGTCAGAGAGAGTATAATAAGCAAAAATGTGGGTTCACCCTGAAGGGGCCCACCAGTAAACTACTAACCAAAAGATAGAGAAGAGATAATAGTGCAAAAGAATGAAGAAAAATAAAGGATGAAGAAAAAATATAGATTTTTTAAATTAAATTAAAAAGAAACAAAACAAAAAAAAATCCGGAACCATGGAACTTCTGACCCAAGACTTGAGACTTGGCAATGGAGGGTTAAAGATCTTTATGTGGCCACAACTCTCCCCTCATCAGAAGCCAATGGTTCTGCATGCCTCAACTAAAATCTGTAAGATACCTCCAATGCATCTTTGACAGCCTTTTCAAAAATTGGTTTAAACGATTTCACCCAACACCCAGATCCTTTAATAGGGTGTTCACAGACAGCTGGGAGACCTTTAACACCAACTTCCACAGTAAAGAAGTGAACTGCAAAACCCTTCTGCCTGATTGCTGAACATAATGCTGCGTACTTGTTTGCTTTGAACTCATGCTGCTTTGGGATGTTACTGTCCCAGGGTACTGACTAAGATTTTATATACAAAATAGTTCTCTGGCCAATATTATGTTGACACCAATAGATTGGTGCTGCTAGCAACTAATACAATTAATTTGAGCATTTGAAAGAAGAATAAAAAGGTTTCAAAAGAAGTAAGAAATACAAAGGGAAGGTGAATATGTAATAACATAGGTAGTGATTACATTTATAGATTATGGAAACATGGTCAAATTTATTAAAAGTAGAGCAATAAGGTGGTTAGACGTATGATGCTAACTAAGGAGCGTAGAAGGATGAGAAAAATTCAGAAGAGCTGAGCAAACAAACAGAAAAGACTAAAAATATTACTGCTCCAAACTTAACCAGCTCAATAAGAAGATTGCTTGGCTCACCTCCCATTCCCCTTCAAACCAATTTTCAACTCAAACGATACATTATTTTGCCACTTTCGTTTATTATTGAATCCAACTAAAAGTAATTAATTTTAAAACACAAACCAGAAAATAACAATATATTTTTAAATTACTATGGCTGCTTTAATACTTACTAGGAACAGCATCGATGGTACACCGGGACCACTGCGCCAGTGTATGTATTGCTACAAAATTAGCACTAAATTCACAGTTAGGGTTGGAGAAAACTCCGGCTAACTGTTGAGCCAAGCCAGGTGGTCTACCCTGATAAGGTCCTAAGAAGAGTCGCTTAGCATCGTAGTCATTAGCATGAAGATTATCCCACAGAAGTGGACGTCTCTTGAGCACTGCTGCTACCTCCTCTATACCAGATACAGCCACCACTCTGCTTATCACTTTATCACCTAAAAACCAAACAAAAATATACTCTTAAATATTTTAATATAAAACATACTCTGGGATGTCTAGATTATCAACTATATAGGTTGTCTAGGCCATCTTAATTAACATTGTCAATTAAGATGAAAAAAAAATTGGATTCAAGGTATCTCAGAACTTTTCTTTACCAAATAATTCCAAAATGGTCCAATTCAAGATGGAATATAGTAGTAGTAGTCCAGTACTTCCTACTAGAACGGGTAGGACGAACCACTTGTTCGAACCTTGCAATTAGGCCATTACTTAGGCCCTTTTTACGCCCCGTGGTGGAGAGTTCCAGCTACTTCACACATCATACATTAGTACAATGTACCGCCGAAGCGAGTAAGGTGTGGTCATTAGTAAGCTATATAAGCGAGCGTCAAAGCTGGTGCTTGGTCGATGACCGTCAGGGATGAGCTTAGCTTTCACCATGTTCACAGTCTTGCCGATACTAATTGCACCACTTTTATCCTTTTACATAAGATGGGATCTTCCATGAACTGTCGCTTAAGTCGGCAAACAATTTTGGCCGGTTTAACGTTTTCAAAGGTGAGAAACTCAATGATAATGAGTTGTTCTCACTCATCTTAAGGCAACTGAACAGAGGATAGGGACAAGCCGGAAAGGTGGTTTCTTTCTATCCAGGCACCCTCACCCAACCACTGCAACAGTCCTGACTATCCTCCAACCCCATATACAAGACTGCCAGAAAAAGCCCCATTTATATTTGATCGACCGTCATAAATGTATATTACATACATACATTATAAGCATATATTAATTAAAGAACTGAAAATCATAAGATGATTCAAGGAGACTGAAAATTAAATGTATCCAGAACCATCTGTTATGATGAAGTTTAATTCTCTAGAAATTAAAATCAATTGGTAAATATCATAAATTAAAATAGTGTATTTTTATTTGAAAATTTGTTTAAATAATTATTATGTTGGTAGAAATGATTCGGCAATTAAATATCGCTAAAGATATTTAAGTATTTCAGGAGGACCTAATGCATCTCCTAATTTCAAGGGCCAGTAAAAGGTATGCAAACCATCAACACATACTATCATATCATACAAAAAGGCTAACCTGGGTATTGGATACTAACATCTCGGTAGTACAGGTTAGAGAAAAAAACAATATGTTGGAGCAATTTTTATTAATCGAATAATAGTCATATTTTAGCCGTAATAATTAGGATAAACTCGTAAGTAGCTTCGAATAAACTATTTTACTTGTATTTAATAAAATAATAATTAATACACACTTAAAAAAACATAATATATTTGTGACGACAAAAAAAATCAATGTTTTTAATAAAATACATAAGACAGCTCTAGAATATAATTATTACTCCATGGCAGACATCGCAACTCGTAAAATAACGTACGCGGGTGCGGGATCCCAGTTCCAATTTCCCATCCCATTCGTTATTTCCGTTAAAAGTGTAATTATAATATCTAATCATTAGATAACATTTAAGTATTTAACTGTTTGTTTTTTTCGTATCGTAGTTTAAGTTATATGCTCAACAAAATTACATTCGCTAGCTGCAAAGGTCGATCAGCTTTCATTCTTATTAGAGGTAAGGTTATGCTGTTAACTTCTCTTATGAGATATAAATAAACAATAGTTAACGTATTTATTCAGCTAAATCTATCAAATTAAATTTTAAAAGACAACTTTCTGAGATTATCTAATGTCAAAAAACTGGTTTGTTTCGTGCCCACATTTTGACCTACCTAACTTAAAACAATCTGTTATCTGACATAAACAAATATCTTCAGAGGAAATACTTGTTTATTTGGCTACCTTGCATTCTACCGTTGAAATTATTAATTTCATAAGTGGACGTTGTTCTTTGATACATTATCTTCTAGAGATGATATACGCCAGGATCAAGCTAAAATAAGTTTTATTCTAGAAAAATTTGTTGCCAAGTAATAGTGTAATTTCCAGTTAGGCTAAGATTTAGAATACGGTAATCAAGCCCTCAGAACAACTATTTTTGACTAGATTATACTTTGAAATGTTAATATATAGATAAGATAATTCCCCTTTGTCTATAAAATTTATTAAACAATGGCACATAACGAAGTCATTTATATACAAAAGAGTGATAATACCCTATCACAGTAAAATCACAATAGTAAATAAGAATATAATAAAATGGTGTGTAGGGAGCTTGGGAAACGAATCAATATTTGAAGTCATGTGGATTTTGATGAATTAATTAATTAAGATTTTTTTTTTTTTTTTTTATAAATAGAAAATTAGTTAATGAACAAAAATAATAGCTTGGGATTTCAGCCTGTGATGGAAAAAAAAAAAATAAAAATACTAATACAAACTTAAATTTAACTTAACTTAACAATAATTATAACTTAACAATTAATAATTATAACTTAACAATTTGTTTTTGTTTTCTTTCAGATCTATTTGGTAATTCATACCAGTATAAGGTTAAGATTTAACTTTTATCACAACAAAATCAAGACGGAGTGTAATTCAGGAAAAAACAGCAAAATGCATGATAAAAGAAAAGGATCGAGTGGGGGGACAGAAATGTACCGAATACAAATCGAGTGCATTTACGACGATTTAAGTGACGCTCAAGTACAAGCGCAGGAGAAACGACTCAAAGAATACAATGAATTCAAAAGGAAATTTGAATCGAATGTTTTAAACAAGCCAGAGTTAAACATAGAAAAAGGTGACTTGTGTACATTCGTCGAATATATAACAGCGACATCGTCGAATATTCAAACTACTACTCACCACCACCACATACCGGTTATGCCTGTCAGTACTCCTCAAATGCAAAAGCAGAATGGTAGAGTGACTGCTCAGGCAGCAACTCCCAATAATCAGATATTGTTGGTAAATAATCAAAGATTGGGTTTGACAGGATTGATAGTACCCACCAATGTTTCTATAGCTAACAGTGCTTCTAACACAGCAACCCCTACAGTAAGTGTTGTCAATGTAGGAGGTACGAATGTCACTGTTTCTTCAGTACCGCCGACTGGTTTATTAGCGACCTCAACTAAAAGTCCTTCGGTAGTTGCTCGTGTCTCTTCTCCTCAAATGACAGTTTCAAATCAGTCTCCGATTTTGAGCTCTAATTTAACTAAAGTCGATAAGAAATTTGTAGTTCAAAGATTGACCGTAGGGAATAAAAGGCCTTTAGAAATGCCTTCTACATCGCCTATTCCGATTTTGAAACCGACAATTACTACGATTGTCGATCCTGCTGAGGCTTCTACAGGGCCACCACCTGCGAAAAAGAAATACCCGGTTCCGCTACCCACAGTCAATATCGATCTCACTGAAGACTTGAGTCAGATAGAAGGTGTAAGTGGGACTAGCGGAAAAACTTATCCGTCCTTGGTCGTCATGGCAAAACCCCGTATGAGAGGCGATAAGGAATCGAAAAGTCCGGCAATCGTTAAAGAAAAACAAGCTCTCGATATACAAGTTCGGAGAGTTTTGTTATTTACACCGCAGAATTTCACAGAATGGTTGATTCAGACTGGATTATTAAAATGCGATCATTACTGCGCCATTCATAAAGCTGATAATGGAACAAAGATCAAGCTTAAACTTGGACAGTACACCGATAGCAATAAATTTCCATTTTCCGGTGGATACGTATGGGTATCAGATTGCTGTCCTCAGACATATATCTCTGTTTTTTCAGGTAAATAATTAAATAATATATTATTTCACCTTATTGCATTTTATTAAAAAAACAAACAGAAATTATTTAAGGTTTTTTTTTTTTTTTTAGGTTCGATATTTGAAGGAGCGACTTATCCTCCTACGACAACGATGAAACTAATATACCACTGGGCTTGCCATTCTCCTATTCAAAATGTCATGAGTTGGGTCAAAGTATCGAATTTCTACATCAAGAACCTATTTACAAATCTACGAGCCGTGTGTACTGCAGCTATTCACGAACACTATGAAATGATGGGAGGCAAAGGAAAGAAGACACAAGTTGGTGTTGTAAGCTTAGGAAGTGCAAACAAGGTAAAAAAAATAATACCCTCGACTGCGTTTATTGAACTATACCTCTTTTATAAAAAATAATAATTGAAATATGTATTAAAAAATGTATAATTATCATAAAAGTAAAATTGTTTAACTGAATATTTTTATTTTGAAGGTTCGAGTGGATATCTTAGCTCTTTTAGACCCCGAAACAAAGATTGTTAGAATGCGAGCAGTCGATCCCACACCGGAACCAGATAGATTTGTGCTCCGGAAATTCACTAAAATTTTTGAAATAATGCCTCAATGGGTAGATAAAGATACTACCATACTTGTTGATAATACAGTCGAAAGGTTAGTAGCAGATATTAATAAATAAAAAATAAAATAAGAATGACAGTTGTGAGAATACTAAAACTTAAAATCCACTTAAAGGGTTTAATTACTCTAAATTTTTGTCTTCACTATAATCACACAAATGTTTATTAATTATATTATTGTTAATTTATTTTTTTCAGATCTGTTCTATACAACTTGGGCTACAAGACTGTCTCTCAAACAATGGTTAAAGATAAGAAAGGGGTTGACCAGTATCCAAATTACGAAATTATGAGTTATCTACGGCTCATCATACCTGAGATGTTCCAAAATACTTTATCCATATTATCAAGGCAAGATTATTATTTTTTTTTACTTAAACTTAACATTCAGCGGCGATGAATGTTGATAACAGGTTCAAAATTAAATATTGTTTTTTAGCCAGCTAAAAAGTCCAAATTTGTAACTTAGTTTCCAACTTTAGCAGACTTATAAACATAGGAATACACTATTGGATTAGCTTTCTTAGTATATTTAGCATGTTTGTTGATAGAAAGGGCTCAAGTTTCTAATTTTTATCCAAATCAGTTGACTTTAACCCAAGATATTCTCATAAGGGTAAAAAATTAACTGGCAAATGGGGTAGGTACATCTTTAAAGGAGCCAAGCTTACAACACTAACAAAAATTACCAATCTGTGGAATTAATAATTATTCTTTTAGTGGGAGTTAATGTACAATGTACTACTGATTAAATGTAATAAATATTAATTTATCAATTGTTTCTTGATTATATACAACAGGAACTATGTATTCTACTACGTACATGTTTGGACACCTTATCAGCCTTCTGATTCTTCAGGTTGTTAATAATGTAAGCGTTACAACCTAGGCATCAAATTATCACACAAAATCACTGTTGTTCTTATTTAATAATCTTATCTTATTTTATATCTTACAGGCAAGTAATCCAGCAGTTTTTGGACGAGCTATGCTGGAGAGAAAGATGGGGACCGTTCCCAGCCAGAGCATTTGATACTATCATCAAACACCTTATCGAGCAGACAAAGATAAACTCAGGTGGAACTCTTATCAATAGATTGACCAAGATATCGGCCCTTCCGTTTAAAGATTGGAAGTACAGCAAGTGGTTAGCCAACTGCAACAGCCGGCTTTCAATACCTGGTGCTGGTGCTAAACCCACAATTATCCCACAAACTTCAGGTATTCGGATCAATCTTATGTATTACTAGCACTTAACACTTGCCCCACTAGTGGTGTGATTGAATTTCTAAAAACCCCACAATTAGCGTTTACCCATCATCTTGAGGTGAATGGGGTAGCTCAATGGAACCTGTGTCTTCTGGTAAATCAGAAACACAGCTCATGGGAATTGACAGTGTGGTCAACCGTAAGGTGCTGATCCATATTACCCACAACTACAGAGAGTTGTATAGCAGACCCTGGGATGTTGCTATGCAGAGTACCATTGATTATATTAACTTAAGTGTTATTAATATAAAGTAATTTTACTTCTTTGGATGTAGCCTTAAATAAAAAAAGTTTTGAATATCCTGTACATAATACAAGCAAGTGGAATCGTCACTTAAAGTAAATTGAATAAATAAAACCTTTTAAGTCTCATATCATGCAATGGCAGAGCATGCTTTCAATTTTGTATTTACATCTGACATTCTGGAGGTTAAATTGGAAGTTATTTTTAGTTATTATATTACTTATGCTCCTTAGGTTCCCTGTGCTAATACATCTTTATCTGCAAAATCCCCACTTTTATTCTTCCTATTCTCCAAAATAATACTTGTTAACCAAGTTATCTCTTTGATTATATAACTTGATATTCAGCAAAAAAAAAAGTCACCACTTTTGATTAAACAAATGCAATTGACAAAGAAAATTAAAGATCACTTCTATCGAATTCTTAAAAAGAATGTTTTTATCTGGTTATAAATGGGTGATTTTTGTTTAATTGAACTTGTGAATGGACTTTTTGAAAGCTAATAAAATTCATTTGTTTTATAAATGTAGGAACTTGCGGTGGTCCACCTCAGAAAGTTACGGTGACAAGCAGCTCACAGCTGATCACACCACCGTCTATGTTACCGCCACCTCCAGATACGAACATTATGGAAATGGAGTCGCCTAGTCAAGTAGTCCTTCTCCCGAATAGAAGCTCTCAACCACCTATCATGCTAGAAGCAGCCAAGATCTTACTTGAACCATACTTCTATGGAACTCTTCAAGGTAACTTTGAATTTATTTAATATTTAAATTGATATGGTGAAGTACCAGAGCTTCTTCCACTGAACAATATTGTTAGATGTTATCAAGATATAATTTTTGGGAATACGTATTCTATTCTCCTAGGAATGATGACTGAGAATGATGAAATACAGGTGGTCTGCAGGGGTAGTAATTTATTATTTTACTTTCAGGTGACGCAAATCTTCAAAACCAATTAAAACCAGATGAATTTAGCATTAACTGCGTTATATGTCGTAAACTGTACACTAGCAGCTTAGAACTGACGGATCACTTGATACGGCACGGTGTCGCTACTACTGTCTCAGATACCAAGGATCTATGTAAACTATGCTGCAAAGTATTCCCATCTCAGTACTACGTACAACAACATCATATTCAAGTACACTCTGGAGTTCCGGCTGTGCCCCCATCTTCTCTATGGTGTCTCATGTGCAACACCAGATATAAAGATGTCAACTGTGTTATATCCCATATGTCAAGGTACGAAGATCTTTCATGTTATATTGATTATGAAAAAAAATATACCATAATAGTAATAGAAAAGATCAGAATGTTACTCATGTGGAACAACTTTATAAAAACTAATATATCTGATTCAATTGCAATAGAAACATTGTTTTTGTTTAAGCTTACATTCTAAAGTCTTAAGCCTTGTAAAGAAGAACAGTTAAAATCAAATAAAAGTTCAAACACTAATAAAAATAAAATAGTAATAATTTACTTTTCCATTTAAAAATTTTAATTAGAAGTGATATTACTTTTTCACAGGTTCCATGGAGAGTTGGAGTTACCATATCATTGCAGAGTTTGCAACTTCAGGACTTCTATATTTCTGAAAATGTATACACACATCACAAATGCTCATAAATCCGATGATGTCGCCTTCTGCCCTTACTGCTTCGAAACCGTTCACTACTATCATAAGGGAAAGCCTGACTACAAGAACCAATATAAATTCATCTCTCATATACAGAGACATCAGTTACCCTTAGTCAAGAAATGTTTCAAATGCCTCACAACGTGTATAAACAAGACTGTATTAAACGAGCATGAATTATGCAGTCACAAAAACTTATCAAGCGACGATAGTGTCGATCGATATTCAACTGATAACGATACTTTAATGCCGGCTCCGCTAGAAGATCCTGTAGCTCCTAAAGGAGAGAAAATAAAACCTGCCGTCGGAGGTCCTTACAAAGTTGTAAATTTCCAAACACCTCTTGTAATCAACGAAGAAGATTCCAAGACCGTATGTATAGAATGCGATGCGAAAATTAATAACAATCATTTTGTCGCCGAATTACTTTGTTTGACATGCGATTATTCCACTTGTTGCATCCGAGCTATGAACGAACATTATTACGCTTCTCATTCTTACTCCGTTCATATAGGAAAGATATTTAAAAGTATTCCGGTTATTTCCGACACAAATCTAAATTGTTCTTGTTCGTTTACCACTAAAGACGGTAACGTCATGGCAAATCATCTCGTCATGTGCAAAAAGACGACTTGTTACGGTGACCCTAAAGTCGGAAGTATGACTGACATTAAGGCACTCATTGGACAGCAAAGTGATCCAGTCAGAGAAGAAGATGAAGAGGAAGAAACAAGCGACTTCAATCTCACTTATACAGTCGGTCCATCCACATCTCGTCGAGATATAAACAACGCCACTTTCACCGTTCATAAATAATTTGTTCGCATTTTTTTTCTTCCAAAATTAATTTATGTTAACCACAAATGATATTTCTTGTTTTTTTTTTATATTAATAAATAAAGTATACAATGTTTCAATTGTTTTCTATTCGTTATAGACATAGAGGATATGAACACTGATAAAAAGTAAGATGTTAAGCTTGTAATAAAATAAAACATTGGATATTATAATTTAATGCCACTAAAAATTTGGTTTTATCATTCTATTTTATATAACTCCAGTCCTATTATATGTTATCTAATTAGACCAATACTATTCATTATTGTGTTTAAATATGAATAATGATGATAACATTATTAAAACTAGATAATTATATATTGTATATATTGTTCAGGTTCTTGTGTAAAAATTAAAGCATGAAAATTAAAAAAAAAATAGTCAAATTAAATGGTTGCTAGGCATTAAACACTAACTATTATGTTTAATTATGTCTTTTCCATATCTAAGTGAAGCAAAAATAAGATGTTGTAACGGGAAGATATCATTGTTTTCCGCAACTTAAAAATCATTTAAACTAAGTATTATTAAGGAACGGCTTTATTCACTATTAAATTATTTCCAACTTGGCTTTATAGTTGTTCACGACTGAAAATAGTGTTAGGAAGTATTTCTTTAAAATTTTAATTTTTTATTTCTTATACCTTCTTCTTTTGCTTTATTATATTATATTTATCACTTAACAGCTTCTTTCCATAAGTTCTGGAGGAGTTGTGAGGCTTATTACTCTTTGGATGTTTAGAGACAGCTAAGTGATTAGATGTTATTTGTTAAATGGTAATTTTTTCAATCTAGGAGGGTCAGAATTTTCAAGCCACAAGTTTATTAACTCTAGGCTGGCATGAGCAAGTCGGTCCTGTGAACTAGATAATCCAACATAAGGGTGTTGAAGCATTGGCCGTGTCACCCATTAATACAACTGTGGTTATCAGACTAAGGGTATTTAATGGATATCACAGAGTTTGTTAAGCACAACGTTACACCGCGAACACCAAGCGTGGGCCCCTTGCCAGAGTCGGAAAACAAACCCTTTGGATATCACAGGGTTAGTTAAACACCACCTCACTACCCATTTACAAGGCTATGCTGGGTGAACACCCACAGTCAGGATAGGAAATAGATTTTATTTGTACTATTTAAATTGTGAATATTGATTCAGATTTATAAATAAGTATTTATTTTAATATTAAGAAATTTTATTTATATTTACTTTATTTTTGTATGTATCATTTGTACTTATAATAAAAATAATAATAATAATAAATAAAACAGTTTTATATAAATAAATTTATTTTTTATTTGGTTAATTTCCTCCTCATCCTAACAGGAATCATGTTAAACTTTTGATTGTTGTTATATTGATTGATATGGTTATACCTTAACAACTTCATGTATAAAAGTAGGTACTTCTTTAGATTGTTACTCCCCTATGTGGTTTTAGAATAAAAATGACTTTAACTAAATAACTACAAAGGAGACAAAGTGATGTTTAGTCCAATGTAATTTGGGACAAAGGAATATCACACTCTTGTTTTCATAAGGGGAGTCACAGTCTAAAGAAGAATATTTTGTGTACCTTCTTTAGATAGTTACTCCCCTCTGTTTTCTTTATAAAGGGAGTAACAATCTAAAGAAGTGCCTAAAAGTACTTAATGATTACAACTTAATACAGGGTTAATTTGGTGCGTAGGCTTCCTTGGGTAGACTCGTAATAAACAGCTTGTTTTCCAGTAAAATCCGCGTCACGAAAGGGTGGAAGTCTGACGTTTCAATTCCCGATGAAGCATCTTCAGGGGTGTGGTGCATCGTGATGTTTACTTGAAGCAACAACAAGACATACTGATGTCTGTTACTGCCATACTGTATGTCTTGTTGGTGCTTCAAGGAAACACCACGATGCACTACATCCCTGAAGATGTTTCCAGTAGTGGAAGTGATATGTCAGACTTCAACCCCTTCGTGACGTGGATTTCACTGGAAAACTAAGCAGTAAATTAATACAGGGTTGCTGTGAGGACTGTTCTCAGAGTTTGCTGAACTGCACTATCTAGATAGAACAATCTAAAGAGAGATAGATTCATTAAGAAATAACACAAATAAAAGTCACTAACCTGTCCACATGATGTCGATTTCAGGAGCAAGTTTTGAGCCTAGAGTAGCTAGATACTCAGAGTTCTGGACGTTGGGTGCAGCTCTCGCAGCACAATACTGGGTCGGACATATCATGAACTTAGGTTGATTCAAATGATGGTACACGTCATTCGTTATACTAACCTGGAAAACACAATAAATTCACATAATTAGCTTTCAAGAAGTTGAAAATGGTCAAACTTTTGTCTTTAATGTCAACTTAAAGACAATAAAATATTAAGAAATTACAGTAGAACCTCGCTAACACCACCCTCAATAACACAAAAACCTCAATTAATATCCCCTTAATATTGCCATAACACACAATGTTAAATAAACCTTTATAACGCGACTATTATTATCCAAACAACCTCAATAACACGTATTTTTTTTTCCAATTCACAACGTAACTCAGAACCTCTATACAAGTCGTTTTGAGAAGTCAACCTCTATAACACAACTATACAGGAATGGGTCAACCTTGAACAAGTCTAGACTTGAAAACCTCACCCCACCCCGCTCTTAACATGCTATTAACCTCTATAACACGAGTGATAGCCAAAATAACCTTGATAACACGACCCTCAACAAAAAGAGTACTTTGATAACAAGACCCTAATCCCCTTGAGACACTTTATACAAATTAACACTCTGTATATTAATTAAGTAGGTTAATCAATAACATAAAAAATGTAAATTACTTCAGAATTAACACATTACCCTTTACTAAGTACAAATAAAGAGAAATTAATAGGTGTAAACAAATAACTCAGTGATTGTTAATATATTTAGAACATACTTGTGCATGAGAGAAAGACTGGAAGACTTCTTTGTCAGCTTCGGACATTTCTGGTTCAATGTCATCGAACAGTAGAGCGAATGCAGTACATCCAAACTGAGAAACCTATAAAAGTCAAATAAAAACAAATCATTAAAAAATTCTGTCGAAACTAAACTTTCTTATGCACAAGTACATAATTTTTAGGTCTGTTTTCCATAATTTGTTGGTTTTTTGAGTTTTTGTGGTTACATTTAATTATTAATGAGCATTAAATCCATATTCCCCATAAAAATAAGTCCCTCTTTGGTGGGGGAATGAACCAAGACTCTCACTCTTTGCAATTATAGAAAAAAAATTATGAATTCACTTTTATCTTCGGAACTAGATTTTCCAGGGAAAGCAACTTATATGGTTAGGCATTTAAATGGATTAAATTTTAAAACCATTTTAGGCAGTAGCACCCCCATATTCGGAGCAGAAATTCATTTCTTGATATCACCTTAGGATACGATTTTTGTGACCCTATTTGCCAAATTTTATCAAAATCCCTCAAGCAGTTTAGGATTCACACATCTGCAAAGAGTGGCATTTTTGAAAAACCACTTTTTTGAACCTGAGTTTGGATTTATTATTTAACACATTTTTTGATATTATCAAAAATGTCTTGGCCAAGATGGTTGGATTCCCCTATACGGGGCATCATGTATAGAAATTCAAAAACTAACAAATAAAATGCACCTATAATTAAAGTGTTTCCTATATATTGATACAAATTGCATTATTTATGTATTCTTTTTCATTTCATACTCTCTAGAAATCATGTTTTTACATCACTAGACATATAATGTTAATTAAGTCTAGTTAATTTGTTTTGTTAACATTTTATGGTTGCGTGTTTTCTGTTGACTTGTTAGTAATGTGAATAATTAATTGTATAAAATTTAAAATTTTTAACTTAATCTAACTTATCTAAGACCCTCTCTTATGGAGATAGTTTTTTAAACACCATTTATATAA
>KZ651649.1:357326-374525 GCA_001010745.2 Gerris buenoi
TTTTTTATGCTCTTTAAAATTGGCCCTTAGCTCAATTTCTCTATCTCATTTAGTTTTTGAGATATTAGGCATTTTGAAAATTTTCGCTAAGTACTTTAATAAAGAAATAAATCGATATCTCGAAACTTTTGAGATATTTATGGGCATATGCTTACTCGATATTTTTTTGTTGCATTTGATCCATAGAATGTGCCAGTTTCTTTATGAAATTTTATCGTGGGTCACCCTGTAGAGAAAAGAATATTATAGATATTTATTACACTAATAAAAATATTCATAGCTAAATAAAAAATAAACAAATTAACTCACTGCAAACGTGTCGACATATTTCAACTTACTTTTAAATATGGTTAATCTGGTTTACTTCTTAAGGCTTAAGGTATACTATAAGTTGGTTTTCTTCTTGACTTCTTGCCTTTATTGCTGAAAACTCGTCTATAAGGTCGTCAAGCAATAGCTCCGCGGCAGCTGCCGCCCCTTGGTGCTGCCGCCCCTAGGCAAGTGCCTATAGTGCCTAGTGGGAAATCCGGCCCTTTTTGTACCATATATCTTCCTTTCTTCTTCCCCATTCTGTACCATTTCACTTCCTTTCTTCTTCCACATTCTGTACCATATCCCTTCCTTGGTCTCTTTCATCCCTCCATTCTCTCATCAAGAAACTTGTTTGACATTCTTTCACCACCTAATTGTTCCACATGACCTAGGCCAGTCAACATTACACTATGTATTGGACATAGTAAGCTTTTATATCTCTTAGAGTTCTTTCCACTTCTCTGATATGTACATTATCTACCTATCACCTGCTTTCATAGGGCAATAAATCCTCCTAATACCTTTCAACTAAAAAAAGTATAACATTGCCCAGTTATTTTTGTTAAAAGAGTGAATAGAAGTAATCACTGATAATCCTTTAAATGGTCGATTCCAAAATATTTCTTTGCATTAAATAAAAATTATATCAACTTACCGAATATAAATCTCTCCAATTAGCACGATGCTTTGAATCGTCTTTAGGAGCGTACACATAAGAATTCATACCCCATTTCTTCAATCTAAACACATTTAAATTTAATTAATTAAACAGTATTATTCAATAGAACAATTGAAACATAATGTGTCAGTAAATCAGCTATTCTTTAAATTGTTCCTTTTTATACAAGTGATGTTCCTTTGTCCAAAAATTATATAAAGGAGTATTATCTCTCCATTAAATGCTAATATAAAGGGATATTGTTAATTCTAAATACATAAGAATTACATTCCTTTGTCCAAAAGTTATTGTAAAAAGGTAAAAGGGAACAGTGCATCGTGATGTTTACTTGAAGCAACAACAAGACATACTGATGTCTGTTACTGCCATACTGTATGTCTTGTTGTTGCTTCAAGGAAACACCACGATGCACTACATCCCTGAAGATGTTTCCAGTAGTGGAAGTGATATGTCAGACTTCAAACCCTTCGTGACGTGGATTTCACTGGAAAACTAAGCAGTAAATTAATACAGGGTTGCTGTGAGAACTGTTCTCAGAGTTTGCTGAACTGCACTATCTAGATAGAACAATCTAAAGAGAGATAGATTCATTAAGACACAAATAAAAGTCACTAACCTGTCCACATGATGTCGATTTCAGGAGCAAGTTTTGAGCCTAGAGTAGCTAGATACTCAGAGTTCTGGACGTTGGGTGCAGCTCTCGCAGCACAATACTGGGTCGGACATATCATGAACTTAGGTTGATTCAAATGATGGTACACATCATTTGTTATACTAACCTGGAAAACACAATAAATTCACATAATTAGCTTTCAAGAAGTTGAAAATGGTCAAACTTTTGTCTTTAATGTCAACTTAAAGACAATAAAATATTAAGAAATTACAGTANATATGCACAAAAATTAATCATCGCATTCGTACAAAATCATTTTAAAAATAAGATTTGAATCACAAGAAAGGAAAATAATAGGCGAGCGAAATCAAAACAAAAACAATAAAGCGGAAGGTTACGTTTCTGTTCACCGAAATTCAATCCCAAACTACTAGTCCCTGCCTCCGATCGCTGACTGCTCTGACTGGTACCAAACCAATCCGTGATTCAATCAGAGCGTGGTTGGAACAGCCGACTAACAGTCAGAGTCAGACAGAGTTTGAGTTTGGGCTTTGTTGGAACGCCCTGTTCATAATGCGCATGCGTCGACAGTTCCAAACCAGTTTGGAAGTGCGGTTGGAACAAACCTATTATGTCAGTCTCCTATAAAAGAGTACTCACGCATAATTAATTTATTAGTGGAATTTCGATTTCCATAATAGGCACTGATTATAGCTTCATAAAAATCAAAAGCTATTTCGAATAGAAACCAAGAAATATTTATCAAGATAAATAGTTTATACGACAATTTCACCTCAAAAGGTAACATTTAGCCAACAAGAAAACTTACTTTTGGAATAAATCCTTCCTCTGCTCTGAAGTCCATGGCCTTCCATAAAAACCTGAAAAATAAAACATAATGTTAGATAATACAACAGTAAAGAGTGAAATAAATATTAAGTATACAATGCTAACTACTTATACATAGCGGACTTGTGTGAGTGAGAGAGAGAAAAAGAGAAGAGAGTGGGGATGGGATATCCATAGTATGAAAGTGCAGTTAGTATAACATAAACACTTAAAATTTGCATGGCAGCAGCACATTTACTAACGGCACTTTGACATGGAATAAGAAACTTTGTTCTTAACACACATTGTCTCTGACGCACATCCAAGTCCAGTCTAATAAATTTGTAAACCTCGACAAATAACTAATAACCTTATTTAAACAACCAATGTATATATTAACAAAGAAGAGCATGTAATAAGTCAGTTTGTATGGGGTTATTATAAAAATTGTCACCTTACATATATGTTGTTAATTTCTAAAAATTTTGGATCAATCAACAGGTGGGTTATAAAATTAATTCCCTGTTCAAACGTTGTTCATAAAAATTAGTGAATTAGCTCATGTTAATGTATTTGTTAAATTATTAGTTGAGCTCTGATTTCCCTTAACTGATAATCTGAAGGAGGCGAGGTCAAGAAACGCTTGACTCAATTGTATAAATTATACAATTGAGAGTTTATATCTCTGCCAGAACAATACATTGGATTGAGCCCTCCCCAAACAGGCTTCTGTTCTTCAATTTTACCTCCTTAACTTAAAGGAATCAGACTAGATTAGAGAATACATTAATTCATTCATAATTAAAAATTCAAAAACACATCTGTACTTCAGATGTAAATTATTGTGTCACATTTCAGCAATTAAAAGAAAGTTATTTACTACTTAAAAAGCCAGCATATTGAGGAATCTTGCTTAAAATATACAAATATTTACACTGATAATCTCTTTAATTACCATCAAACGTGTTATAATACTTTATCACTAGTATATGTCAGTGTGAATGCAGTGTGCTTAGTCAACTACGAACCTAGTATCACCGTATTTACCTAGTAATCCTAGGTTACTCCAAGTTATCAAAAAGTTATCCTAAGTAAGCACAAATGAAAAAGCTTATAAGGGATATTTACATTTGGGAAAAGAGAACAAGAAATACAGTAGAGCCTAGATAAGAAGTGCCTTAAGGGGATTAGGGAAACAATCTTGTTATCGAGGTGCTCTTTTTGTTGAGGGTCGTGTTATCAAGGTTATTTTGGCTATCAGTCGTGTTTTCGAGGTTAATGGAATGTTGAGAGCAGGGTGGGACGGGGTTTTCAAGTCTAGACTTGTTTAAGGGCGACCCATTCCTTTATAGAGTCGTGTTATGGAGGTTGACTTCTCAAAAGGACTTGTTATAGAGGTTCTGAGTTACGCTGTGAATTGGAAAAAATCCGTGTTATTGAGGTTGTTACTTGTTATAGAGGTTCTGAGTTACGCTGTGAATTGGAAAAAATCCGTGTTATTGAGGTTGTTAGGATAATAATAGTTGCGTTATAGAGGTTAATTTAACATTATGTGTTATGGCATTCTCAAGGGGATTTGAAAATTGCACTTGTAATTGAGGTTGACGTGTTATTGAGAGTCGTGTAAGCGAGGTTCTACTGTATTTAAATTTGGATTATATAGACTGTAGAGTAGAGAGTTACTAATGTTTTATAAACATTTAGCCAAAGAGTGATTTTTCCATCATCTTTAAGCTAATAAGATAAAGCTAAGCTTCTGGAATTTATAAAATACTAGCTGGATACCCGTGCTTCGCTACGGAGTGTTTTTATATTTGATAAGTTTATAAACTACCAGGAAAGCATACAAATTATTTTACTATTCGAGAATACCTAGATTCTATCCCTCCTACTTATATCCCCCTCCTCTTTGATAATTTAATTTGTAAATATTCTAAATTTACCCCCCTCCTAAATGAAAATATGACAAATCTGTACATAACAACAATTAGTGTACTCTTAAAGAGCATTTCTACGATATGCATCATAAAGATGAAGGGTATTCATTACTTGTACCCCGTACCCCTTGGAACCAAAATGTATAGTTCGAAAATTCGTGGACAGTTACCTCCTCTTTGCTTTGAACAAGTGTGCAAATTTTCATCGTGATCGGACTAAAACTGTAGATTTATATAAAAGACTATACATATGTACACCCTTATGATGACTTTTATATCCATATACCCCTTCTAAATGAAAGTAAGACAAAACTGTACATAAGAACAATTACTTTTCTCTTAAACAGCTTTTCAACGTTTTGTATCATGAAGGGTATCCAGTATCCATGACTTTGTCATTTGTACCCCGTAAACATTACAACAATTATTACTGTACTCTTAAAGAGCATTTCAACGATATGCATCATGAAGATGAAGGGTATTCATTACTTGTACCCCGTACCCCTGTGTACCAAAATTTTAATTTCGTAATCTCATGTAGGCAGTGACCTTCACCTTGTTTTGAAGAAAAAGTGTGTAAATATTCATCAAATTAGGATAAAAGACATACCCTCATACGGATACTCTTCTTTTTATATAAGATATAGCTATATTTTTCAATTTTACCCCCCTCCTAAGTGAAAATATGATAAAACTGTACATAACAACAATTACTGTCCTCTAAAAGAGCTTTTCAACGATATGCATCATGAAGGGTATTCATTACTTTGACATTTGTACCCCGTACCCCTGTGTACAAAAATTAAATTTCGAAAATTCATGTAGACAGTGTTTTTCCCCTTGCTTTGAAGGTCAATTGTGCAAATTTTCATCAAGATCTGACAACAACTGTAGATTTGTATAAAGAACATACATACGTTGACTTTTATATATATATGGCCGCCATCTTGAATCAAAATACCCGATTGGTAAACTATTTATCAAAAGTTACTAATTTCATAAAAGGAAGCTAACTTCTAAATTTCAAGGTTCTGGTACAATTGGTTCCCGAGATATCGTCTTGTCGAATTTTGTATATAAATGGCCGCCATCTTGAATCAAGATGGCGGAATTTTTAAAATATTTCTTAGCGAGCACCTAGGAGGTAGGAGGGACACAATTACAAAATTTCATGGTCGTAGTTCCAGTGATTTCCGAGATATCGTGATGTGTCAGTCAGTCAGTGAGTGGTATTTGGATTTGATATATATAGATAGATTTGATATATTATCCAGTGTGTAGGATATTCAGTCAGTACAAACTTATTCCTTGCATTTCCACACAATAATATCATAGTATCTTAAGTAAATAAAATTAATGCTATTTAGCAGATATAATGTAAGATATTAACACAGCTATAGTATGCAGAAGAGAAGCAAAAAAGAATCTGAACAGATTCGGTTAGAAGATGAAAATATCCCTTGGAATTTTAAATTAACAGACTATTTTTAACATGGTCTTATACATAATCAGTTTCTGACATTACGTTTTATCAATGCAGATAAATAAAACTGAAAGAAATTATCATGCTTGATAAATGCAGGTGACTGCAGTGAAAGTAATCACGAGCCTATTTGATTGGGGTCAATTATAATAACTCTTAATTAAGAACTGCAGAAAAACAATTCTACAACTAAAAGATACAATAATAAATCAAAAATGATATGATTATATTTTCATTGTACCTTCGATAACTCCACAGATAAAATTGCCGTTCTTTGTATTCATATTATCGCTGACAGATGTGTCTTCAGACATGTTTCACCGATAAAAGACCGACATCAACCGATTAAAAACAATAAAATTTACAGCCTATACACACAAAAAAAAAGAAAATATTAAAAAAGGTCACAATTAAAAGATTACTATCATATTCCGTTTACAAATTGATAAAATTAACCACTCTTTTTTTTAGAGAAGTTGTTTACACAAAAACACATACTTTAATTAGGGGGTTGAGATACTCAGGTTCATTCGTTTAATCTAGCAGTTACAAATATGTGTTTGACGGGTTTTACGTAATAATTTTTTATGTAAATTTTGATTATATTTCGAACTATCTAAACTACATTAGTTCAGTGAAATATCATTATACTGCTTTTAAAATGATTTTTATAAATTTAACTTGAATTTATAACGTTTTACGAATTATGTTTACGAAACATCGACCAACTTTGTTTCTAATGTTTGACTCGACAAGATTGAACCTGAAACTACATATTCGAAGATCCAAAATCCAAAGTCCATTCGCAATCTAACCCCCACAAATCCAAACGTCTTGAGTAGAGAAAAAAAATCCAAATCAGCTGCAAGAAAACGTCATCAGGTTATCAAATGTGTGGAGCGGAGTGGTATTTTATGTGAGGACAAAATCTACTTTCCGAACTCGACTACTATTGGTTAAAATGGTTTATAGGTTACAAATGGAGTAAAGTGATTCGTTAAAGCTGTAAATAAGCTCCGCCTTCAAGCCACTATTTTTTCATCGCACTGCGACGAAACCACAGCTTATCTCAGATCTCCCTGCTCCAGTCATTATTATTTCTGATTATTTCTCAATATTTTTTCCTTGGACATCAGTGGATATTTATATGGGCTCTTTAATTATGAAGAAGTTACGCATTTGTTTTAAAACGGGTTGATTTCTATTTTTAAATCGCTAGTTTTCTTATCAAGTGTTAACAAATGTGACAGTTCAAACAAACTAGAAAGGCATCTTTTAATTTTTTTTTTAAATAAAATCCCGTGATACGTTCAGGTTAAAGTTTTGTTGTCATGTCGGACTTAGAAATCAAGGACATATTCGAGAAGGAAAGGTATGTAACTAATTATATTTAATATTAATACAAACAATATGTTTATATTTTAAAAGCAACAATCTGTTTTCATTTGATTACTGATTGTATCGGATGTTTTGTTGACTCGTTTGTCTCTGTTTTTTGATTGCAGATTTCCCAAGTCGAACTGGCAATATCTTTCTTTGGTGGTGTACTTTCCATTTGGTTTAATATTTGCGTTGATAAGGTTTTTCATAGGGTTTCAAGCTCTATTAGCTGGTGTCGTCCTCACTCACACTCCGACTGTTAGAAGGTAATCTTGAACTTCTTGTCAAGAAACATAACATAGGTATAAATAAAACAAACCCTGTCCTAACAACATGTTAGTCGGCCACTCTCCTTTAAAATGTACCCAATATTATACAGTAGTTGCCCTATGATTTAGAAATTTATTTTAAATTTCATTGTTAGCCAGCTGGATTGATACTAAGTGAATGAAATATTTTTATAATTGTAATTCATAATTTACTGTGGCAAAATGTTTATTGAATTTTAGAAAATATTAAATAAAGGTTAATTCATTGAAGATAATATACATCCTTACTATTGATCAATCAATACATTTATGTAATAATAATACCCCAAAAAAGTTCCAAACAGTTTATTTTGACAAACAGCTTGTGACTAAACAGATCACTAAAATGACTGATTTAATTTAAGGGGTTCACAGTTTGTTCATTGGCCCTGATATTTTGTTCACTTAGACCTTGTTCTTTTAACCCTAATAAGGTTGCGGTGGAATTCTAACATCATGAGTCAAAGTATTTATGAGATACATGTCACAATAACTAAATCTATCATTGGTAACTCTGAAGAATATGATATGGTCTCTAGAAAAAAATGGCGGGCCCTCACTCCAACGTATTTTTTTGACAAAGGGATAGTAACTCTCCTATGAACAAATCATACATGTATAATTTCTCAAATGTTTATATCATACAAATGTATTGTTTGACAAAGGAATATTATCTCTCAAGTGTATAAATTTAGCAACGTTGTGCCGCCAAGGGATTCTCGACAGTATCATCTGCAATTCAGCCCTATCATTTACTATGTTCCCATTTTTTACGTTCCATGAATCCTGATTTGGGATTTAACCTGCTAGGTGTTTCCATGAGTTGTATTGAATCCTGATTTGGGATTTAGTGCTCACATTCACCTCTGAGCATGTCAGGATTGAGTTAAGGTGTTCCTACGAGATTCGATCTGGATAGAATCGTGTCTGGATCTAAATCGTATTCAATCTCAATCTGTATTGAATATAAGTTTCTATGGACAATTTGAATCCAAAAAACTGTAGGTATTCAATTCATATTGAAACATGGAAACATAGTAATTTATTTTGATCCTTTTATAAAGAACAATGTAAAAAATGATCAGAGCATTATTTTCTTTATTATTTATTAATTCTAAGAAATTGCACAATATATTCTAAAGTATATTAAATGTTATATATAGGTTGTAATAATCATCTAAATAAACAAAAATATATAAAATTCTAAATATATCTCATTCTTATGTAAAAAAAAACAACACACTCTAAATAGAATAAAATATTTGGTTAAAAGAAAATTATTATTAATTATCAATAAGCATATCGGAGAGATATGGAAGGTATGAGAGTAAAGTTGCGACATCTGTAATTTACAAAGCGCCCAACAGCTGATAATAACTTGAATAGGGTCAAGGTCATAAAGGTATTGACACACACTACAGGTAGTTAATTAGATTTTAGGAGAATACTAAGCTGATCACCATCTTATATAAAGAATATAATTTTTTTAAAAAGAAAACAGTTCCAGCTTGTATGTCCCCTTCTAAGGTTAAGAAAGTAGCTATTACAAAATTGGTTTTCCTAATGACATGATTAAATTAAATGCACTAATGACCTTGTAAAGTGGTCAAAACCTGTCTATATCAAACAGTCATTGTGGTTTTTTTTATTTGTTTGAAAACAAACTATATCTCCTGATTTGTCTCCATATATTATTTTTCTCTATATCTCCTTATTTTTTCTCTACATCTTCCAATTTTTTTTTTACTGAATAATAATAGTTTATCGAACTTTTGATAAAAAATTGGGATATAATACTGGTTTCCCACCTACAATCTAATCTAATTATTATATTAGATAAAGATTTTCGTATAAAACTTTTATTTCGTATAAAAATAAAAGTTTATTGTTACTTAAAAAATATTATATTTGAAACTAAAAGTTTCTATATGTCTCTGCTAATCTACAGTGGGGCTGGAATAGTTATTTACGCCCCAAGAGAGTAAAGTAAGTTATTGTACCCTGAGCGATTAAGTTACATTATACATTTAGATATTAACCAAACGTTCATAAATGAAATTGTGTGTTTAACTCCAACCTTACTTGTACTTTATCCTCTATCTAGGGTAGCACTGGAGAGAATCATAAGAGTTCATGATTCTCTTATTGTCCATTACTCCCTGTTCAACCCGACTGGGTGCAATGAGTAACTTTCCTCTCTGTAAACTAGGGAGGAAAGTTATCTTTTTCTTCCTGTTGAAGATACAATCCATTTAAACTAACTTCGGTATTATTTGGTTGCAAACAGCTTACCTGTTACGAATCTAAAGTGTGTCATGTGAAATAGCATTATGCACCTTCATGTTCATTTTCGGAAGAAAATCATGGATTATGGTTCAGAGAGTGGGGGGTCAGCAACTATATAACCTGAGTTATATAAATTGATTTTGTGGCCCCTCTTATTCGTTTTTTATCTATCGGTTTTCCCTTAAGCCAGAACCATGAAATAATGCTTTATTTGCTTAGTTACTCTATTTTTTCTTCTGGGCTCTCAGAAAAAAATGTATAAGGCTCAATTTTAGCACAAATACTTTTTATAATCACACACATATTTTTATAATTCTTATTATTAACATAACAGTTGTTGACTGGTGCTTGGGCTTCTACGAGTAGACTCGTAATAAACAGCTTGGTTTTCCGGTGAAATCCATGTAACTAAGGGGATGAAGTCAGTCGTTTCACTTCCACAACTGGAAGCATCTTCAGGGGTGTGGTGCATCATGATGTCCAATGTCAACATCCTGATGCACCACACACCTGAAGATGCTTCCAGTAGTGGAAGTGAAACGATCGACTGACTTCATCCCCTTAGTTATGCGGATTTCACCAGAAAACCAAGCTGTTAATTAACTGTTGTTAGTCTTTTTTATTCAATTTTTACTTTATGATTTTTTTAACATTCTCTATGTTTCAGTGTTGTACTAAGAATATTATGCTTTGTGCTGGGGATCAGAGTAGAAGAGGATAATAAATGTGATCGTAACCGTTCTTCCAAACTGATTGTTGCCAACTGCAGCACTAAGATTGACTACATTCCTATGCACCTTGTTACAGGATGTGTCTCAGTAAGTGTTGTCATTTTATTGTTTGTTTTTTTTAAATGTTAGAATGTAATTATTTAATTGACAGAATTTTTAGCTACTTCAGCAAATGATTTTGTTCGGCTGAGATTATGGACTGTTAAATAATGTAATTTAAGTGTGTAATTTGTGATATCACTAAAATCTGAAAAGAAATAGGACACAATTAAACTTGTGTTTATCACGTGAGATATGAGTATAGACGCACAATGAACAAAGACCGATGTTATGTTTTTGTTTACCCTAGTGCCCTTGTGATTCCAGTTTCAGTTTCTCCCTTTTTTGTTATCTTGTCTTTCACGTGATAAGAGGGGAGAAGGGAGGCCTCAACCACCAGCGCTAGATTACTGGACATGCCGGATGGCGGAGTGTTGGACTATAGAGACTCTATTGCACTTTCAAAATATTACACACAGCAATCAATCAGTCAACTTCAAGTGTCTACTTATATCTTCCCAAAACTGAGTGGTACACTGACCTTTTGCCTTTTTATATACCAGGTGAGAAAAGGTCAGTGACATTGTGATATGGCAAGAAAAAATATACTATTGGTTGTTTATACCTATTTAAATTCACTTTTTTAATTATAATGCTATTGTTTCTTACAGCCATCAGGAAAGCAGAACATACTGAGTGGTTTAGTGCCAGGTCTAAAAGATTTTAATGATGCCAGCAGATCATTAGCCAGTATGAAGACATTTATAGAAAAAGGAACAGAAACTCTATTCTTACAACCTGAAGAAACAACTTCTGGAAAAAAGACTTTATTGAAGTATGTATTCAATTTTTTTCACATTTGATTTGATTTAAGGCCATGCCACCTGGTACCCAAAATTTGCTTTGGCTAGTATTTAAAAATGCCAACTTTACAGTTAATACAACTGATGGGACAACATGTCAAACAAGTGTTATCCATCTCTAATATAAGCGGCAAAGTCCTGGCTGGATATAGAATCAATACAGCAAAACCTGCTTAACTGAGACTTGAAAATGTTAAGAATATAATTCTGTTCATATCATAGACACTAGCTAAGAAAAGATTTTGAAAATTTTTAATTTTAATGGGTACAAAAGGGTGAAAAACGGTGGCTCACATAGAATATGTATATCTATCCACACAACAGTACATAGATAGAGCCTGTTGTATCATCAACATTATCTGATATTCTCTCATTTGATTTTTTTCTCCTCCCCCTCTCTTCTTTTTTTCTAATATTAGATTACATGCCAAACTACAGTACTAGAGTTTACTATTATTAATGTTAAAAATACAATTGGCAACCCTAATCATGGCGTTTCTCTACGTCTCCACTAAGGACTTTTTACGAGTTAACCTTTTAAATATCTCAAATCACACCAAATTGTTAATACTTACATAGTAGTAAAGGAAAGTCACTGTTTTTTTAACGGACATTGGTTTTAAATTATTTTGATATCTATGGTGTCATAATTGTTTAACCAATTATCAGTAAACAAGGTATCATATAACTTAATTGATACCTTATTGTTCAACTGAATAATGTTATCTACTGTTATATTACTCTGCAAATCTTATATTCTACTTTATATACATGTATCATTCTTATGAGTACAGCTATTGAATATAGGAAATAGATTATTTTGTCCTCATGTATCTTTTCTAACTCTTATTTTGACTGAAAAATAAATATAACACAAATTTAATATTTCTTCTTAATGTATAGCTCAGAGCTGGGCTTTCAACCAACATTATGTGTGAGAAGAAGCATCTATGCAAGAGAAAGACAGAATATAGCATCTTTAATTGTGAGATTTTCAATCTTTTCTCACTAATTGCTATAAAATAATATCTCTTACCTTGATTATTCTTAATTAAAATTCATCATTCCCCAGGATTAAATCTGGATGTCAATTGGACTAGTTAGTTGATTATTTTTATCTGATTTTGTTTTCTTTTTAGGTTTACAGGGTTGCCAGCGGATTTATGCAGAGAAATTCAACCTGTTTCAATAGTAGTTGAGAGACCGACGTGGGCTAATCCAGCCACCACTGTGCTCGGAGCTTCATTGTCATCAGATATATTCTGGTTTCTTTTCAGCCCTACAACCCTTTTCAAGATTAAGTGAGTTATTTTGTATTGATTAATGGATTTTTTTGGAACTTATTTAGTACCAATAAAACTCTAGGAAGAAGAGGCAGGCCAAGGATGATATGGGATGAAAAAATGGAGGAGCCACCTTGCCAAGAGTTGCAAGAGTGCGGGCAGAGTGGTAAAGAATGGCACACGTTTATAGGGATGTTTGGTTTCACCAGGAATAATTTAAATAACTCTAAAACTTATAGTAGCAACATTTTACTAAAAAAAATAAATCAAATAAAATAAATAATTAAAATGATGTTTAATTGTTATGATGTCTAGATTGGATAAGAGCTGAACTCATAGTAGTAGTAAAGAAGAAAGTCTAGTACTTCCTACTAGAACGGGTAGGACAAACCACTTGTTCAAACCTTAGGCTATCACTTAGGCCCTTTTTACGCCCTATGGTGGAGAGTTCCAGCTACTTTACTCATCATACATTTGTACATTGTACTGCCGAAACGAGTATGGTGTGGTCANTGGTAGTTAATGGAATTTTTTCCCATCATTATACTATATTGTGTTTATTCTTATTCCGATCTTACGTACTCTTAATTTTGTTAGCAAAAGCTAATTTAGATGCATTTTTGTAACTAGGCGGAGTATGAGAAGCGGTACGTAGATGAGTACAATAGACAGCACACCCATCCAGTTCTAAATCATCATTTACCTCCCAGTGCTGAACTACTACTTATGACTAACCAAGTACAGCAGGTGTTACCTCATGTACCTAGGGACGTCGTATTAGCTGACTTAAGTAAGTAACTCATTTATTAACTTAGTACGCGGGTAGACTCGTTATAAACAGCTTGGGTTTCCGGTGAAATCCGGGTCACGAAGGATTTGAAGTCCGACGTTTTGATTTAAATGTTATTTTTTATCAGCTTTATTTATTTTGAGGTATTCATGTAATTTTAAGAAAGTAAAATGAAATTCAATGAATGGTTGGTTATTATTATTTTGAAACTCTATGTAAAATCAATGTTAATTGTCGATCACAAAACCCTATTTACTTGTAAGTTGCCAAAAATTATTTTTCTTGAATTAGGACAGTTCTTTACCACTTTAGATTTTTTTTATCTTATTATCTGCACTAAGGAAGTGTTAGTAAATTGCAGAGCTTATATATATATATAATCCACTGATTTTAGTATGGAAAATTTAAGATGGTTATTTGCAGTTGAGCTTTAAAGAACAAACCCATTTTTAGAATTAAAAAAACATATAAAATGCATTGATGATTGTCTTCATGTGTTTTTGTCTCGAAAGTTTAAAATATCTTAGAAGATCTAGGAGCATTCCCCAAGTTTGGTTGAAAGTGAGCTGACTCTCTGTTACCATCTGTAAACCTTTTTTTATAAAACAATGTTGCATTTGAGCCTTGTCTTTATACTTTTATTTTTGTTTTTGTTTACCCTAGTGCCCTTGTGATTCCAGTTTCAGTTTCTCCCTTTTTTGTTATCTTGTCTTTCACGTGATAAGAGGGGAGAAGGGAGGCCTCAACCACCAGCGCTAGATTACTGGACATGCCGGATGGCGGAGTGTTGGATTCTTATGTAAAAAAAAACAACACACTCTAAATAGAATAAAATATTTGGTTAAAAGAAAATTATTATTAATTATCAATAAGCATATCGGAGAGATATGGAAGGTATGAGAGTAAAGTTGCGACATCTGTAATTTACAAAGCGCCCAACAGCTGATAATAACTTGAATAGGGTCAAGGTCATAAAGGTATTGACACACACTACAGGTAGTTAATTAGATTTTAGGAGAATACTAAGCTGATCACCATCTTATATAAAGAATATAATTTTTTTAAAAAGAAAACAGTTCCAGCTTGTATGTCCCCTTCTAAGGTTAAGAAAGTAGCTATTACAAAATTGGTTTTCCTAATGACATGATTAAATTAAATGCACTAATGACCTTGTAAAGTGGTCAAAACCTGTCTATATCAAACAGTCATTGTGGTTTTTTTTATTTGTTTGAAAACAAACTATATCTCCTAATTTTTCTCCATATATTATTTTTCTCTATATCTCCTTATTTTTTCTCTACATCTTCCAATTTTTTTTTTACTGAATAATAATAGTTTATCGAACTTTTGATAAAAAATTGGGATATAATACTGGTTTCCCACCTACAATCTAATCTAATTATTATATTAGATAAAGATTTTCGTATAAAACTTTTATTTCGTATAAAAATAAAAGTTTATTGTTACTTAAAAAATATTATATTTGAAACTAAAAGTTTCTATATGTCTCTGCTAATCTACAGTGGGGCTGGAATAGTTATTTACGCCCCAAGAGAGTAAAGTAAGTTATTGTACCCTGAGTGATTAAGTTACATTTTACATTTAGATATTAACCAAACGTTCATAAATGAAATTGTGTGTTTAACTCCAACCTTACTTGTACTTTATCCTCTATCTAGGGTAGCACTCGAGAGAATCATAAGAGTTCATGATTCTCTTATTGTCCATTACTCCCTGTTCAACCCGACTGGGTGCAATGAGTAACTTTCCTCTCTGTAAACTAGGGAGGAAAGTTATCTTTTTCTTCCTGTTGAAGATACAATCCATTTAAACTAACTTCGGTATTATTTGGTTGCAAACAGCTTACCTGTTACGAATCTAAAGTGTGTCATGTGAAATAGCATTATGCACCTTCATGTTCATTTTCGGAAGAAAATCATGGATTATGGTTCAGAGAGTGGGGGGTCAGCAACTATATAACCTGAGTTATATAAATTGATTTTGTGGCCCCTCTTATTCGTTTTTTATCTATCGGTTTTCCCTTAAGNGTGACGCGGATTTCATCGGAAACCCAAGCTGAAAACCCAAACTCATTTATTGTTTTAATCCTTTAAGTATTTATGGTTTCAAGACAAAATACATTCTTAAGTTTTTTCTACTAAATTCATTGGTTTTCACCATTTTACTAAAAGAAAGATGAATGTTGGAATTTTTAATCAAAGATTTTGAAGGAAGTAAAATTTGGGGAAAAAATAAACTAAATTATCTGTTTTGATTGGATAAAAAACTTCCACCTTACTTGTACAATTATTGGTCCTTTGTTTACCATTTACAGTTCAATTATTATTACAATATAAGTTAGATAGGATCTGGAGACTTAATTAAATATACTTACTTCACAAAATACAATAGAATAGTGATAGGTATAATAGATATGTGTTAGAAGGACTTAGTAGATTTAGTAAAAAGGATAGTCTTAAGGGTATACTCAGTTCTGATTCCATTTATTAATGCAGTAGAACCTCGCTTACACGACCCTCAATAACACGACAACCTCAATTACAAGTGGAATTTTCAAATCCCCTTGAGATTGCCATAAAACATAATGTTAACCTCTATTATCTTACTATTATTATCCAAACAACCACAATAACACAGATTTTTTTCCAATTCACACCATTACTCAGAACCTCTATAACAAGTCGTTTTGAGAAGTCATCCTCTATAGTCAGGTACCTTGAACAAGTCTAGACTTGAAAACCCTGCCTATTAACCTCAATAACACAACTGATAGCCAAAATAACCTTTATAACTCGACCCTCAACAAAAAGGGCACCTCAATAACAAGACTGTTTCCCTAATCTCTTAGGGTTCTACCGTATAAATATTCAAACTAGATTAATATTGCTCCAACTGTAACTAATACTTTCAAGTACACATTTCCTTGTAAGATTCATTTCAATGATCACAATTATTTAAACAGGCATTTCAAGATTTTTTTGGCTTCTTGGGTTTTAAGTCCAACTTGTTGGAATAAAAAGGCCAATGAAACTCCAGTGTAACTCCTTAACTCTTTTTTTAGTACTAGATGGCATACTTTTGATCCTACAAAGTATCTTCTGTCTACAATATTCTTTCTTCATCTTGAACCCCCTTGTGGAAAAACGAATTTCAATATTGATTTAAAATTCCAAAATATTGGTAGTTAATGGAATTTTTTCCCATCATTATACTATCTCTTCGTGTTATAAATATTATATGAGAAAGTAAAAATCCTATTAATCTCTAATTCATTTATCTTTAATGCTGAACGAAGTTAATCAATTTTTTCTTTTGTTCTTTCCATTTTTGTTGAATAAAAATTATAATTATTAAAGTCAAATTGAGGGTAGAATGATAAGAGAAGAAATAAGTCAGTGATATTATGATTTAAGTAATGTAATTATTCTTTAGTTAGTCTTTGGCACTTATATGCCTAAAAAGGGTCCCAAATTGTGACAAATATTTATTTTTTTATTTAAATTTAGTTGACACACTTTTCATGAAACACTTTGTTATAGAGCCCAACCTGGTAGCCCCTAGATTCCACTAGGCAGTTACTCCAAGAATTACCTGGTAGCCCCTAGATTCCACTAGGTAGTTACTCCAAGAATTACCTGGTAGCCCC
>KZ651650.1:0-25884 GCA_001010745.2 Gerris buenoi
TATTATTATATTATATTATGTATTAATACTATTATGTATTAATTAACTATTATGTGTAGAAATTGTTATAGCTCAATTAAAAGACAACTTCCGTAACCGTATCTTTCCCTACATACGTATATAAATAAAACAGTTTAGTATTAAAATGTTCACGATACGGAGCGATTAAGTTTGGCACTTCGCAAGTGAAATTGATGACAAGATTTAAAAAAATAAAAAGAGGCGGAAGTGATGTGAGGGTGGGCAGCCTGTGCACCGGAGCAATGTTAGAGGGGGAAGAAGAAAGGGTGAGGTATAAAGCCTTGCGGTAACCCGCCCCTACATACTATATACACAATATATCAATATTAGCCGGGACAGACGGACAGACACACATGTGGGACCACACTATATCATCCAACCACTCATTTCTGTACATAACAAACAAGCAAGACTCCTCTTTACAGTTGGGAACATTAACAAGTGAAATTATTAGACTAATAATTTTCGTTTTAAAATAATTAGGGTCTTGAAGTTACAAGCTATGTTTGAGAATTGTCATACTATCTTATTGTTTTGTGAGACACTTTCGATAGCACATTTATAATATTTAAAATAAACATTTTCCCACCCTATTGGCTACGTTGAGTTCAGGGCATAATCTAGAATTTTCAGTTAAAATCCTGTTTTGAAGGCTACGTTCATAGGATAATAATATATCAACACAGTATTTAAGTATGTGTTAATTCAAAGCAGTACCTAATCTCAATACACTTTCAAATTTTACTTCTTTTTTGTGTAATTATTTTGCTTTCGAGCTTACCGAAGGTAGCGGAAGCTATGTGATCATTTTGGAGAACGAAAATTTCTGTCTTTACAATTTTAAAAGTTTCTCTAGTCCACATTTAATGAAATTTGGATTGCAGTTCATAATTAGCCCATTGTTGGTCCCATATAGTTTCAACCTTCTGTTCCCATGTGTTTTTTTTTTTTCCACAAGAGCACAAACATACATTTATTTACAAAACATCTATATCTTCAAAAGTACTCATTATTTTTTATTAAAATTAGATGGTTTGTCAAAAGATAGCCCTACATTAAACCGTATACGCTCTTTAATTTTCGCTAAATTGATACTTTAATTCTTGTAAAAATATAAAAAAGAAAATGACAGATTTAAAAACGGGGGAAAAATTAAATACATTTAATAGTAACGCGTTTAATAGCATAAAATCATTAAAGGAACGCGAGGAAGCTATGTCCATGTCCATTCTATTGGGAGACTATTTTTGTCTATCTATGTTATTTGATGTGATGATATTCTGCTACTGCAAGGAGCATGTGTTAATTGTAAATTACGTTCTCATTCTAATCGGCTATACTGTATGAAGTTTATTTGTCTGAATCTTTCCATGGATGTTAAGTAATCAAACGTTTCACTCAATTTTAAAATCAATCACTTTTTCAATCTAATCAGCAATGTCGACTTTAGTGATTAAATTCATTTTTGTTGTTAGATCTCTTTCTCAATGGTTACGTTATCTTTAATTTTGTTTGTACAATAGAAACCATTATAACGATATTTAATTTGTTAGCTAAAATCTATATTCCTAAAACAATTGTCTATCCAAATTTGCTCTGAGACATTTTTTGGAACGAACTTAAAATCTAAATTATTCGATAGTCAGGCATGTTGCTAACATTTTCTATCTTTTGCATATTCATTAGAATCGAAAAAAAATGTTTGGCTATCAAAATTGTTGTATCATCACAAAAATCAAGATGATTATTATTGGAAGCAAAATCTCAATTCCGCAAACATTAATAATTTCTTGTTGTTTACCGCACATTCCTGTTTTCCGTACATTCTTCAATGTGCAAGGACCTTACGAAGACACAGTATTTAGAAGGTAGATAATACCTTAATAATTCTGGATGTTACAAAGTGTAAACGTTTAAATCGTAAAATGATTATTCATTAGTTATGATATTATCGGATTTCGTGGCAAATATATGGTATTTCCATCTAACCCAAAAGAAAATAATTTTTATTGAATATTGCTTCTACTATTATTTTTGTTGATAGATAATATATATTATATAGTATATTCAGTATCGATTTAAAAATAATAATTTAATCGATTCTAACTTCCATATTTGGGATGGTATTTTGGTCCACATGTGTCGTTTTTTGTCCCATTTATCACAATAAAGCAACGAATCTTCTAAACCATATCTTATTTGTGTTGTATTTCTTTCTCGCTCCCATAATGTCAAATTATAAAATGCTGAGGGAGAGAGAGAGAATTTTTAATATGGTTATATATAGATATATAAGAAAACAAGCCGAAAGGAAATAAATATAGATTAAACCAAAGGGTCAGGATAGAAAAGTCAGTAAAGAATCATCTTCGGGTCATTTAACAGCATGCGTCCCGCAAAACTCGCTCAAACTTGCAACTTGTCAATTTTATTTTCAACCTCATAAATGTACAGAGGGCAAAACACAAGGGGGAAAAAAGAGAAAAACTACTTTAAGAATAAAGGGTAAAGGATTTTTGTGTTTTGTTTTATCTTGGAAAAAAAAAAATAGGATTTATAGAAGTGGATGGCCTCTAAGTTGAAAAGGGTCTAAGAAAAAGGGCGAGGAGGTTCATAAAGAATAAAATACGAGGGACATTAAGACGGAAAAACAGTGCGATGAAGTTAGGTCGACGAAAAACTTGTGTCGAAGGCACGCAACCCTCAAGGGATCCCAAAGCAACAACCTCTAGAAATGCATTCTTCTGAAGCCGTTTCTCTTCAGACTAAGACAGCACCAGAAACAAGAGAATGTTCACTGCATGAACTCAGACCATAAACATCTTCCGGCATCTTAAGAACCATTCTTTAATACTGTATCCCAAGAAAAAAACTGAATAAATACAAACATACGTATATTAAGAAAGGGAAATGAAAATATCTGGTGTTAAATAAAACAACAATTTCTGTCTTTCTTTTAAAAGTATGGGCTTTTAAAATTCTATATTTATCAAACGATTGAAAGAAAAAGAAAGGCGTGAGGATGTTTAACAACAACCTACATAACACTTAAAAAAATTAATATAATTTTGAAAAGCATAAGACTATTCGTTTTCAAAGAGTTGAACTTTCGCTGCTGATATAGCAAACAGCTAAAAACTATGACAGACCTATTAAAATATAAAACCTCTAACTGGTATATACGTTTTAGAAAATGGTGTCTTAAGAAAAATTAGACAGTAAACAAATTAAGGATAAAAATTTAAGTAAATTATATCCAATGACGTATTTTTACAGAATTGTTCTCTTTTTTGCCTTTTGAATTAACGCAACCTGAAAAAAGGTCAAATACTAGATATTGTCGTTGAGAGTGCAGTGTGGTGTATTAGTACGTCGCACGTTGATTTACCAAAAAAAGAAAAATACATAATATCGATCAGCATAACATTAATCTCATCAGATAACATTAATATCTATCAGCAATATTAGTGAATCCGTCAAGTAAGATAGTCTCCAGAAAAACCTTAATTCTTTTGTAGAATTATACTTAGCTTATAAAAATAAGATTTTTTTTATCGTTTAATAATATGTAATCATTTATCGTTAATAATATGTGTATAAAATCGTTATTCAATATGTAATAATATATGATGTAATATTTAATAATATGTTATTTATCGTTTAATAATATGTGATAATATTTTTTTTTCTATCGTTAGTATAAAGAGAGTACTAAATCTTCTTGGCAGGTTTCATTATAAAACTTTCATGTCAAAAAAGGATATTGAGTTGATTAGATTTAAAAAAGTAATTTAAATCAAATTATAATTATTATTAACTACGGGAAACAGACAGAGAAAAACAATACAGAGGCCCGGGTTCAATCCCCGGCGCTGGAGCTTGTTTTTCTCTGACTGTTTCCCGTAGTTAATAATAATTATAATTTGATTTAAATTAAAATTTAATCTTTCTGTAGTATAAATACTACCAAAATCGTAAAAATGAATTTCTAATTGATTGTACGAGGTACAGGTACTAATTGGGTACTTTATAATTATAAGCGATATTTCTCGGTCTAGTTCTATGTCATTAATGTTGACTACTTAGACTTTAGTGGAAAATTGAAAGCTTTAAAATCGGGTTAAGGTATCTATAACGTCAGGGGAAACCATACTCCCGCGTAGCTTAGCTGGTAAGAGCACTGTACTGGAAATACAGAGGCCCGGGTTCAAACCCCGGCGCAGGAGCTTGTTTTTCTCTGTCTGTTTCCCGTAGTTAATAATAATTATAATTTGATTTAAATTAAAATTTAATCTTTCTGTAGTATAAATACTACCAAAATCTAAAAATGAATTAAAAAAGTAAGAGAGAACTAACGTATTGAATCAACACATGCTCAAATTCCATGTTATGTCAAACAAGTCAACAACAAGTGTGTTATGTGTGTTGTATTGCCAAGTCTATAGGCTCGGCCACACAGAAAGCTACGCTATGCGAGCTAGTTATGCTACGTCTGCTAGCTATGAGAGCTAGTCTAGCGTAGCGTCGCGTTCTATGTGGTCACCTCCATTAATTATTATAGAACGGAAATTTACAAACATAGCTAGCATAGCTAGCTCGCGTAGCGTCGCATTCAGTGTGTACGGGCCTTATAGAATAGGTTTTGATCACGAAAACACCATTAATTGTGGCAAGGGCAAGGAGGTCTATTTGTTAATAAATATTTGACTGAACAAATATTTTAGAACTAAAGATTCGAATTAGCAAATGCTCGAATATGATCCAATGATTCCTATAGAGTAACAAAAACTTCGTGACGCGATTGTAAAACAAAAATATGTGGTGGATAGGGATTTGAATATGATTAAATTGAGGAAGCTTTTATGGTCAGCTAAAATGCATTATAATGTAAAAAAAAAAAAAAATCGATAAAACACCTGGATAAGCTTTCAGCCATTCAAGCCAATGCTTGAATGAAGAGTTGAGTCCTCAGCTCACAACTTTCTCTGATAGTAATATATAGTTATTGAAATATACATCCCATTTATTTATTGAAATTATGCCATTTTTAATTAGATATTTTAATTCAAGTTCGCACATAAATATCTTCTTATTTTCGATTTCTTCTTATGGATAATCCAGCTCAAAATTTATAAGTGACCTTTCGAGGAAGGCCTTTCTTCCAACATCACGTTTTTTGTCTTTGTCACAAGGTTGCTGGACATTAGAGAGATAAAAAACATTTTGTCTTTTGTCTGATCTTGTCTTAAAATAAATAAAGTCAAGTGAAGGTTGAGAACTCTTATAAGGGCACGCTGTAACCACTGTTTTTGAAGGTTATTATTTATTAAAAGAATAAAATTATGCGAGTAGGTATATACTTTTTTTAATTTATGCCTATCCCATTGTTTTTATTATTGTCTTTCTGAAATGAAGCGTCCAAAAGTAATTATAATGTTTAGAAGATGAACAGAAAAAATATTAATGATTAACAAAAAAAGTTAAAAAAACAACAAAAAATATTAGAGAGGCTGCAGTAATCGGCGGCAATAAAGGATCTGCGGTGACAAAAAGCACCCTCAAAGTTGCAGAGGGGATCGGATGAAAAACTGCTTTCCCTTGTGGGCGAAGGGAGTGAAGAGACCAGAGGGTTGGCAAGCCAGGATAAATTGATTAGAGGAAGGGTGTGTGATTGTACGGGGGTGTTGCGGAGAGCAGGAGGGACGCGGCTTCCGCAATAGATAATTACAAGATGCTTTCTGCTTGTAAAAAGGGGTGGATTGGATGCGTTGATGGTATTGAAGAAGTTACAAGCGATGACGCTTTCCGCTAAAGTCTTGACTGTGTGTAAACAATTAATCCTAAACAGTGAAAGGGTAATTTGATGACTTGATTCCGTTCTCAAATTTTCTAACTAAATCATATCCGTCATGTGTGAACTTTTTGCAGAATTTTTGTTTACCTCATTCTTCTGGGTGAACACCAATCATGGAACAATGATAATCGAAATGTTTATTCATTGATTGGAGGCATCATTCTTTATCATTTTCTTGTGTCAGGTTTTAAATTTTTACTTTCTCATATAAAGAGAAAGTATTGTGATACCGCAAAAATTCGATTTTGAGATTTTGATGGATTTACACGTTTTGAGGTCCCCTGAGTCCAAAAAAGTGCTTTTTAAAAAATGTCTGTCTGTCATCTGTCGTCTGTACAGACGCCTAGAGCCTAAACTACCGGGCCGATTTTGACGACATTTGGCATATATGTTTAGAAAAATCATATCCCGAGGCGAATTTGAGAAATGAATTTTAGCTCCAAATTTACAAAGGCGTTACCCACCAAAAACTCTGAAAAACGTGGAAAAAATTATTTCTCGAAAACGGTTGCGACGATTTTGATTAAAAAATTCTAAAATGCAGTCAATTTAAATACGAATTTAACGATATAAGCCGTTTTCCCTGAAAAAATCTAGTCCCTGAGAAAATAGCTTAAAACGCGGACGGAGAGAGCCCGGGTTCGATTCCCCGCCCGGGAGAAGTTATTTTTAAAATAAATGTTTATGAAATTATCAATAATAATTAACACTGGGCTAAGTAATAATGAACTCGTATATGAGAAAGTTTGTCTGAGTTGTCTCTGACCAATTTTTAAGTATAAAATAACATTATACATTTTATTTTGTGTATTAATAATATAAGAATTAACCTACTTAAATTTTAAAGCTCAATAGTTATAACCAAATAAGTTGTTTTCCCGTTGAGTATTTATTTTATGTGATGGGACATAAAATACTTGTAAACGAAAAACAATCTAAAAAAAAATAAATAAATAATCAATAATAATTATGTACGTGCAAAAACACTGATGGGCTAAGTAATTATGAACTCGTACATGAGAAAGTTTTCCTGAGTTATCTCGGACCCATTTTGTTTTATTTCATCTTCATTAAACATGAAACACTATTGATCGAAATTTATGCACTTCTCACAATCGTTTCATGCACAACTTTACCATCTTTTTACTCATCATCAAGTTCTTAACCTTACAGTCTCAAAAAAGGGTAAACAAATTGTTTGAAACAAGTTTACCCTTTGTTTGCATACTTGTCATTAACCTTTACCCAACACGGATGTCATTGTTTCTGCTTCCCTCTCCTCACGTATCACTTTAAAAGGCTTACTGGGGTCACAGAGTCCCTCAAGTCTTATTCCTCTTCATCAAGTTGGGGCTTTATTCCCCTGTGGATATCAGATACCTCTCTGATATTAGCGATATATCATCCATCCACCCCCTCTATTCTAATAACCCTTTAGACCCTTTTCTTATCTTCCTTTACCCCTTTACACTATCCCTAACATTTTAATTAAACACCCCTTCTTCTTCCAACTCATATCCTAAATTAAATAAAATTGTATAAGAATAAGAAAAATTATAACTCGCTTGATGTCATTCATTGTCATAGTTATTGGTAATATTAATGCTTTGTTCTATGCTTCTTTTAACTAAAGAAAGTGATGCAAAGTTAAATTTGAATTACAATTCTAAAAGTCGCACTTTTAGTTTAGAATCACGAGAAATATTCTTCTTTTGTTTCAGTTATTTATATTTATTTTATGTGATAGTTAAATGATAATGAAAGGCAATGACTAGTCTAGCATTCCCTTTATTGCAAATAAAATGTTCATAAGACTCTAAAAGATATTATTGCTAAATTTGTTTAGTTCTTGTGACATGAATTATCCTACAGTTGAAAAAAGTAACCGACGGTCACACCAACGTCATAGTTAGGACCATAATTCAACCATAAACACCAACACATCGTCGGAGTAGGACACTTTGATGATAATCGACAAATGAAACATGAAAATAACTTAAATTAAAAAAATAATAATAAATAAACTTAAGTAGAGACAATATAAGACATTTTTTGAAGAGTTGCTATAAAGCATAAACTGATTTGACAATGAATTGAAACAAATTTAATTCTAAATAAGAATATGAAATTCTCTAGTGAATACCGTAAAATTAGTTTTTGGACTCTTTCAGCGTTTCAAGTAATCTGCTCTAATAAACACATTCAAATAAAAATGTGTCAGTTAATCTTCATTTTTAAAAGAGACAGTTTTCCACATTGAAACCGCTGTAGTTGATAGAACGGGATTTTGATCTCAGAGAGGATATGGCTGAATATGCGTTAGGGTGAATTGTACGAGATTTTTTATCCAACCTCTGGTGATTCTTTAAGCAGGCAATTCATCAATTGGCCTACTGGTCGGTTCCAATACACTACAGACTTTTTTCTCCCTGCCTACCCATGTCTTTTACACTGATTGGACAACGTATAAATCCGAATTCGGCATGCAGGTCCTCTCGACGGTGATTTTTCAGGGAGACCTTTTAGGGCCTCTCTAGGTTTTTTGGTTTTGTCTCGTTCGGTTTAAGCTTTAGCCCGTCGTGTTTAGAGCTCAAGAGACTAGTAATGTAGTTGTGTAAAAAAAAGTGAGGCAAACGAATGTTGGACCCATACATGATCAAGAGGGCTGTAGTGTAAATGTGTAAGAATGCGGCAACCATGTGTTAGCCTCACATACGATCTTTGGCTTTCCCCTTTGAATAAAACAGAAGGCAACACTCGGTCCTGATTGAAAAAGAGAAATAAAAAAAAGCAACAAATAAGCCTTAAATAAACAATTGTTTTAAAATGATCGTAAATGTACAAATACCAAATTAAAAATAAAAAACCAAATTAAAATTGCTTTTATATCTATTTACGTACCTGAGCAGTAAGGGTGTTATTATAGGCCGAGGGCGAAGTTTGAAAGCACGAGTGCGAATAACGCCCGAGGGCTGCCATGCTGCTTACTGCTCTTGGTGCGTACACTATTTTATCGAGCACACTATTTAACCACCACATGTAAACTAATTACTACTAGGCATCGCGTGGCTCTATCATTGAAGCGAGCGTATAGTAATAGTAATAAATGTGTATTGAATATTAAAAAAATAGATAATCATGCATCATGATGAGTTGATAGATAATAGGTATAGTAGTAGATTAGCGGCAAGTAGTAAGGGAAGGGAACCACCCCGCATTCTTACTATTCCTCTAAAAACTCTAACCGCACCTCTCCTTTTCAATTATTATAAAATGTATCACGTCATTACTCGAATACTACAGCTTGTATCAACTTGAAATTTTACATACTTGTTTCAATTGTACTTTAGACGATGTATATGAAGTTTTATTAAAATCGTTTCGTTAGAACTTAAGATATCGGTAAAAAGGTTGTTTTCTCTATTTTTAAACGTTTAGGTCCGCTTTAATAGTTTTTGCGATCTTTATTAATTCATAGCGGTGTCGTTGGTTTTACTAAAAAATTTTATTAGAAAAAAATGTTCGTCTCATCGAATAAGTTATGATAGAATTTTTTCCTGTCCTGAAATTCCAATTTTAAATTTCAAGCTCACGTTTACGCGAGCATTGCGCGCGAACTCTTGGATGGATCACTCTGTCCAACGAACTTAGCCTGAGTATTAGTAAAAGGAACATGTATACAAAATTTCAACTAAATCGGTCAACTTTTACTCAAGTTATCGTCGGACACGTAAACGTTACGGACAGACAGACAAACAGACAGACAGACAGACATCCAAGTTGCATATTTCGTTGAATGTAAGAAGCTCGCTTACGCTCGCTTCAATAAATGCATATTGAGGTTACATTTGTACCAAAACAAATCGCAGTTATAAAAATATTGATTGTTACAAACAGCTGACGCTGAGAACTACTAGCGCTTCCAGCATGCTGCGGCCAGGAAGCGGCCGCTTCTTGAACTAGCGGCCTGTAAAAATAAAGCATGCATTTTAACAGCCTAGGGCTGTAAAATAAAACTTTACCGTCCGTTTAAAATGTTTACATGTGGTGGGCGATAAAATAACAATAGTATTTTAGTGTAGGATTTAGGAAAATAAATAGACATCGCGTGGCTCTATCATAAAATATTTAATGATAATTTAGTGCTAATAGTTTTAGAGGATGATTGAAATAGAGAAAGTGCGGGGAGGCATCCCCACTCCACACCCCCCGAATAAAACTTTCATACTTTTCACGCCTGCAGCTCCTCTTCAGCTAATATCATAAATGTTTTAAATTACTGAACAAAACAAAATTCATGCCTGTTTCAATAGTACGTTAGACGATTAACAAGAAGTTTTATTAAAATCCGTGCTATAGATAGACTATAGAGCGTGAGGTATTGGTAAAAATGTTGACTTATTTTTTAACGTTCAGATCAGACAATGGATTTAGCAATATTTAAATATTTGTTGGTTTTACAAAAGAAAATTATTTGAAAAAAAAAAAAAAAAAAAAAAAAAAATGTCTCATCAAAAATTTTTTAAGTGTACTCTTTACAAAACTATACATAAAGTCTAAAGACTAAGTCAAGAATTATTATGACTAAGGTTAGAATTATTAACCTTATACCTACCGGTGAAATCCGCGTCATGAAGGATTTGAAGTTGTCTGACGTTTCGCTCCCATTTTCCATTACTGGATAACCACTACTGGCAGAAGATGAACTCAGTTCATCTTGTGTTTGCTTCGATGCACCACGACCCTAAAGATGCTTCCTGTAGTGGAAGTGAAGGTTCGGACTTCAAATCCTTCGTGACGCGGATTTCACCGGAAACCCTAGCTTATTATAACGTGTCTACCCGCGGAAGTCTACGCACCACGCAGTCCTATTGATTAAATAAATAGAATTAACAATTTAATCTTTAAAAAAATTAACTATTTCTGGATTACGGTTATGTCTATATAAAGATAGCTGACAATTGTTTGAAAAATTCAATGCGTCTGCCTTTAAAAAATAAACAACATAATTTGCTATTGAAAAAAAAAAAAAAACTGAATAAAAAGACTGAATTCTATGAACTAGTTTAGATCTAAAAACTAATTTCAATCCTCTCTTAAACCTTCTATCATATTGGGATTTTAATTTGAAAAACTAAAATACCAAGAAACGATAAAAGTCAACTGCGTAATAAGAAGTTGGGTTTTAATATAAATTAACATTTCTAAATTAAGAGATGAACCGGAAATAAACATTCAAGAAGTAGTTAAAAACAGAAAAAAACATTCCTTTTTATTGCAAGATTCAACCTTCTACTGCTATTTTAGTTATTCTATTATTTATTTATTTTTTTTAACAAAAAGATAAACTCTTCAATTATGTCCTCTGAATACTTAATATACGTTGTAAAAAAAAATGCAGACCTATTTCTTCATTTCATAATTTTATATTTCACATGCATCAGAAGACAGACTCTTGTGTAGGAACAACCCTCGAAGTGCAATATCAAAAGAATGGTAAACTAATTTGGCGATATTTTAAAGAGAAAAAGTAAGCAAATACATATAACACTTCTTTAGCTATTAATAATTTCGAGAGAAAAATTTTGATTAAACCTAAATAACGAGAATACATTTAAAACCTATAATTGATCCAGGTACGAGAGTATAATATGTTTACGAGTGCCGTAAGGATGCAAAAAAAAGATAAATATCCTAAAGAAATTAATATAAAGATATAATTAATATAAGATATTAATATAGGATATTTATGTAAGAAATTAATATCCTAAAGCAGGTAAATTATTTGATTTCGCTAACGAATTTCAACTTCAAATAAAGCAAAAACAATTTATAATTACACATTGAATATTATATAGTAAAAGGGTATAAGGGTGCCTCCTGCACACAGGAGAACGCTTAGACAGAACCGACTCTGATCATCCTGTTTCAAAAACTTCCTAAAAGAAAAAATCCCATATTCAAAGCTTTGAAACTGAAGCCACGAACAACAATAACTAGGAATTCGCATGGCCAGAAAGAGGGTTACAAGGGGTGCGATAGGTTTGTGCACTTTGATAACACGATAAAATGCAAAAGGTAAACTCCTGATCGCGATAGTGCAGCATGAAGCTGCATCGACATCCGACAGATAATGCCGGTTTTGAGTTTTGATAGATCGCGACACTAAAGCTAGTTCCCATTCTGCGATGGAAGGCACAAAAATTTTCGCTTCGGGGACCTGACCCCTCTCGCTACCTTTTGCTTCGGACAAAAGGGTTTGCAAGTCCCCCCGCTAGATAAACCCTGAGGGGGTGGCCGGACGGAATGTTGACGGGCGGGGAGGTGTCTCTGGCCCACAGATGACTTCATTTCCTTCGGTTTCCTGCTCATATGAATACGGGGGAAATATAGCGAACCTCTCCCCGCACGAGCGGCATTCACAATGCGACCAACATCACAATATCGCTCCCTCCGCAGTCACATCCCATCCTCCCCGTAAGAGTGAACTGTCAGCCTCATATTACACGCTTTTCTTGCATGTCAAGTTTGATTGCTTCAAGGTATTGGCACTTATATGTAAAACCATGTTTATTATAAATCTTTAGCAGTAAGTATTACTCTTACGCGATAACGTACGTGTAAAAGCGAAAATACATGCCTATACGTTTTATGATAAAATAACAACACAATATTTAAAATATTTTCTCATTTTGGGATAACGCAACTGGTTTTCTGGTTTACCCTTTGATTTATAATCTTTTATTTAATCGAGTAGTGTCCCGACGGCAACGGCGACGACTCACCTCTAAATTATTTATAACGTTAAAAATTGATGCGCCAAAAGGGATTGATTCCATAATGGGATTGAACCAGTGACCTCCAGCACCTGAGACTCGGACATTACCGCTGAGCTATGCCTGTGTAATGATTCGGCATAAAACTTACTATTTAAACAGTAAATATCTCTTTAAATATCTATTTTAATTATAACTAATTATCTCTCAGCTCTTTTTCTCAACCATATTTATTATTCTACCCGTTACCACGGGCCTAACGGCTAGTAATAAATAAGGCACAATGTTAAAGATCACTTGGGTACTCTTTTACTTTGTTACCCACCCTAAAGTTGGTAACAAAGTAAATTAGGTCGGATGTGGCAAGATTTTACTTGGTTACCCACCATTTGTTTACATTATTGTGTTTGACATTGTTTTAAATATTAACTGACAATCTTAAATGGGAAATGTTCAAATATTTCCTTGGGACAAAGGAACATCACACTTCTGTAAATACAAATGACAATATCCGTTAGTCTAACTATCTAGTAAGGCAAAGTAACCTTTAATCCAATAAATTTTGAACAAAAGAATAGTTCACTTGGATTTAATAATAAATAAATAAATGGTGGGTAACAAAGTAAAAGAGTGCCGATACTTGAACTTAAACCGACACAATTTTATTTTCAAAAACCCTTCAATCTCTTGCTTGAAAGTATATTAATTATTTGTATTGCTCTTCTCTACATAATATATGACGTACTAATATTTATTATATATCTGTGTATGGGAGGTAAAGGGCACTATCTCCATTTTTTACGAAATTGAGGTTTTAACAGTTTCCTATTCATTTCCCCCCCCCCCCCCTTTTTTTTAGAGGTACAAGTATATGATGTCCTAAAACTAAATCTCACGGATTTAGCCAGTTGGAAAAGTCACTATGAACCAACATGCTGGGGAGGTAAAATAAGTAAAAGAATCATTAAAGTAGCTCTCCCGAAAAATGTAAATTTGGCACATAGTGCCCTTTACCTCCCATACACAGATATATACCATTATCATTTTTATAAAAATAAATAAATAAATAAAAATGCAATCCAAAATGTTATCTTCTCTTAGATATAATATCAAATCCAACTAAATATTAAATTCTTTGTAAGGAGAGACATACGTATATTCTAACCACAAAAAATCGTTGTTAAGTCAATTTAAATTGTGTCTTGTACGTTACTAAGAATGTGTTATCATCTCCTTTGAAATGGAAATGAATAAATATTTTGATCTTTTAATTAATTATTATCCTTATATTTATCTACTTCGTATTCCTCTTTAATAGTAACCAAAATGAAGTTTTAGGAATATTAAACTAAATCATAAACTTAAGTAAACTAATTTACTGTTTTTAAATTGATTACGAATTCCTTCAAATTCAAATCCAAACAAGAGGGAGTGTTTTGAAGAGTTTATACCCTCTTCGAGAAAAGTTTTATCAAGTTGACTGTAACTTTTTATTTGCATTCCAGCTGTCATGTTCTTTTGGTTAATAAGCGGCTTGTCTTTTGGTTTTTGCAACAGAGTTTTAAAGGCGAAGGTTTTACACAAACTAAAAGGGGTTGAGAGTAAAAAAAAATCAGATTTCAATTTTGTTTGTTTCTTTCCCTCATCTTAATTCTTAATCTTTTTTTAAGCTAATTTGTTATTAGACCTTTTTAAAGGGAAAAAGGGTTGAGGGTTACAGGCACTTTATTTATTTGTTTTATTTAATTACTTAAACCCATCGTAGGGTTTGTCGTTGGAAGTTTTTGTAGGTTGATATTGAGGGTGTTTTCTCCGGAGGGGCAAATTATGGTGTTTCTTCCTTTAAAGGGCCCACAAAACCCCAATCTTGTTAAACTCAATTAGGGCCTTATTCCCTTTTTTCGCCCTTGAATTCTTAGGCTGAAAGGGTTGTAGGAAAAAAGGGTGATTTCTACACTTTGTGTAAGAGTGGTAAAGTAAAGTCTTGCTTTATTGCACTGTAACTTTCTTTCTGGTCATAATTTTCTTTTGCGAAGGGTGTCTCAAGAAAGTAATAAACCTAGTATATAAAAAAATATTAATTAGTTTTATTTTACTAGAAAATTCAATTGTATGTATTTATTATAACTTCATTCCGTACTTATCAATCTACATCACGTCCTAATTTTTTAATATTCCCACCATCTACTGCAGGACCGCGCCGCCATATAAAGTAGTTTTAAAGTGGTGGAGGTAGATTAGTAGAAGAAGATAAGACAAGGTCGAGATAAAATCAGCTCTACAAGGAGGAGATATAGGATTTGAATATTCGGATGTTTAGTTAAAATATTTAGTGTGCCATTTTTGCTGATTTACGAGATACTATATACGGACACTCCTTAACTTTGATGCAATTGAATTGCACACCCCTCCTCCTCCCGGTCTAAACCATGGATGGAAATCAATTATTAATTGCCATGCATCCAGTTTTTAAATTAGTTTTATAACATCTATTGAAGATTTTTTTTTTCTTTTAAGATATTTTTTTCGCGTAACAAGAATTATGCAACATTTTGGATTTGAATATTTGAACAGCTGATAATTTTAAGTTCGTTATATTTTTCCAGTGAGCGTGTCAAAGCGATCTTTAACACTCTTAATCTTTCATGTTTTCATCTTCATCTCTTTTGATTAAAAAGTTCAAAAAACCGATGGACAGACATAGGAACGAAACTAAACAAGGGTTTCTTTTTTTTTTGGTTGGTTTTACCAAAGAAACCCTAAAAAGAGGCGCAAGGATCTAGAATGAAAAGAGCCAGCTTAATATACAAGTTTCTTTTCCATCTCAGAAGTTTATCACAATTAATTATTGTGATTGCTCCTTTTCATTAATTTTCAGTACACAACTTAAATCTTCCACCTCTACTCTCCTTTTTAACAAAAATGTCATAAACTTTCATTTATCCTTTAGGTTGATTCTTTTTTTTTCTTTTTTCATTTTTACCCTAAAAATATATATCAAGAAAGAAGGCTTTTTTTATGGACCAAAAAAAACTCCAGAAAAGATTATTAAATTCTCAACAAAAAGTCCAGATAAAAGTATCTTGACTAGTTCTTCTGAGAGTAAGAAATCCTTCAAAACTGCGGATTTCATCCACTGAATAATAAATTATGCTTTGATTTATACTGATTCGGCCATGATAAAAAAACTTTTTTAAAAAAAAGAATAAGCTTTTTTTTTATCCAGGACTTATTTTGAATTCTCGAAAGAAAGTCCATTCTTATTTTTTGCCTCGACTCTTCATCGTAGAAAATCTTATCCCACTTTTTTTTGTCACAGTTAAGGAAATTATTCAAATAAAAGAGTTCGAAAGAGTTTTCTAGTGACTTTTTTTATAAATGTTTTTCAAACCAAAAAAAGAGGACAGGATATCTTTTGCGATTTTCAACGTCTTAAAAGTGTTCCTGAAGACACTGACTCAACACGATTAATAAAGTATTATTAACCAATTTGCTATTTCCCGTCTTAGGTTTTTTTTCTTTTCTTCTTGTCACTTTGTAAAATCCTTCGTCATTTACTTTTATAAAATTGGGGAAGCAAAAAGGTATTTGGTCATTTAATGAAAGATTGACGATTTTTTTTTTATTTTTGAAAGTACGTCATTTATACTTTACTTAAGTCATTTTTACTTTATATTTAGCCAATATTAACACTGACTTTCTCACCAATTTTTTGTACACTTTTTATATTTTTGGACCCAATTTTGAAATATTTTACTACGTTTTTATTAGCTTGCTTTCTTGTTTGTTTGTTTGTCCAGGACAAATCTTGAAATCGATTTTTAACTAACTTCCCGAGTAGCTAGACATTTGAAACTCTTAGAATAGCTCGGAACACGATGACAATGCATTATTTTTATACTTTTTGCCATCTTTCAGCAGAATTTAATTCGTTTTCAGCAAATTTTGCTTTATGAAATGTTAATTCGGAAATAATACTTAAGTTATTTTATTTTGTTTTGACATGTCCCATATTTACAGTCTTCATTTTGACAACAGATTTCAAATTTATGATTTATGACATAAAATTTAAAAACGTAGTATGTATATAAAAAATTATTTTTATCGTGCAATTATTTTAATAATGATATCCATATTTCTATCTTAGAGCGCCATTACTTCAATTTCAGACCCGCACTCTTTAGAATTTCTTCTGATGAAGTTAAGATTTCTCAAGTAAATGATAGTACTTACATATAGCTTGTGCGGAGTTCAATGAAAAAAAGTATTTTGTTAGCACGAAAGACCCGCATTCTTTTGAATTTCTTCATCATAGGTAAGATTTTTCAAGTAGATAATAGTACTCGCACATATAGATAATATACGGAGTTCAGAGAAAGAAAGTAGAGGTGGGAGAAAGAAAGTATTGTTTCAAGCGCGAAAAATGATTTATTTTTATTTTATTGGATTGAGGTTTGAAGATATCTTCTGAATTCAAATGTGGCTGTATGCGTCGACTTTTGTGTGCTGTCTCTTGTGCAGACGTGTGGAGCCTTAAAAACAGGGCCAATTTGGTAAAATTTGGTGTTCATAGTCAGAAAAATTCCCTCGTTGTTTGGACATCAAACCCTTTTTGACGCTGATTTCACCGGAAAACCAAGCTGCTTATTAAATAGCAAATATATTTCCCAGGGGAAATCTAGTTGCAAATTTCCTGAGCAAATAGCTATAATTGTAAAATGTGAAAGGTCGGGTTGAAGGAAATATGTTTCTGGTAAATTTTGATGAAATGTTCACTGGACTATGCAAATTTGAATTATGTATTATTATCTGAGATAAAAAGATTTTGTATTAGTTTTATCGGGCAGATTTTTTCATCTTCAGAAGTTGTGTACATACAATTTCAGAAATATACGAAGTTAGAGTCAGTCGCTAAGTAATCGCAAATCGCTACTGTTTACTTTTCAAGTTTCATTCAATTCAAGGGGTTTCAGTGAATATTTTGTTTAATATTGTTTTCAAGCGCATAGACTCCCACTGTTTCTGGTTACTTTATTTAAAGTCATTTGTTATTGTTTTTGTTTTGTGCCAGTGTTGTTTATTATTAGTGGCGTTGATCGGCAAAGGGTGGTATGAAATAGGGGAAGAATCGAGTGATAGCCTTCCCCCCTAGTATATATTTTTATTTATTATATAAAGGGCAGTAAATCCGTTTGGCTTGCGACAACACTGATAGCGGTTTAGATCCTATGACGAGGAGAAGGGGGAAGGATGGGATTTCGATTTAATTTACAATCCATACCCCCACCCCTTTTCCCAGTCGAAATTTATGAACTGATGAAAACTTTTTTGAAGATTTCCTAGTCTTTCAAATAATAAAAATTGATTTTTTTTATTTATTTATTTTTTAATGAGAGTATTAAACTAATTAATATATGAAGAAATACATTATTTGCTTAATTTCATTTTCATAATTTATAATGATACTTATAAAAGCTATAATTTTAATGTATAGTGAAAGCATAATAGAAAAGGTTTTTGTACATAAAAGTTGGGGTAATTTTGTTTTGGTGTGGAGGTTATGGTCTCGCAACGGCCCTATTCAACCTGTTCCTTATTGTTCCTTTATTTGTATAAAAAAAAAATAATAAAAATAAAAAAATACAATCGTTGTATAATTGGAAAACAGAAAATGTTCATCATCAATATACATATATACAACAGCAATTGCTGTCTATGTTTTAGATTTATACTATTTTTTCTTACATAAGATAATAATGAATATTTACCAAAATGCAAAATATTTAATAAATCAAGCCAGTCTGTGGGTATGTATATAATGTAGTTATCGTGAGGACTAATTTCAGTGTACCGAATCTATTAAATCATAAAGAGAAAAGCAGCGATAGTGGGCCTCTTGAAGTGAATCTTAGAGACACTAATAAAATGCTGATATCAACTAAAAAAGTACGTAAAGTTGGAAATAACCAATAAGTAAAGACCCATTCGAGGGAGTAGACAGCTTTTCGTAACTCGGCACGCTGTTACCAACGATAACAGTTTAGGCATGTATACAAGTAAGAGTGCAACCTGGGAATAAAGAATATAATGCTAACCTTACTATTAAAATAAAAACATATCAAGTAAATTACTCTTTTTTATTCTGCATAATTAAATAATACTTTAAAACTGTTTATAGCCCTAAAACATTGATGTAACTATGTGTGACTAGATAGAACAAATTAGGGTTGGATATCGAAATACCCTCTTAACAAACCATGTCATTATTTTCAAATGTCTCATTAAAATTAAAATAATTAACTTTACCTTCGAATAATATAACTAATACTACAACTGTTAAAGTTCAAGATCGTATTCAGTTAATCAAAAACCTCATGTTCATAAGTTAAGGGATGTTTTACAAAATAAGGTTGATTGTAAAAGTTTCTATCCTTAATGAAATACATATTCTGAAAAACACCCTTCTTCTGACTTTCAACATCCCCATCCTTTCCCTTTTTAGTTTATAACTGGTTTAAAGTGACTCGTGGGAACCTGTGCCCTTTACGGAAGTCAAAGTAAGAGGGTATCAGTATAGTATAATTTTAAAAACCCTGAGACATAAGAATGACATGAGGAGACAATCCTAAAAGATAGAGCAAGAAAGGATCCTGTGATATGCTTAAACACGTGGAAAGGAACCAGCGACCTCTTCTTTAACCTCAAACTTCCTTCATCCTTCTTCCTTTCTTAACCATAAAACTATCTTATTATAATATTTCCAAACACGTGTCATAACCTAACTTCAAGATAAGGTTATCTTTGTCCTTAATTTCTTTTAATAGAAATTAAAATAAAAAAATTGTTTTATTTATTTTTAATTCAATTAACCATTCTTCTAAAAACATTCTCATCCCCTTAAAGTCAACATGGTTATCTTTAATTGACGTAAACGGTCCCTCCCCTATTTAGATTGTGATAATATTCAAAGTTGTCACCCTGGTTCTCATAATAAACAAGATCTTCTGGTTATGTTTTTTAATGTTGAACATCTGTTGATGGTTTTTGACAGATAGGTAGGATCTGTTTGTTTTTTATTAAAGGATCTACTTAGAGGTATAAGTAGTCAGTACCTGACCCCACTGATGAGTAACTAGATGTGATAATGTACAAATGGTTTTTTTTTGTACTCGGTACTATTTTTAAGAGTCGTTAAAACAGTCAGGGTGGTCTTTAGAATGTATATAGTAAATATGTTTTAAACTGCTTATCTGGATGGTAATATAATGTTATTAATCACGGTTTACTCCAAAAATTAAGCATTAAAACTTAATTTTTGCTCTAATACAACTAAACATAGTTCGTTAAACAGTTATATAATAAAAAAAAATATTAAAAAAAAAAATTATAAAATAAGAAGAACCATTATTAGCGCATTTTAGAAGAAAATTAAGCTATTGCAATGGCTTCAAAATTTTTCTAATGAAAATTTTTTCATAGAAATCCGTTTCACATCATATGATATCAAAAGAAAGGATGAGTTCGTTGGCCAGAATTTATGGAGTTCATTTAGGGGTCAAATTTTGACCATTTAGGGTCAAAAATGACACAAAAACACGTTTTTTCCATTTTACCCCCCTTTGAAATGAAATTATGATAAAATTGTAGGTACTGTACTTTTAAAGAGCTTTTCAACGATGTGCATCTTGAAGTGTAAATACTATTTGACTTTTGTACCCCGTACCTGTGTGTACCAATTTTTTTTTTCACCTATCCAAATTCTAAACCAAAATATCCTACTTTATTATAAGCCAATAATACGCAGATTTCTTTGAAAATTCGCTCATTAGGTCATGGTGCATGACTGGACTTTCTTTTTAAATATATTTGATTGATAGAAATCGAAAATATTACCTTCAAAATGTCTTATCTTCATGAACTGCAGAAATGTTTCAAATCTGTTTTTAACCTCAGTTCTCAGGAATCTATGCCCTCTACTTACAGCTCCATTTTGAATTTCATGGAGTAGTGTAAATCTTTACAGATGCCTTCTTATAAATCTGAAACAAACAAACCAATAATTAAAGAATATTTTTGTCAAAGTATTAAAACTTATTAATGCAAGTGACATGGTTAGAACAGTGAAAGGTCTTTTTGTTGATAAATATCACTGGTATAGTCAGAAGAAAAGCTTATTATCTTTTAATAATATCGATTCAGCATACATTCATATTTTTAATTAAATTTCCACAATATGGTCATAAAGAGAAATAGCTCTGGACTAAATCGATGGTAAATGTTTACAATTCGATAGGTACTAAACTTCCATGCGAAGTCCAACATGAGAAGAAAACTGTAGAAAGGGGATGTAAATAATAAAAATAAATTCGTATTTTTATAATCTATCATATTAGAATCTCTAAATGAAAAAATATTTTTATAAATAACTAGGGGGCTCTGCCCCCTACTCGCTTCGCTCGTCAACCCCCTCCCCCCAGGGTGGCCGCTGCGCGGCCGCAGCCTAGTGTAGGGTATTAGAATTATTTTGTCTATTTATTATATATTAGAACCGGGGACCGTTCAAAAAGTTTAAATCCACTGTAATAGTTTTTGCACTTAAAAATAAAGATATTACCTCGGAACAAATATATTCTAGATTCTAGATCTTAAGTTTCACTTTTAATGCGTGAGAGCCTCACACATATTTCTTTACTTGTTACTAACAAAAATAATGGTTTGTTTTGATTTTATAGAGTTCAAATATATATAATAACTTATCTAAATAAAACATATCTAAATAGTGACCGATAATTTTATCAAAACTAAAGTTCCAATTATTAGCATTAAATTTTTGATAGACTTCAAATAGATATAATAACTCATCTAAATAGTGATTGAGAGTTTTATCAATACTAAACGTTATAATTATTAAGATTCATTTATGATTTACTACCGATAAATGTAAAGGTTTGTTTGTTGATTTGTTAATCTTTATATAGATTTAATAACTTATCAAAATAGTTTTGATTTGTTGTATATTGAAAGCTGTCCCTTTTTGATTAAGGCATGTAAACAAACAATGCACTTTCTTTATTACATCGCCCGTGTTTTGTTAATTGTCTCGGGAATGACAGTTCCCCGTGTCATTCTTGAGCGGAATTTACTATGAGAACCTCCCCTTTCTCCACCGGAGAACCTCCCACTTATCTCTATCGCACTCTTATCAAACAGTTATATATCACTCTCTCTCTGAAATTGTTTGTTTACAAAACTGTTTTAATAATATAGATAGATAACAATATCTGTACATAGTATCAAGATTGTTTAGAAAGGATCATCATATCTTATATAATCACGTCGTCTTATTTAATTCCTGAAGAAAGAATTCTTTTTATAAGATGTATTTCCTTTACAGATTGTTTTAACGATGGTAAAGAGGCGGAAGTGTAAAGAGATGTAATACTTCCTGGATATAGATAGGTACTAAGAAGCTTAGTAAGTCCTTTAGTACACTTGTAAAAGATCGATTGAGTTGTCAGTTCCCTCGAGATCTAGTAGCTATAAGGAACCTGAACCTGAATGGGTTTCTTGACGTGTCGATAATTAGTAAAGGGAAGTACTCGAGGTTAGAAACAGGTGGAGGTTTACACTCTGTGGACCACTGTGGGAAGATTACAACCTACTCAAGTTAGATAACCTAGTTGACATCCCCTTGAGAGTAATCATGGGCTCTCCTAACTACTCTTCCCTTTAACAGACCAGTGTCATCATGTGTTACTATAAAACCTTTTAAAATATGTTTGTTCTAATGCTTAATTCATTATCATAAGGGTAGTATTAATGTTATTTTAACATAATAAATATCTATTTCATATGCTTTCTCTTTAGATCCCGATCAATATCATTGGACACTCCAGGATGAACTATTATAGCAAAAGCCATTACGCTAATTAAAGTTATGCTGACTATCAAATGCAGTGGTGTTTAGGTCAAGTGGTGTTTAGGACATAAAGAAATTATGCTCGTACCTCAATAAAAGATGTATTCTACCATAAAGAGTTTCTTGATAAAAATGTATACTTATGCAAGTTCTAATATGATATAGTAATACCTAGTGTTTATAACACGCAAACGCATATAAATATATATAAAATTGTACCTATAATATCAATTGCTTATATTTCAAAACCGCCTGCCTTGCGAAGGTAGCAATTTTTTAAAAGAAAAAAATTGCTTTAATTTACACTATTTACAGCTTAAGGTAATAGAAAAGTAAATGCCGTGAACAATACTCCATCAAACGATGTTTTACAGTTATCATGAAATTCGTCATTCCCATCAAAACATTTCTCTTCTACTTTGACGAATTATTGAACTCCCATCACACTTCATATTTCACTTCCTATCCCCATATCGTCTTTTTTTTATCTTCTTTTCAAAGCCAATTTTCTTGACTGTTGACAGTTTACACTCTAGCCTTATTTCTCGACTAGTCTAGGGGTGGGTTGTTTCTCGATTCCTTCACCCCGAGCTACCTTCAACCTTGAGCCGAGTGGAACCTCAGGGCCGCCCCCACGGTATCTCTCTTGGGACGGGACATCACATTCCCCCTTGCTGATCCTGTCTCGGTGTTTCTCCCCTTGCAAGTTACCTTCAGATCGCTTGCCATCCTCTCTCACCCTTACCATCTCTCTATTCATGAACGTTCAGCATCCTCTCTTTCTCGCTTGTCTCCTTCAAACCGCATGCACTTTATTTCCTCTTTTATTTTTTTGTTTAATCCCCACTTGAGGGAATATGGTTAGTTGAGTGTTCTTTCACCCCTCAATGATGATTCCTAACTTCCTTTACTACTCTTCCCTTACAGTCCTTATTTCTTACTCTGATTTCTTTATTACCCACCCTCTAACCATGCCTTCACTTTCTTCAAACTTTTTTTCCCCTGCATAATGCTTTATTCAATGTGAAATATGATAAAAATAAAAGAACGTTAAATGCCAATGAAAATGTTATTGATACCTAAGTTTAAAAAAGCATAAACGAGCAAGGCCAAAGGATGCTGCTTTGATTCGATATTTTTTTTAACTTCAAAAACTATTTGACACACCACACAGCAAAACTTTTAATGAAATAAGTGAAATATGTTTTTAATATTTGATTGATCTTTGTTTTTATAACAATTTGTCCTTAGAGACAAAGCAGAAAGTAAATTCATTAAATCAACACTTTTTTGTGCAAAGCTAATTTCAACAATCTTTTCTACAAACACATCACTCTATATCAAAAATTTCAGTAAAGATTATCAATGTCAGAAGGTTCAACTCACATTTTCAGGACCAATTTAGAATTATCAGGTCAGGATTCTAAAGAGAAACCAAGAGCTGTTATGATCCTTCAACAATCACTCCTCAGGACCCTTATTTGAGTCATGCCATGACAATGCCGACACAATAGTCAATCGAAATGCAATCCGAAGATACCGAAAGAGGAAGATATTTCCTTTGAGCATATTCAGTATTTTATTCAGGTACCACCTAAACAGTGTGAGAGCAAGGTTGCCAAAAAATCTACAAACACTTGGGGTGTATTGACATCTGCAGTAGTGCACCCATGCGCGGGGTGCAATCCTGGGTGCACCACTGGACATGTAACGTACACTAACATTCATTTAAAAATGTCTACTCAAATCAGTGTAACATATTAATATTAAGTATCTTGCTATTATGATTGAGATAACTTTACCATTTGTACAACAAGGAAATCTATAGTTCGATACTCGGCTTCAAGGGGCATTTTTTCAGTAATTTTTCGATATTCAATAATAAAAAGATAAACGATTTGAATCATTAGTCATGAATTAAAATTTATTTAATTTTAGTTAATTTATTACTTATTTAAAAAGGACTAAGAAAAAAAGAAATGATGTACCCTCTTTTAAATTACGTAACACATATAAAGGTCATAAACATTAACTTTTTTTTTAATGAATAAAATTCCAAAATCTATAAAATAAAACCATGAACTTTAAAAAAACAAATGTCTACTAAAAGTCATAAATTTGTATTAAGATATGAAGAGCTATGTAATCAATGAAAAAGTTATAAATGTTCTGCAATCTTATACCACTTTTGATAAATTTTATATAATTTAAAACTATTCTTAATCTAAAACAACCTGAGGTGAAACATATAACATTAACAAATTTTCAGAACATAGCAAATTTTTCATGAATTCTATTTCCTTCTTGGTCATTCTTTTTAAAGTTTAAATGTCATAAGAAATGAGCCTCCCAGAAAAAAAACTAACAAAATAACATCCGACATTTTTAACAAATTTCAAAAAACTTTAAAAACCAACATCATTTAAATTAAAAAAACAAAAACAAATAAATGTTTGTACATCATCCGTAAAAACCGCTATATTCATTTAAGGTAAACGTCAATTAATCTTTAAGACATTTCTTACACCTTTTCTGATATTTCCTAACGATGAAATCGTGGGTGGCTTTTATCTCATTCACTGAATATTTTATACAAATTTATTTTATATTCACTACTATTTAATCATCGTCTTCACACATTATAAAGATTTATAAATAATAAAATGTGTTAAATGATTTGTCTGAATTTACTTTTACCTAAATATATTTCTTCTGTTAACATCAACCATTTATCTTATAAGTAAATTTATTTATTATTATTAAATAAATATATGTATATACTGTGGTATCTCTACACATCACTTAACTACTTATGATAGTAATAATTATGTATTATTTTTGAACCTATTTAGGATTTAATAGTTTATTCTTATGAATGCTAATATTGCGGTTGCTATTAAACAGATCTACGAACATATTTGATTTTTAAACATCAATAAAATATTCTTACAAAGTGAGGTACATAGCTTCCTCCCTTCTTATTGGGTATTTTACGTTTGTTTTGCATTTAGAGATTTTAAATATTTTTCCTTCTTTCTACTTAAAATCAATCAAAATTGTTTTATTTTTACAGAAATAAAAGTAGCAATTTATCAATATTTAAAGTGTGCAAACGGTTTATTGCTTCCGAGCTTACCGAAGGTAACGGAAGCTATGTGATCGTTTCGAAGAACGAAAAAATTTTAGGTCTCCGATTACAAAAATTCCAAGACAGAAATCCGTTTCAGACATCAGGGAACATTTTTGGTTCCGTGTCTGTCTGTCGGTCTGTCGGTCTGTCGGTCGGTCTGTCGTCAATTTTTGTTTGCGAACCA
>KZ651650.1:30843-122259 GCA_001010745.2 Gerris buenoi
TTTTTTTGTTATTACAGTTTTAAATAAATAAATAAATACTGACAATATGCTAACACAATTATTAAAATATTGTCATAATATTATTTTTGATTCTGTCATGGTTGTTATGGTTTTATATTGTCGCTTATTATTCTTGTTGGTATATTTTTATATTATTTATTACTCTTGTTATCACAGAATTATAGGTATTATATATTGTTCTTGTTGTTATAGTTATACCATATCTTTTGTTGTTACAGCTTTAAATAAATAAATAAATAAATAAATAAATAAATAAAAATATTAATAATAATAATAACAACTAATAATCTAAATAAAAACATTGTTACTTCTGCATTTATTTTTTATTTAACCGCATGTTATTTTCTGCTTTTTACTTTGTTATAAAGTTTTACATGTCACAAATTTTACTTATTTACTTTGTTATAAGTTTTGTTTAAAATTTGTTATTATATTATATAAGAGGTAGGTAAATATATGCACTATGTATGTAAGTCTATGTATGTATGTATGTATGTGCATGTATAATTTATGTATGTATTTGTAATCTAATCGTATGTATATACATAATGTTAATTATTGTAAGGCCAGACTCCTTGCTTAGAGTCTTGTATGACTTATGGCAATAAACAAATTCAATTCAATGTGCCACATTAATTGGCAGAGTATTATACATAGTTCGCAAAAATGCTGAAGGACAGACCAACAGACTGATAGACAGACACAAGACAAGACAGTACTTTGCCTACTATAGGTAGTGAGGAAAAGTAAAAATCCCTGATATCTAAAACGAGTATCTGTCTAGGAAATTTTGAATTGGGAGACATAAAAAATGTCATTCCTCAGAATGATGAATGATCTTAAATCTTTCCTTTGGTAAGCTCGGAAGCAAAAGATTAAAGATTTTAATTCTAGCCATAAAACACTGTTGAATATTTTTTGTCAATAGCAATAAAATGATGGCGTTGATTGAGACTGAAAATAGACTTCCAATTGGTGTGACACATAGCTTCCTCGCATTCTACCCACGTACTTTATTTTATTGTCTAATTGGTTTAATTGTTTCCCCCTTTTTTCCATCTGGTAAAATTGTTTTGATTTTTTACACGAATTAAAGTATCAATTTAGCAAATGTTAAAGAGCGCAGACGGTTCAAATTAATCTGGGGCTACCGGCGGGCTACTTTCCATATACTATAAAAGTTTCATTCAAATCTGATGAGTACTTTTGAAGCTATAGGTGTTAATAAATGTATGTGTCTGCGCGTGTGGAAGATAAACAAATAAGCGCAGGAAGGTTGAAACCTATATGGGACCAACAATGGGCTAACTATGACCTACCACCCAAATTTCATTAAAATTGGACGTGTAGTTTTTAAGATATGGTGGTTCGCAAAAATTGAACGACAGACCGACAGACAGACCGACAGACTGACAGACCGACAGACAGACACGGAACCAAAAATGATTCCTGATATCTGAAACGGATTTCTTTCTTGGAATTTTTGAAATCGGAGACTTAAAAATTTTTCGTTCTACAGAACGATCACATAGCTTCCGTTACCTTCGGTAAGCTCGGAAGCAAAATTATAATAACAATTAACTGATCATCTTTACAATTAGATTTCTTCGCTTTTACAATTGTATAGCAAAGGTTTGACCCTTAATGATTGCAAGAAGTCTCAATACTCTCTTTGAGAACTAGTCTAATTTGACTCCAATTAGATTTCATAAAATAATTATTACTTAATCAGGACAAAATAACACAATGTTTTCAATAAAATCTAGTTAATTTCCACAACAAATTCAAGAAGTCATTTCACGCAATGACGAGGGGGAGATTAAAGATAAAACTTAATTGGAGCCAAAAAAGAAGAGAACTGAAGTAGATAATTAAAAAGAAAAAAAAAGAATTTTAAGTATAAAAATAACATTGGAACTTTCGTAGAAAATACAAAAGGTCTTTATTTGAGATTATTTAGTTAGATGAAGACTCATAATTGAACTTCTCGAGTCACGTGAAACCTTTAAGTGTTTCCTTAATAGCACCTTAAATGTTTCCACGTTTTGTATTTTGTTGTTTCTTTTTTACGGTCTTAATTTTTCCCTAGAGTGCCTTTTTACGCTTCACTTATATTTTTTAAGTGACACCAAAAAAAAAAAAACCTTAAAGCCTAAAGAATAGTGTCTTTGGATTGTCCCCGACAGCTGCATAAACTGAATAGAAAGAAAGGTTGTAGACTTCGGACATAAATAAAAAGAAACACACATATATATCAGCTGGCAAGTCTAAAGATGTCGCTTTTCAGAACAATTACGATGGTAATTTTTTTAACGAAGAATTAAAGAAAAAATAGATTTACATAAAATAAAGTTGTTGTTGGTTTTTAAAAATAAAAGAAATTAATTATGTAGAAATATTTGTGTTCACATGAACGAGTATATTGTTGTAAAATCAAATTTTTTTCATGGAATTTCCGTCTACCAATTAGATATTTAATTCACACTAAAATGTTATTTGTCTTAATCCCATCTTGTTCAAAATCAATGAGTTGCTGAAGGGAAATGTTGAACTGAAACAGGCTCTCTAGTATGATTTATCTTGTTATTTTATCTTTGTTAAAGAAACTGATAGTATCGCTACTGTTAAATATAAAATTATATGTATACTTGTTGATTCGATATATTATTTATATTCAAATGCGTAATGGAATTCCATTAAGGATCAAAGAAACTTTCAAACGATCTCTAATATCGTTTGACTTGCCATTTTTACCTTTAACACTAATACATCAAGTGGGAAAGGAGTCATTGTTAAAATGATAAGAAATTAAATGAGATCGATTTACCAGGAGATATTGAAGATGATGTAAGAAGGGGAGACCGAAGCACGAACCTCTCGGGAGGTCGTTTTAGCTGGAGCGGGCTGTGAGGGAGGTCCCGCGGCATTGTGACAGTGTAGGTTCCATGACAAGTCGACAACCGACACGGGAAGTGTATTAGATTTAAAGTTTGCCTTTAGAATAACAAATATTTGGAGGGAGTGGGTTACCTCAATATAAGACCAAGGATGAAAGGGGAAGAGAAGGAGGAAAGGAAAAAACAACAATGAGATTGGAATAAGAAATTGCATGTGGAGATGGGAAAGGCAAATGTGTGGTTGAGGGAGTTAGCATGAAACGTGTTCTTTACATATGCTCGCCGGTTTCTTTCTCTCTCTTCTAATGCAGTGTTTATTCGGGGAACAACTGATTCAATATTGGTAAGGACCAAGGCTACACGAAGAGGCAGAGGGTGGATGAAAAGAAATCTTTGTGGTGTCGATTGCCGTCTCTTAGATTGCCTACGAATGATACCAAAGGCTTGTTGGAATCCTCAACATGTTGCGAGCTTGTCTCGTTAGATTCAGTTCGAGGATACAAGAAATGTAACCAAATTGACTTTAAGAACGGAATTGAGTTCTTGAGTATAAAGTCGGAAGGAAATCTTTCGCATCACCATCAAATCGCTTTCTTTTTTATGTACAGTTCGAGAAACCTCTAAATAAAGTAAAAAAGAAACTAACTTTAGATCCAAATCAAACCAAACAGAGAAATTTAGTAAATAAGGATATAGAAACTAAACGCACTTATTATTTTAAAATATAAACCACAAGGTTTTTACAGTTATTGACAAATAACATTATTTTACAGCAAAAATTTCCTTGGTTAGAGAAGGTGTGTGCATCTGAGATTAACAAATTCCAAAGTTACAATTTGACTGCAATGATGGTTCATTAAAGAATCAGTTGATAATGAGACAACAGTGAGTAATTTATTCCATTTTCTACATTTCCTTTAATAATGAGGATAGGATGGTGCTTAGTCGAAACCCATTCACTGGTTGCTTCTCAAATCAATTACTTCTTTGTATAATAAATAATTTACTAGCTTAAGAAGTACGTCTCGTGTTAAAAATGTAATTATATTAAGCTACGGTGTCTATTAGTAAATATAGATAATAAACTAACTTTTTAACACATAAACGTTAACTTTTATTCAAACTAGAAGGTCACATTTAAAATATCAGATTATTTTCATTTAGTTATTTATTAATGCAACTTTGCACTTTGCCATTATCACTGTTAGCGGCCCCCTTACTTGCATTCGGGAAATGGTTTATAGCTGTTTCAGTATAATCGGAGTCAAACTGTGGGATCTTTAGTAATTCATATACAGTCCATTGACTCTCTGCGGGGCGGTCGGTACCCCGCTGCAGTCCGATCCAATGGGTCAGTAGCTGATAGCCTCACGACCTCTTACCGCTCCATGTAGCATTTATACACCTAAACTTGACTTATCAATTCTAATGATGATAATAATAGCTTTTAGTATTCAACTCTTATGAATTTTCGAAAGATAGGGTGGTTTAATCTATCTAAATTTTAATTTAAAATGGTAATACAAAAGCAATATTTTATCAAAATTATTATTTAGATTTATAAATAAACATCATTTAATGTTTTATTCGTAAACTATTTTAGATAATTAAATAAAAAAAACACTTTTAATATCTTATAAGAAGTGGAACTGAACTCTTTTCAAAATTAGTATTAATTTTTGACAGAGCGGGAAAATCTAAAAAATCACAGGGAAGTACTTAGTCCAAGTACTTTTTAGGGTTTTGTAGATGAGTAAGCATACCCATTATGTAAATTATGATTTCTTGTCTTCGATCTCAAGAGTCCTGGGTTTGATCCCCCGGGGGGTCACAATGTTTTTTATCAGTAATAAACCAATAAGGAATGCAAAATTTAAAAAATCATATACATATATTTAGTCCTACTTTTCAGCAGCTTTCATTTGACACCAACTCAAAATTTTTAAAAAATAAAATTTTGGGCGCACTTCACTTTTTCGCGACTAAAATTGGCAATTTTTGAAAATTTTGGATGAACTCCCAGAATTTTCATCGCGCCACAATAAGGTATTAGCTCTAATTATTTCGAAATTTTCGCACCAGCCGAACTATAGTGGTTGGGGGGGGGGGAACTTTTTTTGTGCTGTTTGATTTATTTGCCTAATAAGGAATGCAAAATTTAAAAAAGTATTTATATATTTGTTACCTACTATTCAGGAGCTATCATTTGATACCCAACTCAAAATTAAAAAAAAAAAAATTTTGGGCGCATTTTAAATTTTCGTGCCTAAAATTGGCAATTTTGCAAAATTTGGGATGCACTCCCGGAATTTTTATCACCCCACTATGGGGTACTAGCATGAATTAATTCAAAATTTTAGGATCAGCCATTATATACTGTTTGAGGGGGGGGGGCAAATTTTGGGTACATTTTGATTTATTTGACCAATAAGGAAAGCAAAATTAAAAAAAGTATTTATATATTTGCAACCTACTAATCAGCAGCTTTCATTTGATACCCCACTCGAAAATTAAAAAAAATATATATAAATTTTCGAGTTTACCACATTTTTTCGAATTGCGCATGCGCATATTTAATTTTTAACTTTTGTGTATTTCTCTGTTTGGGCCCGGAAGTTACGCCAGTGTTTAAATTTCAGCTTTTTAGCTTAAACAGTTTGGGCCCTATGAACCAAAGAGCGACTGGCGGACGGACACATCACCCTCGGCATAAGGGTTTTGAGAAGTATCTACAAAACCTTAAAAATTAGGTGAGGAGCCAATGAGAGCACTGGATTTTGAATTCGAGTAGTTTGGGCCTACTAGGCAAGCAAAATGGCACTGTATCCACCTCTCCCACAGGCCTTATGGCTTCATTTTTTTTTTTTTTTTCTCCTATAAGTTGGCTAATCTGAGTGCCAAAAGTAAATAATTATTGTAAAAAGAGTAGGTACAATGTCCAATTTATCAGGAACATAGATTTTATTCTTATAGCTGGAATCATCCAGGATTCGAGAACCAAGGAAATACTACAAAAAGAGTAGTTCCCCCCCTCCTCCCTTTAACAACTTAGGCTATTAGCGCAAATAGAGTATTGCAATAGAGAGAATAATAAAACAATACACAATAACCAATACATAATCGACTAAAAATAAATTAAATAATCTAAAATGTGTATAATTCAAGATTCTGTATAATTCTAACTAAACCACAACATTGTATTAACAATAATATTTACAACTCACGATTGATAAATCACTCCAAATACCTTTTTTGGAACATTTAGTAATTGATCTCTTATGTGGCTGAAACCTAGTCCACAGCTAATACTTATTGGTTCACTCGATCTATGCATTAAGCCCTAAAACCTATTTCGGTTATATCCATCTTTTCAACACCTTTCAACCAATTTCTATAAAATTAAGACCTTTAAAATTGAATTATAGGTCACTTTTCTTTATAGGTAGTCCGAGAAAAGAAAACGGTTGCGTTTGATGTTTTGCCGAAAAGCAGTGGTCAGTTTGGTATTATTTAATTGGTTTAGAATTGATGTTTAAAGGTTTACTTTTTTCGGAAACGCTGTTTGGGGGTATACAATGGATTAGTGTGTCATGTGCCCACAAATCTTAGACGTAAGGATGTCTCGGAAGATTGTAAAGGCTTCAGAAAGTTGTATGGTTTGGATGTAAGGAAAAGAGAAGACGATGTCTAGGATCCATTGTACGAGATGAGGACAGCTGGAAGGTTGTGGTAACGTCTCTATTTTCAGATGTTTGACCCGAGTAGGCTGAGCACGCCCCCTCATTGATTCCTCAGTGCCAGGGATCCGTTTACAAGGTATAATATATGGGTGACTGAGGGACTGACCGCATGACCTCAACACCGGCACGTTCCTTAGACCTTAGACACTTCAAACAAATCCGTTTTCAATGAAACCTTAGAGGAAGTTAAACAACAATTAGCAGTGTCAGTAGTCAATTATTTGAGGCAGTAAGCTACACTATTAGCTAATTTAAATACAACTTTTCTTATAGGGTTAATAATTTATAATTTAGAAGCTGTTAAAAAATTGCTATGCTTAGTACCTCTGACATATCTACTCTTGCATAATCAGCTATAGGATTCTAAACATCCTTGAGGATTCTTATTTAGTAGTACCTCTAATATACAGTTGTCATTTCAAAACATTATTAGCCGGTATGAATGTTCTATATTTTCTGTTTCTTTACGTCACAAAACGAATCAAGATACTCTACAAGAAAATTTACATCATATACGGTAGGCCTAAGGCATCGTCACCAAATCCTAAACATAGATTCTAAAATGTGCATTGGCTAGTAGATCGTAAATTCAAAATTATAATCAATAATCTCTGATGTTTCTTTTGTCGGTCATGGTATTGGAACGATAATGGAAACCATAAGAACAACTGATGGAAACTGACATACACTCCTCGTGCTATTACTAACATAATTGTAGTAAAAGTAGCTTAGGGCCACGACAGGCTCTGGTACCCCGTATTATTATTATTCAGCTCCTTTTACTTGTATATTCTTTGTATTTTGTATATATTTTCCTTAGAAAAAAGGAGTTTTTTTTTTACTATATGTGAGATATAATTGCTTCACTATATCAAAAATATTGTCTATATTGTCGAGTAAATTGTATTATATAATAATAATAATAGGATAAAAATTTTGTTTCATTTTCAATTCACTCTTTAATAATAAAACGGATTCTATCGAATTATATAAATAAAAAAGATTCATTAAATTATTCTTTCTATAATATTGAATGATCACTAGGTTGAATAGGTGTAATGATAACAATTTTAAGGTAATTAGAGGAAATAAGGGCATGTTGTTTGTAAATTGGAGCTAAGGGTTAAATACTGTGACATAGTTGTGTGACAGTGTTCCCACGAGGTGGTAGATTGGTTTTGTTGCGCAGGTGTGTCACACTTTGAGAGAGACACCCTGGGAGTGTGTGTTTCCGCAATCCTGTGGGAACTTGTCGAGATTCACTCACTGAGCCCTACAAAGTCAATGAACCGGAGTCTTGTTTTTACTCGCTTTCTACCCCCCTTGTTTTTAAAAATATTATCCTATTTAGACTGTAAACCACACCCTCGACATGTCATAACCTCATCTGTTGACTCTTAAACTAGTGTATTAATGACAAAAAATACTAATTATATGGTTGTAAGAACAGGATGTTAGCTTTTTTTTATTTTTTATAACTAGTGTAAATAGATAATATTATATTTAATATTTATATCCTATGAGAGTATATAGGATTAATTATATAATGTCAGGAAACCCTTAAAACTCTTATAGACTAAATCAATTAAATATTCAAATCATTTATGGATTGTGAACAGTCACATAAAGTTGGCAAAGAACTGAAAGATAATTTTTTTCTTCATCATTAATAAGAACTTCAGAGGTAGTTAGAGATTATTGTTCCTATCAAGGAACCTTGGAGTAAACCAATCTTATGTTTGTTCCTATCAATGAACCTGGGAGTTAACCGATCGTATAGCTCTAAATACGAACAATTGTGAAGCGACGCAGGCTTCAAAAAATTAAATTATATTAACTCTCGTGTTTGCTTGTGGTATTTATTTGTTTTATTATTTTTTCCAGGGGGCCTTTACACCCGAAGATGCAGGCCTCTTAGGTGGGCCCATTCATCAAACCCGGTTTAGGGACCGAAATCTTCAAACTTGTGTGAAGATTTGGTCGGTAACCATGACTCCCCTCCTGGTTGTATTACAACCAGGAGTGTCATCATCATGGTTTCCAGGCCGAAACCTGGTGGCGCCACTCTTTCGAGAAGCTTCCCATTTATTTAAACAATGCTGGGTTGTCATTGAGCTTGGGACCCGGTCCGGGAATTGAACCCAGAGCTGTGGTTAGAAGCGTTTACCCATCCATCTAGTAACCCTGCTCGAGGCTGCTTAACTTGCGTTAAAGCGCGCTAGCCTCTAAGCCATCCAGGCCCCTTGCTTGTGGTATAATCCTTCAACAAAAAGTTTTATTTAGATGAAAGCAATGACAATATAAAAAACGAAATAATGTGACAAAGAAAGCGTTACATGCCTGAGATATATCCAAATATGAGTTACACTATTGTACACTTATTTACAATTAAATATAGGTAGTTAAATAATATGTAAGGCAAAATATATAAGAGTGTTAGTAATAAAACTTTTTAGGTCGGACTTGTGTTCATTTTATATGCTTTAGTTAAAAGCTCTGACATATGTATTAACGGGCACAGCAAAGAAACATGATAAGACTGATTTCATTATATCTGAAAATGATTTTTTTTTTTTCTAGATAAGCAGACGGTTAGTGAGTTTACTCTATTATTATCTATAATTACCAATAATCCTTAATTTTAGTGAGAATAATATTAATATAAACATAATATAGTATTTCAAGAACAATCTCATATATCAGAGTACTTAAAGTATGTGTCTGGAGGTGTGAGTCTAATAATTTTTTTGTTAACCATACCAAGAGAATAATTTACCTAAATTAAAAAGAAGGGACAACGACAAAAGGTTATGAAGTAGTAATTTTACAATGCAAGTCTTAATTGTAATTGTTGGTAGGAAAATAGCATGGAAGTGTAAGAACACTTGTCTTCATAAAGCCAAGCCCTGGGTTACCCTAACCCAGGAAGCCTAACGCATCCCAATAACAGGATCACAAACAATCCCAATTAGCTTTTCTGGTTCGGGGTTGGGATGAGAAGGGGGTGGATGGAACCCCTTGCTAATCCCTGAAACCTTAATATCTTAATGTTTCCACAAGCACCTCACACCTGGAACCAACAGTACAACCTTCTCCCTTTAAATGATAACCTTCACTTCATCATTATAACCTTACCCTGCCCGACCATAATAATTCATTACCATTTCAACCTTATCTTTCTCTCTCCATGGTTTAGGAAGGAGAAAAAAATTACAGATCTGTTATTATTTGCCCTTAAGCTCTTGGAAATGTTAATAATTTTCTTCTTCCCTTTTTTTTATCCTCTTGGGGATTTTCCGAGGTGGATCTTTTTGACAAATATTTAACCGCGAAGGGATGGGAAGATTGTCCCTCATCTGTTTAATTGTCAAGCCGGTTCACACCTGGTTGCACCTGGTCGGGCCTGTTGTTTTAAGACCGCACTCTTGTTAATTAATCATGGGTTTAAATCCAGCGGAGAGAGGTCATCAAGTTAAGTGCCCTTCTCTAACTAGTCTATATCTTACCCTATCCTTTCCTTTCTCTAACCGAGATGACTGCTCGAAAGTAGGCTTGAATAATAACTTTATCCGTATTAATTTCAATTAGGCAATCCCTCCGAACCGCACTTGTATCATCTTTTTTTTGTTTAATCTTTGAATTAGTTTTCCTAGAAATTTATATTACTCAACTCAGGATACAGAAATCTGCAGTATAGCAAGTAGGTATCTAAAAACAAGTTTAGTAGAAATCGAACAACTGTTTCCTCCAGAGCTTGCTACCTGCAAGAGTTAAAAAAATCAGATATGTGGTACCTCGAAACTATTCCTCACTTTTGAGGACACTAAAGTGGCGTATCCTGTTACTTCGCAGCAGGAGGAAGCAGTATTGGATTGGGCATGGTCAGTACTTGGCTGGGTGACCGTTTTGTGCTAACTGATTTTTTTATTATCATTTTTCAAAAAATTGTGTACATTATTTTTATTTATTTTATTCAATTTATTTAATTACATATTTGAATTTTGGCGGTATTTTGACAGACGTGAACAAACTTCGACGTTTAACAAAAGTATCGCACTAATTAATAATTATCGTCGTTTTTAACTTTTAAACTAAATAATGGAATTTCATCGAGTTATTTCGTATGTAAAAAACTAATTTCTACTTTTTTTGTAAAAGTTTACGAATTCAAAAATTGATAACTCAGTATCAAAATTAAATTTGGTGGATTTGTTCGTCATGCCAAATTTCAACTCGATCGGACCACTTTTCGATTTTTTTCGATTTTAATAAATTTTTGTTGATTTAGCAAACTGGGTTAAAGATGGCGGTAAATGTTGATTTTCCGGGTGGTGTAACTAGAAGTAAGGACTGACTTTTTCGCCAAGTTTCATCGTACCCCGGGGTTACCATGATAAAACACATACATCATACTCACATACTGACGTCACTTGAATCCCTTCAGGAGGTCTTAAAAACACCCAAAATGGAAAATTCAGTTGAAATCTACCTTTTTTGGTGAAAACAATAGGTACTTTTCCTACCTTCATAGGTGAGGCAAAGTTAAAAATGTAATTTTTGTTATTCATTTTTTCACACTTGCTATTTGGTTTAACAGGAAAACTATTCGCACTTGGATTTTTAGAATTTTAAAACCAAATTTTTTTCACATGAATGTAAAAATTTATTTATTTATCTTGTTAAATTCCTGGGATATTTAATATTGTGGTAATCTTATTTTCTACCAATACATTTTTAAATCAGGTCTCAAATTGACCAAAATATTTAAAAATGCAGTGGCACTTTCCTTCATAAATTTTGGGTGCTTCATGTTCCGACAATTTCCTTTTAAAAAATCAATAATATAATATAAGACATTAGACACTGTCATTGATTTCCAGAAGACAGCTTACATTGATTGACAATTAGCAATTAGGAGTAATAAATTGAATAGTTGTAAAACTTTGATTGAAATAAAACGAAATACAACTCTATCCCAGCTTTAGGCTTCAATTCATTAGACTCTGAATTAAAATCTACATAATCATATGTAATTTCAATTTATCCTTTAATCAACTTTTGAAGCGTTTACACCGAACATAAATTATTGCTCATAAGTTAATATAGACTAATTGCTTTCCCCCGTTATTTTTTTCGCATGGTTTGCATTAATGTTTCTAGGTGTACTCGTCAACGAAACAATAAATAATAATTTCTCACGTATTAAATTATTAACTATATTACTAAAGTAAAACAAGCAATTATTATAATCGTTTTATTGCCAATGGCAAAAGACATTAGCATATTATTACATTGTGTAAAAAGATTATTTTAATATTTTGTTAGTAATAATGACTGTAAAGGGGTTAATTTAATCATGTTTCTAATATATCTTAATAACAATTTTGCTTTATTAGGTCCGAAATTAGTTATTCATATATTTTATGAAAAGTAATTAATTATAGGGTCGTTAGTGGTACCTGGTGGTTTTAAAATATATAACGCGTGATCATGCAAAAAGCATCAAAAACATGTAGAAATCTTGAGAATCTTTGGCTACCTTAACGGTAAATAGTTTGATGCACAGTGCAAATTCTGTTGAAGTTAATGCTAGAGACGTCTAATTTTCTAAATGACCCATTATCAAAAGCTGAAGTAACAAAGAAAGGAGGAAGGATTATGCTATGGATTATACTCAAGGGCCCCAATCTTTTTGGGTGAAAAGTCGAATCTGGAAAATGGTCCATAGCGGGCTGGATAAAGTAACCAACACTCAGCTATTGGACATCACAATGGTAGGCAATATCAGGATAACCAACATCTATTTTGGCAAAAAAAAAACTTTAATAAGATTCGTGCTAATCTTTTTGATGTTAAAAATGACATTTGGTTATGGGAAACGTATAACTTCGCATTGTTTAGTTTTGTTTGATAACTTCTTTTGTAGTGCGGTAGGCAAGATGAACACGTCTCATGGACCGTTTCCGGGTCGTAGTTTGCCCTGTGCTAACGGATCATGAATTTTGCTCCAATAATGTTGACTACATTCTATTAAATTAAATATTGATATTCAATTTTTCTGGTTGTTGCGGTAAAAAAAAAAATGTTTGAGTTAGAAGTGAAGATGTAAGATGTCAGATTATTTTTTCAAAGATGCTAATAAGCTTTATTGATGATCTTTAAAATATAATTAAAATGGAAAATAAATACAAAATGGATCATAACATAAAAAATTTCATATTTAAAAGGTTTTAAATTCATAATGAATACCTACATTTTAAATGATGCTTAAATCGAACATAATGTCTAGAAATGAATACAACTCAATTACATTCTTATCGGTAGTGATGATACTTTTAGATTCGGTCTGAAATCCACACTCTGACTTGGATTCAGATTCATAAGAATCTACTATAAAGTAAGCCTACTATAAAGTAGGCTTGAGAATTGATCAGTGTAGTTAAAGTGGGATAACCATAGCGAAAGCAGGCAACAGGCTGCACCAGCAGGTTTCGGAGTCAGATATTTTGCCAGAATCAAGAATCATTAGAGGAAATTCTTGTTTTCTATTCTGATATCAATAGCAGCTCGCGAAGATTTTTTTCTTTCTATTGGTTATAAACGTCTACTATTTCTTATTTCATTTTTACTTTCTCATATAAAGAGAAAGTATTGTGATGGCGCGAAAATTCGATTTTGAGATTATGATGGATTTACACGTTTTGTTGAGTCCAAAAAAGTGGTTTTTAAAAAATGTCTGTCTGTCGTCTGTCGTCTGTGCAGACGCCTGGAGCCTAAACTACTGGGCTGATTTTGACAAAATTTGGCATACATGTTCAGAAAAATCATACCCCGAGGCGAAATCGAGAAATGAATTTTAACTCGAAATTTGAGGGCGCTACCTCCCAAAAACTCTGAAGAAACGTCAAAAAAATTATTTCTCGAAAACGGCTCCGACGATTTTGATTAAAAAATTCTAAAATGTAGTCAATTTAAATACGATCGCCAGTATGGTTTCTTAAATCTCCAATGAAGAACTAATGTTTTCAAAATATTTTGAATAAGTGTTAGAAATATATTAAAGAAGAATTGCAGACTATAAAAAGTGGTGTTATTTGCCATACTCAATTTTCAATTTATTGATTTCATGAATAGAAATATTTTCTCGTTTTAATTTCAAATTATCACTTTTAGTGGGAAATACTCAAATACTTTGCTGCATCAAAAGACAAATTTGTTCGCGAAATATAACCTGGGTGCCTATTTCTGTCCATTTTAACTCTTCCACCTGACACCACTTTTCTCAAGCTAACACTAGTGCCTGTTTTTGGAATCTCATCCTTAACGTACTCTTATATACTGCATAAAAGCTGATTATTTGGCGGAAAATTATTTATATTTGACAAGAATATTTCTTCAATAGATCTAATCAAATGTATACCTACACCTATAATTTAGTATACATCCTGATATAAGAAATATTATATTATTCTGGAATGTCGGTATATTTCCATTTTAAATTTTTGGCTGATTCTCACTAACCTCATTCTTTATATTTATAAAATATTAGTTGTAGCATTCTTAAAACTAAAAAGGAAATAGGTTGTCAATATAATTTATTTTTATAATTGTGAAAATGCTGAAAGAATTACAATAAAATGCAGGCCCTTTGCCAAAAAACATTAAAAAAAATAAATTTGAATATTACTATCTAACTTTATTGTGTAAAAAAGTGTCCGTTTTATCTTATTATCAAACGATAAAAGGATGTGACTCTTTTATAACTTACCATTATATTTTCTCTATTACCGTTGTAACCTAGAAAATAATCATCTGAATTCTTAATAAAACGCCAAATTATCATATGATAATATTCTTTGTAAAAATAAATAAGAGCAACAGAGAGATAATATAAGTGTTTTTAAAAACATTTTAACGCTTTCACTATGAGAGACAACTTAACATTTTTGAAAATCTACAGGTAAAAGATATTTGTTTAAAAGTTCTAGGTAGACGAGAAAAAAATGTAAGTTTGTTTGAATAATTTTATGATATTTGTCGAAGGAAAGAAGAACATAGTAGTGGCAAATGTTCCCCCGGACCAAATGTTAGGACCACAAGGCGAAAAATTCCCTTCTATCTTACTGGTTTGAATTATTCATTAAAAAAAAAAAAAAAAAAACTGTTTCGGGGTTGCACGAAGATTTTTTTGTTGGCCTTAAATAAAGAGAAATAAAGAAATGGAGATGAATAAAAATTTGAATTTTATTCAGGATGTGAAGTAGGCATGGATTAAGGTTGGTGCAGCTGTTGGTATGTCAGGGTAGTCGGAGCGTATACAAAGCGTTATAACTGTATCATATTGTTTTACACTTCTTGATCTTTAGACTCTAAATAGGTTTAAATTATTGTTGTTATGTGTTGGGTCGAAAAGGGGTAATAAAAGTGTAGAAAATTAATTATTCATTAAATTGGCTATATTTCGTCCCGAGAGGGACATAAGGTAGTTACCTTATCAAAATAACTCTATGTATGTGTATTTATTTTAAAAAAATTTCTAATAGTTGAATTAATGTTTTAATTATGGTTTTATGTGATACAGGATATATGTTTATTGATGTGGCTTTTAAGTTTAATTGTAGACGACTTTTTATTTTTTTAAAAATGATTTAAACTTTAATTTTACTATCTTTTTACACTACATCAGCATATATCAGGCCTGAAGATGTCCCTCTCGGGACGAAATATAGCCAATTTAATGAATAATTAATTTTCTACACTTTTATTACCCCTTTTCGACCCAACACATAACAGCAATTAAACTAACAGGGGACCACAAACTAATAAAAAGGTTTAAATTATTATTCTCTTCTCTAAAAAGAAATATTCTGGGGTGATATTCAACCTCCAAGATTTTTTATATAAATATGTTATTTGAAAGAAAAGATCTTTGAAGCTAGTTTCTTAGATTCATCAAAATATGCATCCTGCGTGAATCTGTTATTAACGCGTGTGACGATAACGTAAGTAAAAGTTGACCAAATTAGTTAAAATTTGGATTATATGTTCCTATTACCATTGCTTAAGCTAGGTTCACATGATCCAATTATACTTGGACCAAATCAGTGTTGACACTACATTGACGCTACTTGGATCGTGTAAACAGGGTATCAAAAGTCAACTTGGACATCCAAAATTAGTTGATGGGTTCCATCAAAGGAGGCTTTAATAAAAAGAACAAAAATTGCGCCCACCTGACAAATTATGAGAATGAGCAGTCAAAAAATGACAAATTTGAGGTTAAGCTTGGATTTGTTCACCAGAAGGTGTCTGTCACCACTGTTTTAAAACATAATAAGTACAATTTAACTGGAAAGTTCTAGAGAGAAAAACATTTCACACCATCTACCTTATAACCTCTACTTTATAGTGTATCAAAGTTCCACTACTTGAACCAAGTATACTTTGTACTTCGTGTACACCTTACTTCAAAGTTCCACAAACACTTAGACCAAGTGGATTTGATCAAAGTGACTTGGACCATGTATACTTGGATCGTGTAAACCAGGCTAAGTTATTTGGACAGCGGAATCCATCCAATACAGGCCGCGCGCAACGCTCACGTAACCCTAAGCTTAAACTTTAAAATTGGAATTTTAGCACGAGACAAGATTCTACCTTCATCTACAAACGTTTTTATAGGCAACAAGCATTTTTTCAAATAGTCAATTATTTAGTAAAGCCAACAAAGACACCGAAATATAGTGATAAATATCAATCCGTCCTTAAAATCGGATCTAAACGATATAAAAAATAAAACAACGTTTTACCAATATCTTACGTTGTTACGGATTTTAATAAAAATTCATATAAATCAGCTAATGCACTATTTAAACATGATTGTTACATGTTGAATTTTGATCGGGTGCTACCTGGCACCAACCTCTACTCCAATCATCCTCTTAAACTATTATTCTAAAAGAAACAATTTGCTTAATATCCAATGTGTATTGCATTGCGCTTGTTTTAATGATAGCACTACGCGATGCCTAGTTTACTTTTACTTTTTCATTTACGATATTTTTAATGCATAGAGAGACAGTTTTTAAATAATACAAAAATATATAAGGGACAGGTCGAACACCTAAAAGATTCCAATGAATTAATGTATTTTCATATATTAAGGTCCTAAAAAGTTCAAAAATGGAACCTAAACTTCTGGATCAATTGGATATCATGGTCATTATAATGGTTTTCTGTTTACATTAATATTTTTTATCTACTCACGGCAGCAAAATTAAGCATTGTTGTACTGTTTTCAGTCTGCAAAATGTAATTTTTCTTGATTCTTTTGTAACAAGTCAAAAAACCACGCAGAAAAATAAGAAAGTGTCCGCAAAAGTTCAAAGTGTTAGCAAAATAACAAACAGGCTGTCACATTATAAGAAAATTTTACTACAAAAAGGTTACTACATCGCAGGTCATAAACACTCCCACATTCCAAATAGATGTTAATAGGTAACAACACTGAATTTGTTTTGTTTTCTTGGTGATTCAAACTTTCGTTCTTTTACAACTTTAATTTCTTAAATCTTTTATCTATTAATAAGGGAATATAATTATTATTGTAATTTTTCTGCCGTTAGTAGATAAAATATTGTATGTAACTATGCAGCAAAGGAAACATTCCTGACTCGTTTGCTTCGGTTACACCTTAGCAAGTAATTAACATTTGCCTGCCTCGGCTTCGCCTTGTCAGTCAACATGTAATTTTCCTAACTCGGCTTCGCCTCGTCAGTAAAATAGTAAATTTCCGGCCTTGGCTTCGCCTCAGCAGTAAATTTGTTTAGCCTATCCTCGCCTTTGGCTTGGAACTAAAACAAAAGTTGTCTGCAAACTTCAATTTTTCTGCCTAGTTACATAAATAACTATTTAAAAAAAACCTAAATTTGCATTATATTCACTCCATCTAAAAAGTTAAAAACAATAAACAAAATTAATTTTATCGAAAAGAAAACGAGTTGATTAGAACAATTCTGATTTTACTCAAGTATAGTATCAAGTAGTATGATATTACTACTTTATAACTTTACTTAATATAATTATAAAGGCCTGTAGATGCCTCGAGAGGAGGCGAAATATCGCCAAACCCTGGGTAGTTATGTTTAATTGCTACCCTATAGACCTGTTGAAGTTAATGTAATAATTACAAGATAAAAATAACTTTTTATATACTACGTTTTTAAATTTTCTGTCATAAATCATACATTTGAAACCCGTCAAAATGAAGATCGTAAACATGGCTCATGTCAAAACAAATAAAATAATTTGTGGATTTTTTCAGAACTAACTTTCCATACAGCAAAATTTGCTGAAAGCTAATTAAATTCTGCTGAAAGATGGCTAACAGTATTAAAATAATGCATTGTCATCGTATTCTGAGCTATTCTAAAAGTTTCAAATGTCTAGCTACTCGGGAAGTTAGTTATATATCGATTGCAAGATTTGTACCGGACAAACAAGAAACCAAGTTAATATAAACGTAGTATAATTGCAAGATAAAAAGAACTTTTTGTATACTACATTTTTAAATTTTCTTAACACTTTCAGCGCCGATGACGCAGACGTCTGCGTCATGACGAGGGTATACCCGCACGCAGCATGACGCACCTGTTGCGTCATGGCTCTATTAAAAATCTATTAAAAAAACCGTGCCATTGATATATTTGAAATAATATAATCGATTTATTTCCTGTTTTGCTGTCATTTAATGTTTATCTCTTTATTTATAAAAATCATAAATTTGAAACCTGTCAAAATGAAGATTGTAAATATTATGGGATAGGACAAAACAAATAAAATAACTTGCGGATTTTTTCCGAACTAACTTTTCATTCAGCACATTTGCTGAAAACGAATTAAATTCTGCTGAAAAATGACTAAAATTATTAAAATATTGCATTGTCATCGTGTTCTGAGCTGTTCTGAAAGTTCCAAATGTCTAAATACTCGGATGTTAGTTAAAATTCGATTGCAAGATTTGTACCGGACAAACAAACAAACAAACAAGAAACCAAGTTAATAAAAACGTAGTATAATTACAAGATAAAAAGAACTTTTTATATACCACGTTTTTTAATTCAATTAATTCATTTTTTTATTTACTTGGTTTACTTATTCTTTTTTGCTGTCATTCACTGTTTACCTCTCAAAAAAATCTTAATTTTGAAATCTGTCAAAATGAAGGATTGTAAATATTGGGGATATGACAAAACAAATAAAATAACATGCGGATTTTTTCCGAACTAACTTTCCATGCAGCAAATTTGCTGAAAACGAATTAAATTCTGCTGAAAAATGACTAAAAGCATTAAAATAATACATTGCCATCGTGTCCTGAGCTGTTCTGAAAGTTTCAAATGTCTAGCTACTCAGGATGTTAGTTAAAATTCGATTGCAAGGTTTGTACCGGACAAACAAACAAACAAGAAACCAAGTTAATAAAAACGTAGTAAAAAGGAGAAAAGGTTAATTTAGATGAATTTATTATAATTCTACTTACACATATTAACAGAATGTGAAAATAATTTATGTTTAATACTGGTATATGAAAAAATTGAATTTATTTATGCTGAAATGTGACTACGAAAAGTGTGAACGCGTTCTGTTTGTAGGGCGGGAGATAAAAGAAGAAAATAATAAGTTTACTAAAGGTAAAGTTAGGACAAGGGTCAGTAAGGTGTCAAAGGTTCGTACCCTAAAATCTTACCCTAGTTCTAGGATATAGAGCAGTCGGGAGAAAAGAAGAGGATTATGAAATATTTTGGGTAAAAATAAGGAAATGTTCATGGGGGAAGTTGATGTCCTTCCTTTGTTAAGGGTGGTCCTATAATCTTTTTGGTCTTCAACATGTCCCTTATTTAAACCAGGATTCATTGTTATGGAAAAAATTGGATTGAAAAATCCATAAAGGGAATCTGTAACTATTTATAATGTATAGGTACAAGGAATAAACGGTTTGACCCTTTTATAAGGGCTTACGTATTGTGTACTGCAGGTCAAGAATATGCATATGTATATTGGACCCTATCAATTCCCATGGATTTACCTGTGACCTGATAAATCTCCAAACCCTTAATAGAAGATTCCGAAAACTATAATTTATGGACGTAAGGAAATTATTCGGTAAGGATGCTAAAAGGAAGGGTATTCTTCCCCTCGCTTATGCATGTAAATAAATGGACCATGGCCATGAGATTTTCGGATAAAATCCGTACCGGAGATGACCGCTGCGAATTAGTTTCTGCCTTGAGAAGACTACCAACAGATTTATGAGTTAAGTTTTACCATTTTGGGGTTGAAAATACAATAACCTGTAAAGTTTTTACGATTTTATATTTTTTATTGGATTACTATTTTTTATAAGAGAATACTGACCTTTTTTCTCACAACGAATGTGGCTATTATGCTGTGGTATCAAAATCAATTTTTTTAAAGTTCAATGGAATCAAACGGTTTTAAGTCTCAAATCAAACTCACTATTAGTATAAGTCCATCAAAACTCGGTACTACATTTGCCTAGTTGTATCAACATATTAAGTTGATTCCAACAAACTCTCGGTAGTAGGTATGGCTATATTTGCAATAGTGTCTATAAACTTTTTAGGTTGACTCTCCGATTTTAATTTAATATGAAAAAGTGGAAACTTAGTAACTAGAGTAACTTAGAGTCTAGATGATTGTGTATTGTAATAATAAATTATAGAAAATATTTCAAACACGATTCTATCTATACTTTCTAATATGTATATATAATATCCACCACGTCCAATGTTTTTCATTTGTTTACTTGTTAAGCATTTTGTGAGCAAATTCAACATTAAGAATAATCCTACCCGACAGGAATCGAATCCAAATCTTAGAGTTAAAATACTATAGTTTCTAAATATATACTTTATAAAATTTGTCGCAATCTGTTCATAAGTTTGTGCTCCACGCAGCTGCGCAGACCACAGATTGTTTTCCTTTTTTTTAGAAAGTTAGTTTTGTGTAATACATTTAAATATTTATTCAATTTGAAGTACAAGACAAGCTGTCAAGACTCCAGACTCCGGATATATGCGTTCACTACTCGGTGCACATCAACATGAATATATTACTCTATACAAAATAAAATGACAAAAATAAAAAAGGAAACGGTTAAAAAAAGTAGGAAGTAAGAGAAACATATCAAAACTACAATATTTATACAAAAAGCCGTGAGATAAGTAGATGAAAATGAAAGTTATGATAAGGTGGAACAGGAGGTCCAGGAGACAGATCATAAAACATTTGGTTTAATTTCTTGTACTTTATGCATACTTGTTCTCTTCTTTCCTACCTTTTCTTTGTACATTATCCATTTATTTATCTTTTATAAATTTGTTTAAGTATTTTAATAAATGTACCTGCGAAAAAAAAAAATTTTCGAATTTTATCTATTTGGAGAGTTGTCGAGGGACAAGATTATTGATTAAATATCTATACGATGTAACTTTTTCATGATATGAATACACAATTTCTTGGTCCAGTGTTTTCAATTTATTAGTTATTTCGAGATTTCATAATTATATTTAATAATTGTTGAATATTTTAACAAAATTTTCCATAAAAAAAACTTCAACCCGGCGGGGAATTGATCCAGGCCTCTCACACCGTTCGCGTTTAGAGCTATATTTTCTCCGGAACTAGAAATTTCCCTGGAAAACGACTTATGTGGTCAGATTCGTATTTAAATAGACAGAATTATAGACTTTTTTAAATCAAAATTGTCGGAACCTTTTTCGAGTTATTTAGAGTTTATTGGAGACCCCCACATTTATAGGTAAAATTTATTTATCGATTTTATCATACCTCGGTGTACGAGTTTTTGGAACATTTATACCAAATTTCATCGAAATCGGCCCAGCTGATTGTGTTAATTGTTTGCACTATGGAGTCAATTAGGGAAAAATTAAAGTTACTTTAGCAGAATTTTCTATTTAATGAATTCAGATACTTTCCATTAATCCTGTTTCTTTTTTTTCAGAAAACAGTCAAAATAAAATAAAAGTTCTACAAGATTAAGAAATTGAAGACATTTGATCTCCTTATAAGGCCTCCGCCTCCATACATGGTCAAAATGTTTGCGCAAACATCGTCTTTGTGAAAACATTTTGACTGTGTATAGGGCTGTTTGATGTTTGCACAAACGTGACATTTGACATGTATGGCCTAAATTTGCCCAACATCATGTTTGCTCAAAATGTTTGATCGTACATATGGGGCCTTTAGGGCATTCAGTGTCACTTATAGTTATGTATCGGTTAAAGAGTGATGAGTTCTAATCTCTCTTCTGTTTTTCTACTTCTTTTCTGTAGATCTCCGATACTATCCACAATTATTTGGTTCTTTTAACAACATAATTCCATCTTCAAAATTTTAAATTGAAAATGATGTTAGCCACTTTTCAAAATAAAATATTACTTCAAAAGAGTATACAAATTCTTGAAATCCTTGATCTTTTAAGAAATTTTGTTTATTTTAACTGTTTTTAATCCAATACTTCCGAATTACATTAACTAGAAATTAACAGAGTAAATTGATAGGATGATCCCTCAAAGAAATAAAGAGAGGAAGCCACGAGTCCAAAAACCACTCAGTCAAATCTGTCAGATATCTTGTTAGTTTGTTTGAAAGGGGTTAGAGTTTTCAAGTTGATAAAGAGAACCGGGGGGTTCTTGTTTTTCAATATAAAAGGGGTTATATTCATTAGGAGTTTTAACTTCATTATATTTCGGTTTTGGGTTGCCCATTTCCAACCACCCCATTCTCTAAAAATCTCTTTTTACTAGCAGAAACGAAGGCCATTGTTGGCTTTAGCCTTGTGTTGTCGACACCCCCTCTCCTTTTTTTTCCATAAAAAAAGAAAAAACTTTTTCAGAAGCATAATTTTAATTTTTGAAGACAGCGCTTTTATAATTAGCGAGAGAAAGAGAGGGGGTCTAAATTTACTCTCCGATAGCGGGTTCTCTGCCCTCCAAGCCTAAGGAAATATTCTCTGCACAATATTTATTACTTTTCCACCCGCTCTGAGTACAAAAGGGAAAGAGAGACCCTTAAAAATCATCTAAAATAAAAAAAAGTCATTCCTCATTCCCACGAAAGATAACAGAGCTTAGTTAATTGTTATTATTATTTTTTTTCTCTCTTTAATTTTTTTAACTTTTACAAAAAAAAAAGAAGAAAACTTTTCTATCTTTGATTTACTTACTCCTGTACGTGCTCTCAAGATTGTTAATTATTTATGATAATGTTTTTTTTTCTTTTTAATTGTTTGCACTAGAATTGTTTAAAACATGATGCTACCTTGCAGATTATATTCAGAGAATGATAATTATATTATAATTTTTTTAAAAAAATAATTCCTCTATCTAATATGAATATTTGAAGTAAGATATAAAAATTAAACCATAAAATAAATAATGGTATCATATTGAATATTAGTGCTATGAACTTAACTGTAAAACCGTTGTAGGGAATATATTAAAACAAACCATTCTCGACATGATAATAATTATTAAAGTAAACAGGACAACCTATTATGTGCTTTTATGTTGATAATAAATTTATCAATAAAACTTGTTACACAACAGTGTTAACTACAAACTCCGAGTTAAATGCAATAATATTTTAACTTAGCATTAACTGAGTATAAGCCACTTGTGTTGAAGTTGTATAACTGTTCTTAATTGTGGTCTTAATTTTATTGTGAAAAATTTCTAGAGTGAGAGTTAAGGAAATATATCTTTGTACATTTAAAGTAAGTACTAATTGGGTAATATACCAAATTAGTTTTTGCTATCAACATTTTGTGGGACCAACAATAATAATTAATTGTTGTTTCCCTAAACGTTTTATGATCCAAAATCCTATTTATTACACATAAGCACCAGTTTGGGAGGTTTTTAATAACTTCTAGTAAGTGACTATGTATACAACCCACAAGGCATTGGTTGAAAGAACTAAGTTAGTACCTAAAGTACTGTTTTTTTTTTAATATGAATAAGTCCCTCAAAGTCTTGGCTAACTTTTTATTTAAGGAATAGTACCTTCACTATAAGTACCTTCCACAAAATCTTGGATGAAACAACTAACTTTTACCTAAGTGAAGGCAAGTTATTTATTTTATTCCAATGCTGAAAACTAAAGTTCAAGATATACAGATATACAGTTAAATATACCGCGGATACTTTTACCTAGTTAACATGTATTTTACGCCTTAACTCGTTTTAAATAAATTTAGTCAATCATTTTAAAAAAAATAGAAATACTGAGGCGAGAAAGCTTTTTTCTAATAATCCTATATTCTTAACTACAAACTCCGAAACAAAACTACAAAATCAATATAAAAAAAGGGATAAAGAAGAATGTTAAAGACTTCCATTATATTCCCAAATTTCTTCACGCTGGGCGTTGAGTTAGAAGCTTGTCAAATACATAAGAGAAAGAAAAAGGCTGAGGTTTTGCTGGAGATAGTTGAAGGATTTATAGCGACGGCAGAACACCCAGGTGATGATTAAGTACAAGCAGTTCGACCCTCGGCAAGATGATATAGGGACTCGCATTATCATACTACAAACCACGCAAGGACCTTTTAGCGCAAGGGACAGAAAATCCATGTACTACAGTCTCAGCAGAAATCTGTTTCAGATGCCCCCAAGAACAGCGTAAAAACCCTTCAAGATATAAGGATACCCCCCGCATACTACTTGCATTTGCAAATCAAAACTTATACTCTTGGATTCCCCTGTCCACCTCGACCGTCATATTCCCCTCACCCTCATATATATAATACTTTTTTATACAGCACCCTCTAACCCTCTTAGCACAAAGTCCTAAGCCACCAGAAGTCCTTCCCAGTCTTTTCAATGAAAAATCAATGTGCTTTTTTTTTGTGTTTTTTCCTTCTTTTTATGTATATTTTATTCTTGGTGCTCTTCGACCCTTTACAATATCCTCGACAATTTATGTCATAATTCTTAAAAATTATAAGATGGTGTTTTTTAGTTTGTTAATTTTCCTAGCTACATAATGACCTCTAAGTTTAATAATCGGTTTAATCTTTACCGATCAGAGAGTCTCATCTTGTTCTTTCATACTATTATAAATTATAATACGAGTGATGAAAAAATAATGTTATACCTATAGTTAAATATAATAGGCAAATTAATGTCAAATTTAGCAAGCAAACAAGAGAATAAAATAGCATAACTGATATCGGAGTAAATGTTGTTTATTTAATCAAATAATGATCAGTGGAGTCAGTCAAGATTGAGAAAGCACCTCAACATATTTATTGAGGTGATATACCTTTAAATATATTGTAGCAAGAATTAAATGTAATAGATATATTTCTATAGGATTATAAACTAGATACAAATTAACTGGCTAGACTTATGCAACTTACTTAACCTTATTCATAAAGACAATCTACATAAATGTTCTTATCTATATTCATATTTGTTTAAAATGTAGCTTTCTCTATTTAATATTATATTTTATTTTATTTAATNTTTTATCACCCACTACATTTTATACATATTGTAAATAAAAAGACATTTAGAAACAAAGAGTTTTGTTTGTTTGAAATTTATTATAAATTAAATTCTGTTTACTATTATTGATGAATTAAATTGAGAAAGTAAGAGAATAAAAATTATAAATAATAATTGTTGTTATAAGGGGATCACTTTGATGAGGAGAAACATCTGAATAACTAACCTATCAAGTGGCATACTAACATTAAATTGATTTCTACTAACTAATTTTGTAATCAGGATCATGAAAATCACATTGTCCGCGAAAATGGGTGGGACACCGCTCTTCACCGGTCTGTTTCTGTTTATTTTAACAGTTTATGGTCAAGCTATGTCCCAGAAGCAAATTTTGCCATCATATTCTTGGGGAAAACCACAAAACCTAAATCATAAACAAAATGTTACCTTAATGAAAGTCATAAAGTCACCTTTATGAACGTTGTCTCCTGGACTGTATGTTTTCTTGAAAGTCGACAGGCTCAAAAAGCACTGGAAGCTCTCAATATTATAGATATCACGGTCCGAATTCAATTTTGAAGCCTTGAAGGTTTAACCTAAAACAAAATAACAAAAAAATTAAAAAATAAAATAGAGAGATAATTATAATGTATTCTTACAAACATCCTTCACGAGGTGAATATACTCGTATTAGATTAAATATAAATACAATTATAGATTAAAAAAGTAGTACCAGTTTCATTATCAGTATTCGCTTCAATTGGCTGTGAAGAGTAAAAACTAAAATTATTTCATTTTTAGCTAATCTAGAATATAGTAACATGTTTGAATATAAAAAATGAAACCTCAACGCGTTTATTAAGTTATTTAATAATGATATAATTATATCATCTTTTGTCTAATTCATCTTGTACGTCGTCTTCACTCATTGAAAATTTTGGAGTTTGAAAATGAAATCCTTGAAGGAAGTCTTGGTATTGTGGCAAACAAGGCGGTAGGTAAGTGAGGTGAATTCGCCTACATAGCTTGAAGGCTTTACATTGTGTTGAAGCTGTCTTCAGTCTTAGATTCACACTCCAGTTGTTTCTTACTCGGTGATTAATCGACTGCTATTGTTGAAAAGCGACTTGTACCTTACACCTACTCCTTGTACCGTAGTAAAGCACGAGAAATGTCTTCAAGTCTTTAAGTCATCAGTCGGCAATCTATTATTTAACTCTCTAAAGATACCCCCTTTCCTTGGCTTTATTACTTAATTTGTTATATTTCTCTTGAACAATTTTGGAGTTAGATTTAGGAATTTTCATGGATATTGTTCAAAGGAAAGTGTTAGTAATTTAGTTAATCGACAAAAGTTCTCTTTCATAAACGAGAACTTAGGTTTTATTTAAGACTACGTGTGCCTATTTGTTAATTATTACGAACATAGAATCTTCATTCAACACAGACTTCAGATTTGCAACAAAACCTTAAATTTTACATTGACTGATTCTCACTGGTTCCACGCTTTACTTAATTACAATCAATAATTTATGTAATTATTATTGTAATATAACCAAAAAATTTTAACCTAGAGATGAAGCCGATTAGTTATAGATTTGATATTTAATTTTTCTGAATTTATTGACATTAATAAAAGTAGACTTACATTAATCTTCAATAATGGGTTGAGATTATTTTAAGATAGTTTAATTTATATTAAAAGTAAAGTAAAAAAACAAAGTGTATATAGTATGGTTCGTTAAAATCGGTATCGATCAGTAATAAAATACGATATTAATAATCCGAGTTAAAGAGGTTTAGAGGGGAAGTAAGAAGGGTTATAAAGAAGCAGATTGCGGGGGGCTTGTGGAAGGAGGAAGGTCGGGAGAAGACGCTGCCGGGGTAATAAAGTTTCCACGAATAACCCGAAGAGTAATAAGTCATTTTTATGGTACGGTTTTCTTAGGCACGGGCAAGAAACGGAGGACCTTGCTCGTAAGGCGTCTTCTTAGTTAGCATATTAATTCGCCTGTTTTCTCGCGATAAACCCCGACGTTTGGTCGAGAGGGAGAGGTTTAAAGTAAACTAATTACGTGTCCTGGATGTTGAGGAGTAAAGTGGGATGCTTTCGACCCTAAGTTTCGAAGCCCACGGTGCCACAAGCCTTGGAACCTCAACAGTGTCAATATTATCACAAGGCTGAGGAAAGAGAAGGCCTTGGCTAGAAGACTTTAGCCTCCTTAAAGAGGCCACGACCGAGAAAGATATCGTACCACACTTCCCCCTCTTAACATTCTCCTTTTTCTTAGGACGAAACCTCCTACTTAAAACCCTTCACCTTACATTGTTATAACCGACTGACACTTAAATCTAAATTTATCTCAACCATGAAAAATCAACTGGTAAGAACTACGCTTTTGTAGGTATATGAAACATAGATTAAAATCTAAATAAAATATAATGCCTATCCTTCTTTAAAAATTATCCACAAAAAAATAAAAATAAAAAAAGTAACATTGCGTTTTAAACCCACACATTTGGCCCATTGCTAACTACAGATTAAGAACTATTAAGACTTTCATAACCCTAAAAAATTGAATAGTTGCCTCAAACCTCCAATTATCCTAAAACCTCTAAATCCAATAGCTCGAATAAATGTATAAATCTCTAAACAAGAAATAAAATTTGTTAATAAAAGAGTAATTTAAAGAGATGTGCCGTGTAACTATTATCAATAATAGTCATGATAAAGATTGTTACCTTAGGCTTCAAGATATTGAAACCTTTCTTCAAGCCTTACAACAAGAAGCCATTTATAAGCATAAAGAAACATAATATAACTTTTGTCTTTTGTGAAAGTAAAAGCACAGATTCTATTATAACACATGAAATTCAATTGTAAAGACACGAAAAGTTATTTTACATTTGCATTTTACATTTGTTCTGGTCAAAATAACATTTAGATTTTTCGCAACTTACATTTAACTCTAAAGCGCTTCTTTAAGAAGATATGTTACATTTAATTTCTATTGACTAATTTTATATTTATTAAAGCTTAATCGAATCTATAAGATTACAGAAAGAATGTTTAGTTTAAAGTTAACCTTAAGCGAATAAATCACGTTAAGTTCCCCTCAGTATCTTGTTTGTTTCCCACGAAGCTTGTTGTTCCGTGTCCTAAGTTGTTCAAAGTGGACATAGTTTAACTACGAGATAGTAGCCACAATAATACGGCCGCCTAGACAATGGGATGACCAAGATCTAAGGAGGGTGAAAGGTACCATCCGACATCTCTTACCTATTGACCTTATATTATAGGTTGTGTAAAGGTCGTTAAGCGTACGACCAACAGAGTCGACTTTGAATGAAATCTTCCCTTGTTTTTGATGACCCAAACACCTGCTTTTCAATTTTTGATTTGCCCAGATTTATTATAAGGTAAAAACTACCATCCCTACTAATCCTATAATATACTTTAGGACTATTTTAATCCTTACTTACAATAAAATTTTCTATACATATCCCGTTACAATCCCATAGACTTTTTCAAATGTCTTACTAACTTATTCTCATCCAGTTAAGGCCCCCATACACGGTCGAAATGTTTGCGAAAACATTATGACCGTGTATAGGGTATGATATTTGGGCAAACATGGTGTTTGACGTGTATGGCCTAAATTCGCCCGACATCAGGTTTGATAGAGTTAAAAAATATTTAACTCTATCTTTTAATAGTGAATCAAACTCAAAAAGCAAAATTGATTTATATACTGCCCAAAACGTCACAATCTATGTACATAAAGAGGGGGTATGTTATTTGGTTTTTATACAAGTCTACATTTTTATTCGGCGCTTGAAATATGTAATTGATCTTTAAACAAGAGGAAGTCACTGTTTACGTGAGAAACCTGCCCCCTACCTGGGCAAGCAACGCCGGGTACTTCACCTGGTAATTACAAACCGGTTAAGTTGGTCAGTGTGAGTTTACCGATTATGGCTATAAAAACTAATACTACTGATAATGACTATAATTAACAAGCTATTTATTGGTACTTAATCTACTATGTTGACAAAGCCTTTTCTCGCACATGAATCCTATCTGATTACTTATGATAATTAAAAAACTTGTCATATTGCATGCTGCTTACCGCCAGATAATTCAATCATATTCCAAGATATAGTTATAAATAACACCAATTGAACAACCAATTATCACCTAGTACTGCCTAGCAAGGACCACCCTCTAGTATCATTTAATACACCTCTTATAAGGTTACTAAGCCTAGAATATGTAAAAACTAGGTTAAGAAGAATGAGCAATGGGGTTAATTACTAAAGTACGTTGAGATTAAGACAAATCTGCACGGATATGACTGCACACACGCTCAGGTATCTCGCAACATTTATATGGTCAGCTTAATAAAGGTATAATTAACGACAACTCTGTATTAAAATTAAATTTGTGTAACAACATAAGTTCATTTGTAGAACCTGTTCATTTGTACATTTATGTTCAAATATTGTCGACGTAACAATATTTGGAATCACAATCGAACAGTCAATTGTAGATCATTCCTCCACTAGAAGGGCCTTGAGTTAAAATATAACTTGTTTAGAAGTTATATTTTGCGTTAAGTTTTTTTTTTTTTTTAAAGAAAACAATTCAAAGCCTTGAATGGTAATGAAAGGCGTCAAAAAAGAATACAACGTTAAAAGCTAAACTTGAATTAGGGAAGCACTCATTAATGTTTCGATTTTTTTAAATCCACGTATAAGTAAGTTGAGAGAAAGAGATAGAAATAGAGACTAAACCTCACGGTATAAATATGAAATGTATATATATGCCTTCCATGTAATACCTTTAATATCATTAGTGTCAAATCTCTGTGTGTGGGTTTATGTTCTTTAGGGAAGCAGGCTAAGTGCGACTTGTTCCTACAAGATTATTCCGTTACACACCTTCAGCCAGGGGCTAAGAGCTTTTCTTTTTTAACCTCTTCTTGCTTTATAGTATACCTAGCGTATAAAGGAGAGTATGTAGCCGAAAAAGAATTGTTAGCACCCGGGGTTTAGTGGCATCGTAGCCCTCGGGCTGGCCTCCCGCTGTTTACGCAACAATGAGCGGTTAAAACCTGTCAAATCGATAAACTTTAGCTCTTCCTGTTACTTACCTATTGTTAACTGTATTTTAGCCCCGAGCAGTAAAGACGGACATTTGTTTCTTAGACTTTCTTAATTTTATTTTATTTTTTTTGCTTCTACTTCGTTAATATTGTTAACAAAAGAAACATAACTTAAATTAGTATCTCTTATTGACTAACGTAGTTAAAAACACTTAAACATAATGTATTATTCCTTTTATAAAAACATATGTTTACATTATGATTTTTTAAACTCTACTAAATGTATATAGATCAAGGCAAAGTTATGATACGTAGTCGAGTTCGATATAATTTCGTACGTCTGAAATCCCAAGTGGCAATGTATAATCTTGGTAAAACTTTTATTTGTTAAAGGCAATAAGGGGGGAAAATACGCTCCAATAAACGCTTATGAACGCAAGGAAAGAGATGCATTGGCTTTTGGTGACCGGGGACCTCTCATGACCATCGACATGAGGAGCCGCGAACGTAAGGAGAATAACGCACTTGAATGTAATACTTGCTTTAGAGTGATAAATTAAGTGGATTTATCTAAAGACGGAAGTATAGCTTTAATATTTAGGAAATACAGTGAATTATATTGCATAATTAAAGCTTTAAGTATAATAAAAGAGGCTAGTGGCCAAGGAATTGTCAGGCCACATACAATTATCAATATCGCCCACAATTCATTAAACTATTGATCATTGATAAATTGTTTTTATTCGTTATAACTTATATGTTTTCGAGTCTTCGATTGCGAATAAATATATAAATGTAGATAATAGTCTAGGAGAAGCGTGCATAAATAAGTGACTGACTAACATCGAGCTAAAATTTTATGTATAAGTAAATCTTTTGGTGCCTTTTGAGGAAATTTGGTCGCCTAAGTTCGTCTGCGGGAAATCGCTTCGCAATAGGCATTTGAAAAAAAAAAAAATAAAAAAATAACCGGTGGAGAGCAGCCATGTCCCGTAATTTATGGTTGACAATTTGCGATTTTCATAACTCTGAATACGAAATTAGTTATTAGACCAAAAATCAAGTTGATGGTAGTTTGTAACTTGGTTAGTAATTGAAATATTACTCCAAATCAAAGAGGCCCATTAATTAAAATTGAGATATTATCTGGGTATAACAATTATTGGGATTTTTGTAATAGATTTAAGAACCCTACTACTGTTTATGCATTCACAGCCAACTTTTAAAATAAGTAAATCAATAAATCCAAGCCAATTTAGAATTTTGTTGTTCTAGCTGCGAGGGAAAGGCGTTGCCATACTAGTAGTTCTTCTCTCATACATAAACTATCCATTTTATTGTTTGATTTAAGTTAAGGTTGCAGAAAATGAGATCATGACTAGGATGCAGACGTCCTACATTTGAATAGAATCTCAATGCGAATGGACAGTATCTTTCTCTCATCTATAGGTCCAAGTCAGTAGGCTTAGGGGTCAAGAGGACATGCTAATGTCGTTCCATGTAACAACACCCTCAGCGTTACACGGCCACAATCCTTACATCGCTTTCTTCTACACTGGGATTATACCGTGGACATTGTCTCTTCTGTCTACACGACAACACTCTGAGCTAAAGGTTTTCACCTATAAATTCTCCACGGAGATACAGAAGCCGCTATAACATACTTCGTCCTTATTCAAAGAACTTAACTTCGATAGGTATCGTATTTTATAAGCAGTGAAACTGCATACAGGACATAGATAGGATTCTTGTCTGCTTAAAGAGAGAGTTTATTGAAACCAAGCAAGGAGTTACAAGAAACAAGTTAATTGACATTCAGTATTCTAATCCGGTGTTATTTGTAGTGCATAATAATCGTTCCTTGAAGCTTCCCAAATAAGGATGACAGTTGCTACTGTCTAACACGATGACCAAACCCCATAAATAGGTTAAAGCACTTTAAATTGAATAATTTGTTACATTAACCGATTATAAAATTCATTTGACCTCTCTACCTTCCACCCGTTTTATTAAAAATTGTGGCTAAAAAAAAATAATAATAATACTAATAATAAAATATGTTATTATGGGACATCTGTTACGAAAATAAGTTCCTTACACCTTTCTTTAAATGTCATTTATAAAATCACACTGCTAACTATACGATGCTAACTACTTATACATGGTGGAGTTAGAAAAGAGACAAAATTAAAAGTAACTAACTTATTTGTACTTAGCGGAGTTAAGACAAATTAAAAGAAAAACATTTTTTTTATCATTGAAGAGAGCATCTTGCATAATAAGACTAAATTAGAAAAAAGTTAATCATGATGAGTTGATAGTTAAAGAGGATGGTTGTAGTTGAGAAGCAGGCCGGGTAGAAATGGAACAGGACTGTTCCCTACCTGTGGCCTACTCAATTTAAAATAGATATTATAAAATATATCACTTCTATCACTTCACTTCACCAAAACTTCTACTTGTACAAGGTTGAAATTTGCATGCCTATTTCAATTGTAATTTAGACGATGTGCATGAAGTTTTATTGAAATCATTACGTTAGAACGTAAGACATCGGCAAAAAAACGTTGTTTTCTCTATTTTAAACGTGTAGGTTCGTTTAATGTTTTTAATGATCTTTAACACTCTATATAGTGGTGTCGCTGTTGGTTTTACTACAAAAGTTTGTTACAAAATTTGTTTGTCTCATTGAATAGATAAAGTTAGAATTTTTTCCCTTCCTAAAATTCCAATTTTACATTTGAAGCTTAACGACAAGAAACAAGCAGATAACTTTGTCCAACGAACTCTTCCTGGGCATTGGTAAAATGAACATGCATAACAAATTTAAACTAAATCAGTTGACTTTTACTCAATTTATCGTCATTGGTCAATTTTGTGACGGTGCCATAAGGAATTTCGTTCTAAAAAATATCTAGTTAAAACTAACCTTGAGCTAAAGCATCTATATTTGATACATTTTTGTCTTGAATTATTATTGCATATGACTACTTGGCACAGAATAGTGAGATTACTAAGCTCTATAGGAAGACTGGAGATATCCGGAGACAAATCATTTTCTGCAACCCAGCAGCCCAGGAGCTTGGTTCCTTTAATTAATGAACATCACTTTAACCAAATTTAAATTAATAGGTACATAATTAATTTTCATCATTTTCAAAATGCACAAACCATATGCCTCGTGACTATTTAAAATGAAAAAGCACATTGCAATTCTGATATTTAATCGGGTTTGCATAAAACTGATAAGAATTATACCTTATATGCTCCAGAATAATATTGCTTTTTGGTATGGTTGGTCATCTTTGGTCATTTTATTATATACAATAAATAATCTTTACGTAAAATTTGATCAATATGATTTCTATTTTTGGTTCTTTTTCCCGATAAATAGAGACTCCATATATCACAGATTTGCAATGAGACAGTCGTAAAACAACCTATCCCATGATATACACAGCCATAAAACCATCCGACGGGATTTTATTGAGTACAATTGGTTGATTATGGTTACGTAAAAAGTGAAATACCGATTTGAAACATTCCAGAAAGAAAGTTCCATCCTTTAATTTTACGACACCTTTAAAGCTTATAAGTGAAAGTTTATATTGTGGCCTGCTCAACTTGCAAGTCTATAAAAGTCGCAGATTATTTCACTCCTGTAATAGATGTTGCATCTTCCCACTGAAGTAATTATTGTTGGGAAACACGGAAACTTCTATTTGGGTAAAGTAGTTAAAATAGTGTTCTTTCTAGACGGACATCATCAAATAATTTGAACTGATAATAAACTTTAAAATTATCTTTTATAGTTTTGTTAAAAAGTTAACTCAAATATAACATTTGACTTCTTAGCTTCTACCATTTAACAGATTTTATAACCGTCGTAGTTAATGTTGTATACATTGAAATAGCCCTGTTTATTTTCTAGCGATTAATTTTATTTCTTTGTGAGAAACGAAAAGAGCTATAAAACATTATACTTTTAAATGATACAGACTCGGAATTTAATGTATTAATATGAAATTATTTATAGTTATGTGAATGATGTTGATTATATCTTATAATTTAGAATTACTGTAATCATTTTGGTTACAATCATTTTTAATTGTTATTGATATCATTTTGATTAATGCTCCCTCAAAATGTAATAAAAGATTACTTCGAACTAATTAATAATATCTAATAATCCTCTTTTATTGTTGTTCTTAGGGTTTGCAGTCTTTAACGCCAAATAAAAAGAAACAGGACTTTAATATCCATAATTTTTTAAAATTTGATTACATTGGTTACATCAGAGGATAACGAGAAATCAATTCGTATAGCTTAGGCATTGATTGCTATGTAAAATCTAAAGTAAAGGGTAAACGACGTTGGATTAGGTTGTACGGGTGTAGCTGGGTAGCTGTTGGATAACTAAATTAACGAAGAAAGCACTGATAAGACAGAACGTTTGACACACACAATTTAATTAAAATGCTAATGTATAATATATATAATAATTTACGTAAAGAGAAGAAATAATAGCATTGAAGAAATTAGGATGCCAATTGGCACTCCATAGAACAATTTAGGACTAAAATATTGTGATAATTCAATTCTACTTCAGAAATATTTGGAGACCATTTTTCATTAAACAGTCAAAATAGTCTGCTATGAAGACCGCGTCTTGATATGCGTAGATTCCACTGCTGTAAGTGAATCCACTCTTGATGTCTACCTAGCATTGCCGTGTAACTTTGGTAGATGCTTATGAGACGCGGTGGCTAACTTGTTGAATTTGGTAAATTCTAAGGTTTATACAGCTAATGGAGTGACATACTAACCCCGTCCCATCCATTACCTATAGTTGTATAAGACTTTCAGGTAAATCTGCGCACTATTAGAAATTGGTAGGCCACAATTTCTAATTGTCGTGTTCACTTAGCATTGTTTAAACGCATATTACATTTTAAAAACGATTCTGGTTGTAGCATCTCGATTACTTCAGTAGGTAAAAAAAAAAAAAAAAAAAAAAAAAAAAAAAAAAACTGTAGTTTCATTTTCTCAGGGATATGATGAAAGTGCTTATCAATCGATTTAATTGTTATGCAAGAAAAGATAATGAGAGTCTAAAGATATAATCGATTAACTATCGATGCGTGTTTACTGTAAATGTGTGTTAATTGGAAGAAAAAGAAACAGCAAACAAACTTAATGCACTTAATTATTAATTTTGTAAAATGTACTTTTGTAATAGTATGCCGAGAAAAAATATACAAGAACAAGAACCGTGAAAAATGGAGTTAACTCAAAATAAGTGTAAAGGAAGTAATTAAATAGAATACGTGCAATCAAATGTGCCATACATTTATTGATATACAAACGAAAGCCTCCTCACAACATAAATTTTAAGCCAGTTTCGACTTCTTAGCCACTATCGAAATTGATTTAAGGTAATAGATAATAGAAACTTGCATTAGGCCATCCGCACACGGAGCACGGAACAACTCAAAATAAACTGATTAAAAACTCAAATCACCAACCAGTTGACTGTGTAATTGATTAGGACACCGCACACCGAGCAACTCATTACAAACTGGGTTTGCGTTCTGTAAACTCGAAAATGACTGGAGTTTCCAGTTGAGTTTGTTTTGAGTTGCTCCGTGTGCGGAGGGTCATTGGGTCTTTGACGCAATAATCTAGATGTACTTCAATCAAGTTTTATCAATTATCTGAAGCTACTCTCTTGGTTCTAAACACAGGAGTTAAACACATACTTCTACTTACAATAATTCATGATCAAAAAACCTCTTGTTATGATAAGGACTAAGGCCCTCCGCACACGGAGCAACTCAAAACAAACTGCTTACAAACATAAATCACCAACCAGTTAACTATGAGTTTAAACCTTTGTAATTGAATGGGACACCGCACACGGACCAACTCATTACAAACTGGGTTTGCTTTGAGTTGAATATGACTGGAGTTTCCAGTTGAGTTTGTTTTGAGTTGCTCCGTATGCGTAGAGCCTGACTCTCTTTAGTAAGTTTTTGAAGTAAACCTAACAAAATATTTATTTATATAATAAACACAGAAGTTACCTTATAAGATCGTTGTTTACAGATATTAGTTGAAAACTGTCTCACTGGGTTAATAATTCAACAAATACTTTAAAATTAAAGTATGATTTAGTTAACACGGAGCAGCTTAGCACGAAGTAGGTTTGTTCAGATTTAGATGTGATAACAAACATACATGTGATATCATCTAAAACAGTGTTGCCACTTTTTGTATGTAATTTTGTTGAAACGAAAAAAATAAAATTTAAACAAATCAATAATAAAACAATAAATATACTAAGTAATGATATAAGGTTATTCAAAAAGACACTCATTTAATAATGCAAAGACTCAGTTAAATTTTTTTCAATTTTTTTTTATCACGCGACATATTTTTTTGTTCTTTCTTGTTTACATTGTTCTTTCTTATTTATTATGTTGACGTATATCATTAGATTACTGTTTACTGTTTACATTAATTGTTTTATTCGTCATCTTGTATGTAGTTGTTTATTCGCTACTTTATTTACATTGTTTTATTCTTAGAGTGTTGCCTTGTTTATTAGTTTATCTGCGATTGATACGAAAATAAACATTATATCTCTATTTAGATATGTAGAAAGCGATTCTTTACGTACTTGTATTCATTGCGCATGCGTGTCCCATAATTCTGAATAATTCCTCTTTTTTCTATCCTAGGCCGATAATAAGAAAGAATTTTTCACCTTTACGCACGATTCGTGAGTTTGTTTAATAGAAGTAACTGTTTATAACGAGTTTTTTTGTGAAAATCAATGCGTGATTTAAGTGATTATGACGAATATGAGGAGAATAATAAGCCTCCCTAAATAATTAATTCGGCACAAAATATCACTATTGAATTAATTTCATCTTTATCAAGAGAGAAATACGAACTTACACATACATAGAGGAAGTTTATTTTATTTTTTTTTTTTTATATTTATTTTTAAAATCTAACAATCTTAGATAAAATACGGTACTTAACTCGTGTGAAAACGGCATTTTGCATTGCTAAAATGACTACCCTCGCTGTCGCTCGGACGCAAACTCCACACTCGCATGCAAAATGCTACTTTCCGCACTTGACGCGTAATGTATAATTACTCGTTACTGTATAAGCATTTTACTTGTAACTTTATTTTACCGTTTGTTTGTTGACTTATTTATTTACTAGCCGTTATGCCCGTGGCAACGGGCAGAATAAATATGGTTAAAATAAATATGGAATAAAAAGTTATAATTAAAATACATATTTAAATAGATATTTACTGTTTAAATAATAAGTTTTATGCATGGCGTTTCATTGCAATGGAATGGCGTAGAGGTAGCGATTTCGCCTGACGCACATGAGGTCACTGGTTCAATTCCAGCTTATGGCGCATCAATTTTTAATGTTATAAATCATTTAGAGGTGAATCGTCGCCGTTGCCGTCGGGACACTACTCGATTGTATAAAAGATGATATAGCACCTATACAATGTTACTTTGGTTTTTTCTTAGCTTATTTACATTTAATTTAGTTGACGTGTTTATTAGTTTACTCTAAACTCTAAGCATGTTTCTTGATTATTTAAATAACTACTAGAAGTGTATATGTGTGAATCATATCTCACCTGTTTTTTTTTTGTTTTTTTAATTTTTTTGTTTTAGATACGAAAGTTAATCAGCCATGCGGCACTGAATGGAACTTGGTTTCAGACGTGTTAAGTAGTAAAACAGTACGTTAACCATTTGGCTGCACCATCCCCAGATCTCTTTCATTCTTTATAATTGGAAATCATTATTCTTGGTTTTGATCTTATGTAACTATTAGGCCAGTAATAAGAATCGAGTTTGGAACTGTGGAACTCGTTGATTTCCAGTCTTAACACTTAGTTTTTATTTAAATGTCTAATAAATTTCGAGAATCCCTTTCGAATGATTTAATTATGACAACTCAAAAAAACAATTATTTTTATAATATTATTTTTTAATGACATCCGTCACTCAAGCTGCCACAAAGCTATGGACCAACTATTGCCAACCCTTATAACATTGACAAACTTTTTTACCTTGTTTTTTTAACTTTTTTACCTCGTTTTTTGTTTTTTTTTCTAAATACCAAGCTAATTATTATATTATATGCGATTTAGAAATATTATCCTAATTACAAAAACTAGAATTCACAAAAAATTCACGAAAAATTCATTTTGTATGTTTTAATATTTTATCCAATTAAAAAAATTGAAATTTTATCAAAAATTGAATAGTTTAGAGAATTAAAATAGATAAATAATATTAAAATCTAACTTTTCCATGTGTATAAAATTAGCCCCCCATTTTTTAATTTTTAATTGTTCCAAGTTTTTCCATGATTGTTCTATATTGTTCCAGAGTTATTAGACCAACAACCTAAAAACAAGACAAAAAATAGTTTTTTTTAGCGGCCCCCCCTTTTTTTGAAAAATCCCTTTTTTTTGCTGTTCTAAATTATTGTTCTAAAATATAAATTCTCTAAAAAATGTATTTACCAAGATACCCCCAAAAAAATAACTATAAAATCATTACGAAGGTTAGTCCACCAAACCAAAATAAAGTTTTTTGAGCTGCCCCCATTTTTTTAGAAATTTATAATTTTTACGAATTATTTCTTAAAAAAAACAACAATATTTTTAATTAACTATATTCTAAAGGTTGCTGACTATAGTAATTAATTTGTATTAATCTCGTTTTGCTTCTATAAACTAAGTTTTAATAAGTAGTTGTTTTTCTTACACGAAGAAAAACTACAAAAGACAGATGTTTTATTTATATTTTTATTTACACAGTATAAACCAATATTTCTCTTCTCAATTTCTTTGTTTATTTTTTTTTAATTCTTTCTTTTCTTAGTTATAAGTTATTATTATTAGTTTTTAATACTACTTTTTTCTTTTTGTTTATTCTTAATTACATTAATTTATATTTATCCTTACAAGGTTGATAATTGGACCTCCCATAGTTAATAAAATAAATAATTTAAAGAATTGAATGGATCAGATAACCAAAACAACTCGACATGATAATTGTACGTGTTCACGACATACCGTGAGAATTCATTCAATATTTTTTCATTTAAGATTCGTTTCCAAAAAAAATTCTATAATATGTAATAATTAATAAAAAAATAAAATAAAATAATAGGTCAATTTATTTTTTTACATATGTGTGTAAAAAATTAAGGGTAATGACCCCAAGACAATATTTATACCTTTTGTTTAATTATTGTTAATATATCTACTACCTACATGTAAAATAATTGGTAGCAATTAGTGTTTGTTTGTATAAGTTTCTTCTTTTTGTGCTACAGAATGAAAACAACACTTAATTTTTGCCTCCAGTATAATAATTAGTTATAAAAGTTTTGAAGAAGTCGAAAAAGTCAGAGTACAGTTCTTTTTGACACTAAGTATACATACTACTCTTTTAAGTTATTAATTTTTTTTAATTAAAAGGATGATGGTGCGTCTACTATTTTCTTTTTATTAAATATGATTTAGATATGTTTCCGGTTTTTAATTGTTTAAGCATGTAGATCCAATCTCTAAATTAGATCTGTATAAAATGAAAAATTATACTTTTGTTTGTAAATTTTGGTATGAAATATTTATTTTCGCATGTTATAATTTCGAATTAAACAGTTAAACATTGTCCGTTTTGTTGCAAAATGCATCAGATAATGCTTTAGATTTAGTTTGTAATTAGAGTTTCATTAAAAATTATTAAACATTTTATAATTATTGAAAACTTCCTTAAAGCATTCAAAGAAAACGATGAAGGTATTCCTAAAAGTCTTCCTAATAGTCTTCCTAAAGTTCTCCTATATTCGTCTTCGAAATTATCATTGCATTGTACCGGACAGAAGAAATTAGCAGAGTATTGGTCACTGCGAATACCCAATCTCAGATGCGCAGGCGCAAAAACCAATGCGTAGCTCGTTTCCTCTGTTTGAGGTTTGGCAGTCTGGACGAGGCTTAAATGATTACTCGTGAAATATTTGATTACATAAAAATGTTATTTTTTATATTTCCTAGGAGATACTTGCAGACAAATATTTGAACGCATTTCTATGAGAAAAAAAAAACAATTCCCTTCACACCCTTTATTAATAGTACAATAGACAATTTAAAATTATAAAAAAAAGTAAAATGTTCTGAAAAAGTCAACAGAGTGTTAAGACAGTATTGGTTCATAGGATAATAGAATTACTGTGTTTTTTGTTTGGTTTCAGTTATGTATAAGAAAAAGTGAAAATATTGACAAAAAAAAGAGAAGGGAAAAATAAACTTGAAGAGATCGCATTAGTTGGACTATTGTATGGGTCAATCAGATTGTCCGGAGATACTGCTTATAAATCTTTTTTTTTTTTTTTTTTTGCGATAGAAACTTGGGTATTCGGTCAATAGGAAAAGTCCAAGAGGTAGAATGAAGGTCCCTGTCAAAATATCGAAATGAGATTTTATTCGGTTTGGAAATGTTTGAATGTCGCGGACGAAGGGTCGAAGGGAAAAATAAGTTTTTTGTACAAGGGCAAAGTGAGAAGTAGGCCCCTACGGGTAAGGTTAGACGGGTAAGGAATTCAAATGAATATGTCCTGTCGATAAGTTATTCAAGGGTGAATATCAGGGCGAAGGGATGAAGACCAGGGTCTAAAGGTTTCTTAGTACGAAGACCTACCCCCTTAAGTTCAGCATGGATTTTCATTCGAAATGGTCAACGTTTCCGGGTTTGTAACTTCCCTTATGCTACCGGACAAAAAAAAAAAAAAAAAAAAATGGTAATGAAGGTGAAGAGAGAGAAAAGGGATTTTCGCGACCCAAAAAATACTCTGACCCTTAAAAAGCTTTACTTGTTCATCCTCTGCAACTTCTGAGGGTCACACCTGTCCCTTTTTTTCTTCTTTTTATCTCAAAACGATAGAAAAAAGTAAAAGATTCGGAGCAAAGATATGCAGATGTACCGTTCTTACGGTTCTTTCTTTGTATTTTTGATTTTTGGTTGGAGATAAAAAAAACCGCGAATATATTGGATTATTCCAAATCGGTTACGGTCAAACCAAAATTTACGATGATTTATACCGAGATAAAGCTATTAGAATTCGACAAAGAAAGGATTTCAGTAAATAAAGATACACTTGAACGGAGATAATCCATTGACTGACGAATGCATTGTGCAAATGGAGATGTGAGAAGAAATAAGAGGATAATAGATGTAGATAAAATCACGTTAAAACCAAAATAAATCATTTAAATAGAATAATAGATAGAACGTCTCTCCATTAAAAACTTTATTCAACAAAGGTGTATTTCAACAACTGTTTTGAAAATTAAGTTTGTTAAATGTACACTTTTTATAGAATAGTAATTATTTGTTGGGCTTTACCAAAAGTATTAATTAGAAAAAGTATTTTTATAGACCATAAAAACTAGATTTTGAGTAATTTACTTGTGCATTGGGTTAATAATTACAAGACATTGGGTTCATGTGTATACATTAGACTAGGTTAAGCAACTGAATCACAAAAAAATCATAAGAATTGCTTCAAAACTAAGAAATTACAATGAAGAGAATTTGAGGTTATCATGCAGACGATTCCATTTATTTTTTGCTTCCGAGCTTACCGAAGGTAACGCAAGCTACGTGAACGTTCTGGAGAACAAAATATTGTTAGGTCTTCGATTTAAATAATTCCAATATAGAAATCCATTTCAGACATCAAGGAAAATTTTTGGTTCCGTGTCTGTCTGTCGGTCCATCACTCAATTTTTTTAGACTCAAACATTTGGGTGGTAGGTCAAAATTAGCCTATTGTTGGTTGTATATAAATTTCAACCACCCGTGCAGATTTGTTTCTCTTCCACATTCACACAAACATATATTTATTTACACCTAAATATCTCCCTAGATTAATTTAAATCATCTGCCCTCTTTCACTTTTGCTAAATTGATACTTTAATTCATTGTGAAAAATCAAAATATTTTGACATCGTTAAAAATCGGGGGGTTGAAAATAACAAATTTTACAATTATCGGTTGTGAAGACATACAATCATAAGAGTTTACGAAGTGGGGTGCGAGGAAGCTATGTGCCACACTAATTGACAGACTTTCTTTTTATAAAGAATTACTTTTTTCGAAAACCCCAAGATACTCTTATCTTGAGACACACTGTATGTAAATATAAACTTTATTTCGCTAATTCTTACAAATATATAGCTTTATCATAAAATTTATTGTGTTTACTTTTTCATAACCATACGCTCTATTAATTTTAGAACGAAATAAAGATTTATTTTCCTTAACTTAATGTTTCTAATCTTGATAGTATTTCTATTAAACAAGAAAAAAATTAATAAAAACAAGGGGAAAAAAATGCATCGTTAAGATTATATTTTTCCCTGGCATTTTTCCATGCTAAAGACCATTCTCGCTCTCGCACAAAAACATTACGAGCGAAGTAGAAAAATATACAAAAATATCCTAAAGAGCCATCAAGAGCCACCAAGAAAGAGTTATATACATCTCAAGTGTGAGAGTTCAAGACAAACACTTTAATAAAATCTCTTTTTCTCATATTTAGAGTTATCAGGCGAGTTCAAATGGTTTTGACGCGAGCAGAAGGTTGCTTGGAGCGCCAAGGGAAAGGTCGTTAAGTCCGTCTCATTAAGCTAATTCGTGGGACATCTGTGGCTGTGTTGTAAGGGTGCACCCCGTAACTAAGTGGTGCGCCCTAATGGAGGGCGTCCTCGTCTTTTCTTAAAGTACTCATCGCTCCATTTCAAGTCCATAGACTTTGCAGGACCCTAAAGCACTTTGACTAAGATTAAGCTCCTGAGTAAGTCTATAATGTGTCTTCTTATCTCTCTCTATCGCATAAAGCCAAATAGCAGTTTTCAAGATTTCGAGCAAACCATTTACGGTATTTTTGAAGTTCACGCTGTTTTGCATCTCTTATTGTGTAAGTGAGAAATATTTGAATCTACAAAATTCCAGTCAGAAATTTTAACAGAATCATAAGTTTGAACATCCCTGATCTTTATAATACAGTTCTATTTTCGGCTTTATATCTGCCACATTATTTTCTCAATAACGTAAGTACAAAAAACATATAAGTATGTTAATCTTTATTAAAGGAAGACTAACATAATATTTCCTTTGTCTAAAATTCTAGGGGATATGTTCAGAGGCGCACCCAGGGGGGCGCACCCAGGGGGCACGGGGGGCACGTGCCCCCCCACAGCCACCTCTAAAATTAAAGTATGCTATTCCGCAAGACATGTAAAGTGTAGTGTGACATGTAGTAGTGTTTGATAGCCAAAAGTAAATAAATAAATAATTCTATACCTAGTTTTGGTTTGAAAATACGTGCCCCCCCCCCGTATTAATGTATTTGGAAACGGGTTCAATTGTAGAATAAGATATTAAAAATTGCTGATACCCGACCTTTCGCAAGGAAGACTATTTTTGTACTTATTGACTGGACTGTTACATTAATTTATAATATAATGTACAACTTAATAATAAAATATTATTCGTATATAATTTTGTTTAATAAAATACCCCGGTCTTCATGTCCCATTCATAAAAAACTTAAATTTATTTGTATATAAAATAACATTTTAGATGCTCTTGGAATAGGCTAAAAAGACGTTTTCAAGTAACGTAAATTATAAACATTTTCCCGGGGGAGGACCCCCGGACCCCCCTAAAAGGAAGCCCAGCCCCTTAAAAATTGGCTAGCTCCACCCTTGATATGAATTAATTTAAGAACAAAGAAGACCAGACTGCTTAATTGTCTGTGATTATACTAAACCCACATTACATCCCCTTATTTTTTTAATCTGTGCCCCCTCCAAAATAAAATCCTGGGTGCGCCACTGGATATGTTATCTTATCACTTATCACTAACAGAATCTATTTCATGCAAATTTTCCATCTAAATAAATGTTTAAATCAGTAATGGTAGTTTTATCATAAGTAGAATCTGGGAAGTATTTCTTCAATGGATATGTAATTTGATTTAAAAAAAATATATTATGAATTAATACAAGGATTATTAAAGAGAACTGAATTTATGTACAATGCATAAATGAAAGTTACTGTTGATGGTAATAAAATTCTATTTATAATAGCACCTAATCTTTAAATATTGCGGGAATTAAATATCTAAAACAATAAGGAGAATAATCAAAATTTTATATTGTAAACCCAAAATTAAGTGCTTTACTTAAACTCTAGTTAAATTCGCATAAAATACATATAGCTAAATCTATATGATAAGATAAAGGTTTTAAGAAATGATGAAATATGTTGAATATGAGGTAGGTATACATTTGCTTCAATCACAGTTGTTATTGCTGGACAATAATCCACCAGGAACAGGAACAATGATGTTTAAGAAATCTAGAAATAAATGACCAACATAGAGATGAGTTTTACATTAGTAAACATTTAACATTACATTAATATTCTAACGATATACCACAAGACTCAATGAAATTGGAATTGATAACCTGCATGGTGGGCCTGTATGCGGGCTACCTCGTTACCAAAGGGTTGAACTTATTTTTTATAATTTGATCAGCCGCAGGGGTAAAGGATGTCTAATTCGAGTTGGAGCAGGACTTTGGAATGATGGGACCACGGACCATATGGGATCCCACAGAATAAATATTCAATTATGATTAACCTTCCATTTATAATGTGTCCCCCTCGTCTTAATGTAATGAAGTTCTGTGTAACTTATGGTCATGTTCTATACTATAATATGTAGAAACCTAATTGACATTTTTCGATTATTTATAGAATATTTTTAACATTATATACCAAATATAACGATTAAATGAAGAATACCTTTTCAAAAGTTTATTTTATTAAGTTTATTTCTGTGTCTCCTATTGAAGACGCAGAAACAAACGTAACTTAAACACATATTTTTAATCAGCACTGTCGTCTAGATCCTATTGCCTGTATCCTTTTAATAAATTTAAAAATGTTTTAAGTGTATTTTTAAAGGAAACATTATATTCATTTAAAAAATTTTATTGATATTTAATGATATGTCCCCACATCCTAATGTAATGAAATTCTGTGTAACTTATGCGGTCATGTTCAACTATAATATGTAGAAACATAATCGGCATTCTTCGATTATTTAAAAATATTGTTAACATTACATAACAAATATAAGGATTAGATGTAGAAATATAGTGAATCGAATTGCTAGAACCATAAAAGAATTCTCACAAAAATTGTTTTTTGGAAATAGCGCCTCAAAATCTAAGTATTTGAAATTGGAATTGATAACCTGCATGCTGGGCCCTGCAGGTCAAATCTAAGTATTTTGTTGAAATTTGTTTCTTAATTTTGGCAAAAGGCGGTCTGATTTTAAATATTTACAATAAGTTCAAGTGAAATATATTTAACAGTTTAGGCTTAACATATCTACATAATAAACATACCTTTTTTTACTCTCTCGTATAGAGAAATCGTAGAGAAAGTATTGTGATGACTGATGACGCGAAAATTCGATTTTAAGATTTTGATTTATTTTCACGTTTTGAGGTCCCATAAGTCCGAAAAAGTGTTTTTCTTTTAAATAAATAAAATGTCTGTCTGTGCAACACCTGGAGCCTAAATTACTTGGCCGATTTTGACGAAATTAGACATACATGTTTAGAACAATCATACCCCGAGGCTAAGTCAAGATATAAATTTTAGCTCTAAATTTGGGGGCGCTAACCCCCAAAAACCCTGAGATAACGTATTTTTTTTTGTAAACGTTTCCGACGATTTTGATTTAAANTTCAGAATATTAAATTAACATTATATTAGTAAATTTTATTAAAATATTAATGAAAAAAAATTAAAATAAATTATAAATATTACTCTATAATGAGTATAAAAGAATTAATTAATTATAAGTTAAAGTTTTCCTCTAAACTTAATACATTTGACAGCTACAATGTATTTTACAATTATGGCAACAGATGAACCAAAACAATTTTTACATTATTGTTAACAGAAGGAGATAGCTTCTGGTAATTCCTCAAATGGACCAGGGCAGATTACAACCCTCTTTGAATTCGGCCCTTGCTCCAGGAGAGAGGGACGAGGTTCTCGCAGTAATGAATTAACAGCCGGTGTTAAATCACCGTGAGGTTTCCTAGATGGAATGAGTGGTTGGTGGAGGGGGTTGACGTTTTAATTTGGGGGAGGAGTCATTTCGATGTCGGAGAAGGTAGATCAGGACGGGGGAGGAAAAAGATCCGGGGTGATTAAAAGTGAGGACTGGAAAAAGGGAGGCAAAAAGGGACAAAGGCCGGCCAGCAATCAAAGAGAAGGGTCTTTCGGATTTCGAGTTCGAGGACGAGGGGGAATAAACCGAGGTCTGAAGAGATTTGACAGAGTGCGCTAGTCGTAACTCTTCATCGGTCGAACCGAACCTCCCCAAAGATACCCCGAGTGTTTGAGTCCAAAGCCGCGGGCTCAATCGCCCGGAATGGAATCGGGAGGGATACTGCGCCCTCGAGCAGAGGCCCCCGCAATCTATTGTCTTAGCCACCACTCTCATCACTCTCTTGGAAAAAGGCATTTTTTCAAAGGGATAAAAAGAAAATAGAAGTTTTTTTTTTTTTTTTTTTTTTTTCAATTTAACCGACGATGGATAGAAACAAACAACTACCCTCTCACTCTCTCGCTCTTTGTCCTATTCAGATGGTGTTTATTTTAGCTGAAGTTGAGGGGGAAGACACTGTTATTCCGGAAAAAGCCCCGGAAATTATATACAGGGGAGAGACAAAAAGAGCTTCGACAAACAGTTGGGATTACTTAATTAGGAAGTTGACTTCAGGGGCAATATGGTCAACTTGTTTAAGGCACATGTGGTAAAACAAAATACTTACCATGACTAAATAACCGAGAAATAGTAAATCAGTTTTTATAAAATAACGATAATATCTGCAAATGTAAAAACCCAATGGATTATTATAATCTAGAAAAAAAACATTCAACAAAATATCGATAAATAGATCTATCAATGCACAGCTAATATTTTAATAGCTTCAGTATGAATGGCCATTTCAGTATCAGATCATTTCATCAGCTAAAGGTTGTGTATATTCAAAGGTAGACAGAAAAGATTAACAAGAAGGAGGCTGATACCTAGATCATTATCATAATTTTAAAAAAAAATATATTGAAATATAAAATCTAGACATAAAAATGTACTTGATGGTTAATATTTTCCCATTGTTAATACATATTATTTATTTATTTTTAGGATATAACACACTTCGAACGATATGGAGGGTGAAATTCTTCGTACTATCGGAATTGTCTTCAATTGCTCTGATTTGTCATCTGTTTCATTGTACACCTTTCTCCTCAATTTACACATATATGTACTTTAATATGTTCAGACAAAGTTCTTCAAAGGGCGCAGATCTGTTGAAATTTACTTTTGTTCAGCATAGAGAATTTAGTAAACTATGTCATCTCCCATGAATTTACATTTGCAATTGTCTTATGAATTGCAGACAATAATGTAACATTTGTTCTCAATGTTATCAGCCACGTTCATACAAATATGTACCAGAGTGAATTCTAATTCCATTGCCAAACTGAATTCAATTGGTACATTTCTGTAGAGTTTCACGTCTCTAGCTTGAGTGTGATCTGAAATATTACGATTTACGTTCGGTTCTCTCAGAGTGACATTCCGAGCAACCTCTTTGTTTTCAGTATTAATCATTTCTTCCTTTCAATGTCAAATGTCAACTGGTATGATGCACCGCTTGAGAAGCTTTAGTAGAGTACTAGACGAAACATTGAGTTATAACTTCATGTATTGTCCCTCATTTCCACGGTTTCCATCCAACCCTGGAACCCTTTAGACTAGGGATTATAATGTCGCCGGTAAAGTTAAACAGAGCAACTGATTGTTTGAGTTGTGAAGTTGCCCCCTGCGGGACCGGCTAATTGCCTGTCCTGGGAATACCTCCCCTCAGCCTCCCTCAAACCCTGCCCCTTTCTCTATCAACACCTTAATTTTCAACAATCCCGCTTCCGGAATTCATTTCTAACTTTGTGTATCTATTTCTACCTCGGTGCCTTAACGGTGTCACCAGCTAAAATTATATCCAGCTTTTGCAGTTATGATTAATAACAAAATCCAATGAAAGATAAGCTCATTGCCCAGCCAGAAGATTAACACCCGGTTCAGTTAAGAGTGGCTGAGAGAGAGTAGCCAAATCACCAACCTCATCCCAAATGTACCTTCTTTAAGACTAACAAAGAGTAATCCACCTAATATTAAATGGATAAGGTATAAATTAAAATATAATTTTATTTGTTTTATCGTAATTAAGAAATTTAAGTAAATTTTTTGAAGACACATTCACATACCATATATTAATAAAGCTAAATTTATCAAAGTGCTGTAGCAGGAACATATTAAATATGTATATTCTACATACCTTTACGTAATGATTTAAATTATTACATAATTCAGGTATCAACAAAACTACTCGGTAAAAATCCTCCTGCTATTGTTTCTGACCTTTCCGAAGGTAATGGAAGCTATCTTATCGCCTGCGCACTTGAGATATTGCAAAATTAATACTTTTATTCATACAGAAAAAACCAAACAATTATGACAAACTTAAAAATAGTCTGGCACTGTCAGTGTAGCTACTCGAGTCCTATACCGTGGCCACTATAATGATTTTATGCGGTTACAATCCATTATCGTCTAATTTGTTTAATCCCCCCCCCCCCCCCATTTTTATAAATATAAAACATTATTATGTTTCCAATTATCTTAAACCGATATATTTCTAATTCATTAAATAAAAACACTATAATACCTATTTTTATATTATTTTTTTTCTGGCTCTCTGGGTATTAAGTTGGGTGATAATAATTTAAAACATAAAGATCTTCTCCCTCTGGATGTCAAACAGAGGGGATTCAAGGTTTTATCAATTTTATAAGTGAAAATTTTTATTTAAGTGACAAATATTATGTTAGAAAAATTATGGAATAAAAAATAAGAGCCTGAAACCCCAAGGTGTAAGGGCGAAATATAGCAAGATTGAAAAGAAGATCTATATGTTTAAAATTAGTATCAACTAACTTAAAAAAAAAACAAAAAAAAAAAAAAAAACGAAGAGACACAGAAAAAAACCACTTTATAGAAAAATTGATATATTTCTAGATTTTTTTAATTCGGAGGCATTACTAATTTGTTATTCAGAATGGTCACAATGTTTCTGTTACTTTCGTTAAGCTCAAAGAATAATATACAAATTTATTTGAGTATAAAAATTAAAATTTGGGGTAATTAATCTTATATACCTATTTCTCTCAGAAGCACAAATTTAACTGTTTCGGTCTTACGAAATAATGTGAAATTTACATAAAAACACACTCAGAAGTCTAAAAAATTGAAAAGTGTATAATTGTTTTGCTACCTTATATTTTCTCTTTTCATAAAAGCAAAAGATAACATAAAGACAAACTTAGAAATAAAAAAATATAGCAGCATCACATCACTTTACGGTTAGATCTGTTTGACATAAAAAAATATATTTTTTTACATTTTCAATGGTGCTCAAAAGAAAGATACTTACTTTCTATTCCGTTAAATAAATTGTATAGGAGATTGAGTATAATGTTTGTTAAGTTTTCAAGATTTATGCCCTTAAGGAAAAGGAAAAGTTTGTAAGGATAGGCTTTATTTTTTCTTCTGTGTGGTGAAAACTTTAATACAGAGGGCAAGTAGGAAAGGTTGGAGTAATTGCCAAGGTTGCCTTGGCAAGAGAAACCATCCTAATCTCAAGATTAGAGAGGAGGGAGGCAAGAGCACAGCTGGTGTCCCCAACGTCTTGGTGATTATTTAACAATTAGCTTTCCTCCCTAAAAACACCTTATTCTCAAACTTTAAGGGGGGTTTTGGAAAAGATACAAAAACTTAGGGACAGCAACTTCCTTCTTTAATCCATCCTAAAAACTTTGTTCTTAACCTCAACATCTTTAAAAACGACCCTGTTGTCTCTTCAACCACCGTCTATTTCCTTCTAAAGAATTTCAACATCTTGATATTTTAAGCAAAGAGAATCTACATAATTAAAATAAAATCTGTTTTTCTGGTATCAGAGGGGGGAATTCAGTTTTTTGTCTACCAATAATATAGAGAATATTGTGTAGAACCATAAATGAAACTAACAATAATTGGATTATGCCAGTAAAATAAGTTTTTTTTATCAAGCTTCTGTGGAACTTACATATTGGCAAATGTTTGAGTGGTTTGATCAGGGTAATAACTTAGTATCATAATATTAATAATGTTTAAAAATAAACTGGTAAATTAGGCGCTATTTACTAGTGGGTGTTATTTGCTAAAATTTGATTATTTACTTAATTTAAATAAATAAGAATTGGATTTAAAAACAATTAGTGTGGCAGATATAGCTTCCTTACCTCCTATAACGTACTTAAATGTTATGTTATTACAAACCATTATTGTCTAATTTATTTACTTTTCCCTTCTTTTAATTTAAATGTATCAATTTTTTTATTTTTGTCATGAATAAATGTATCAATTTAGCAAAATTTAAAGAGCGGAGACGGTTCATTTAATACGAGACCATATTATGTTGGCTACGATCGCCATTCCATCCAACTATCTTAAAAATCAAATGATTACTTTCAAAGACAGGCGCGTTGTAGAGAAACTAATGTGCGCGACAAGAAGGTCAGAACTTATATTATATTATTATTATTTTTGAAATAGCAGATGTAAAAATTCGTTCCTCAAAACGATCACATAACTACCGTTACCTTCGGTGTGCTTGGAAGAAAATATCTATGAAAGATAAAGTTGTGTGTGTGTGGGACACAAGTTAAAAACTGTGTTAATATTAAAATATAGAGAAATACTACATCTATGTATAAAATTAAGGTTTTGTCTGTGAGTATAATTGTCTGTCGCCACCAGTACGATCTTATTGGCGCAAATTCGATCAAACGAAATCAATTATTTTTTCGCAGATGTGATTGAGAATCCTAAAAAAAATAAGTTGACTATTTACATATTTAGAGACAAAACCAACTGATTCGCAAATCAAAATGTTAGGGTACTTCTAAACCACCTAGAGTCTTACGGTTTTTAACGTTTTGTCGGAAATTGGCCTAAACCAAAAAGTTGAATTTTGTTACTAATTTTAATTAATAATTTCCCCCTCTAAAAAAATATTAAAGATGGTGTACGCAGCTTTAAAGCTTTTTTGGAGACCTATTGCAACTGTGAAGATTTTTCGAAGTCTTATCGAAAAGCCAATTGCACCATCAGTAACCGATTTTAAAACTTGGGTCCTATGACTAGTTCTGCAATTAATGGCCAATTTAATTTCTGGTTGGTGTGCTTAAACCGCACACTAAGGCTCTTTAAATTGAGTTTTTATTATTTTACTAATTGGTCCTAGAACCAGAGCTATTAAATATTTACTGGTGCAGCTACCGTATTTAGAAGTGACAGCAAATTAAATTAATGCACTTATGATTGATGATTGTTCTGTGTCTTCCCAGTCTGGTTTGTTTTGACTGTGTTTATTTTCTCACTAATTCAATCTCTTTCTTTGTATATCTTGGTTATATCGAGCATTGCTATTTATCACTATAATATGTATTTAGTTTCAATTAGTTTTTATTTGGGTTTAATTACTTAGTATAAATAGACTCCAAATTATCTTAAATTAAGGGAATGAATGATGAACAGTATAGGTAGTCCTGATTATATTCTAGGTAGGTTTTGAAAAAAAAACTATTTAGGCATTTCATTTAATTGTTTGACCTATAAGTTTTATTTATTATACATAACTACTACCACTAATACCTAGCATGAGCACATCGTAGCACCTTCGGCAATGTGAAGGCTAGTTTATTACAAGAAAATAAAAAGTACGTTAACTTGATACAATAAGTCATAGGTTTATATTTTTTCAATATTATTGGAGTAAGTTACATATTATCTCGTTTAAAACAAGTTAATTTGCAAAATTAATTGTTAAATGCAAGTTGTTTATTAATAACGTTTGGTTTTCATTTTAAATAATTACATAATTCCTAAATAATTGATTAAATAATTACTTTTCTGGTTTGGCATTATATTATGTAGTTACTAAATTTACTCATCGGGGTATTCGTAGTTTCCCGAGTAATTTTAAGAGGAAATTATGTTAAGAAGTGTGATCGTTACGAAGAGATGAGGTCTAAATCAGGTTTTCTTTTAAATCGGTTTGTAAGACAAAAGAGATAAGGTTAAAAAAGATAACGTCAGGATGTTTTAATGTTTCGATATTTACGTGAAAGATAGGAAAGAGGGTGTGCGCTTTATATAAGTGTTGATTATCTTAAATGCACTCAAGTGTTGAAGCAGGGAGTGTGTGTGGACGCGTGCCACAAATTTTAATCAGCCACTTTTCTCGAGTATGGGAAAGGCAACTCGAACAGAGGGAGAAAAAAAGTTAAAGGTATATAGGTTTGGTCTGTCAGCTGGGGGAGTTTGAGGGTGGGTGGCTCTTACATCCATTAAGGATCAGGGAGAAGTTAGGAGGAGGGAGCCGTAAAAACGTGTAGGAGGAATTGGGTGTTGGAGTGTGTGGTTATCCATTCGGTTTAGAAGCTAAAGAGGGACTGAAAGAGTGAGAGCTGTGGTTAGTGAATGGTGTGGCAGATCATCCCCCTAAGAGTTTTGTGCAAGTGTATATGTGAAAGTGTTTTTAGGTATATGTAGGTGGTTTTTAGGGTTACAACGGGGCAGACCAGGTGACCGCCCGGTCCCTTACTCTTCCTAATCTAATCGTCTTCTCGTCGTGCCAAGGGCCATGTGCTAAAGCCTTACCCCGACCCCTAAGGGTTGCCAACCTCGATTCACCCACCCTAAAAACCTGAAATTGTCCCTAAAACCTTCGGAGCTTTTTCTGCTTTTCTGTAAAAAGATCTAACGTTCTCCCCACAACCTCTTACACTTGCACGCCCCCTTGAAAAACCTTTCGCACTTTACCTTTTAGCGTCTAACATAGTTAACCCGACCTGAAGATGCCCTTGCCAAAGTGTGTGTACTATTTTCTTTCCTTCATCTTCTTTCTCCTTATGTTACTTTTCTCTCTTTTCCTCTATGCTCAAGGAACTCCTTTACATCATAATAACAGAGAAATGCTTTTATACAATAAAATATATGTTTTTCGACCCCTTCTTTGACAATCAGTAACACCAATTTTTAATTTTTTTTAGGTAAGTTAAATTCTACTAGCATTCTTGTTAAAAGTCGTTCAGGATTAGGGGTCTACGCCTTTTCATTGCAGGTAATGTCTAAAATTCCAAAGATATCTCTAGTAGTTATCAGAAATAATCTTTGAACTTGATTATTGACCACACGAATTGCTTTTAGGAGAGATTTAATTTGAAGTTCAAAAAACGTGGTGTATGTAAATCCAAACATTTTTCTTTGTCTACATTTTTTGTGTTTTTGTCTAAATGCAAGTGCTATCTAGTAATAATTATTTTATTTATTTATTTATTTTTTTTTTTGGAACAAAATAAAATATTATTTAAATCTTAAAAATGAATGTAATACTTTCATATTGTCCAGTGTATAGAGTTTCGTAATCTATTATATTTGATATTAAGTCGTCCGATTTATAATTTAATCTATGAGTTTCCGAGAATATATATATATATACTTCACTCTACACTCTACATCAACAACATTATAAAACTAATAATAATACTACATTATTACTTTATTTAATATCTACGGTATTTGTTCTGAATAATCTGATTTTATAATGTATAAGTATAATGTGTGTGTATTATATATTAAATAAAATACACCTCTTCACAATGTAACAAAAGGATAATGATATAATTATGTGTAAAATATAATTTTAGGTTTGTAATGGTATGGTATACCATTGTATTACATAAGTTTGTAATGGTATACCACAAGGTGGAAAAACATTAATGAACATAAAACAACGAATAACACTCGCATTATTGTTTCGCACGTTTTACAAATAACAAAAAATCATTGCTTTTAAATCTGATTTCAAAATTTACAAAAGAAGATTTTACAATACTGAAACAGAAATATGTGTAATTTACTTCTTAATATACCCTGAAGACAATATGGATCTATTGTGAGTATTGTTTCGGACCTGACACAGCTTCTTTTACCTTTCGAAGGAAAGAGTAAAGGATTTTTGTGGCTTGGAAAGATTTGAATGGATGTCTTAACTTATAATTATTGATAAAATCATTGTTTTCATAGAGTGATTTATTGATCAACAATCTCTCTTTTGTTTTCTGTGGATAATAATTATTCACTATCTACAATTTTTATACTTTCTCTATAGTTTTATCATGTGATTATATGTTTGCAACATTTAACCTTCGATAAAGAGTGAAACGAAGTAGTCAAGAGGTTAAACTGATTATATAGGTCCATTCTTTTAACATAATTCTATATCCTGACGATCGCACTCAGTCCTAGTGGCACCTTAAGGAGAGATACTATATTTTTAAGAAAATAATAACAGCTATTTAGCAGTTAACTCAATCAATGCTTAAAATACGATTTTGGCTGTGGAGATTTCTCAAGTCTAGAGTTTGAGTCTAGTTTTATAGAACATTCTGACCGAATGATTGCATGAAAAAAACATTTCTGATATCAACTTTCCAAACGTATAACTCGTTCAAAACTTGAATACAATGATGGGAAAATGAAGGACTCTATTTGTTGCTTCAGTGATAAGAGCAATCAATAAAGTTTTTTTTTTTTTTTTTTTGTTTTTTTTTTTAAAGTGTGAAAAACACCTAAAAACAATTCCGCAGAGTGAAATTTGGTAATAAAACAATCACTTTTTTATGAACAAAAATGTCACTATGACAAATGCAAGATTTACATATTGATTAATTCCTTTTCTCTTTACGCGCAGTTACTTTAATTTGGGTGAATATGGGCTCACACAATAATGAAAATCATAAACCTCATGGTTATTTGCTTAGCCATAGTATTAGCCAAATAGGTTTGGGGTTTGCTTGAATAACAATCGTCATTTTTCTACGTATAAATAAGAAATGAATTAATGTGCATTTGTGTGTTAAGAGTTTTATATATTATAGCCCGGTTTCTTATTAAACTTGAATTTCTAACAAATATTTTATAATGAGCGCATTTTAGTTAAAGGCATTCGAGGTTAAAGTCCCCATCACAGATATTTGTTTGTCAAATTCCAATAAGATGAGATATACATTACCTGATGACCACATCCAGAAGTCCAAAGATGTCTATTGTCTTTCTTGTCATTTTTTGACTTTTTCAGGTTGTAATACTTATGATTTATTGATAAATAATTGGCTTTCATATTTATAGCCAGATTATTCTAATATTGAAGCGTTTTAATATTGAATACCAAGTATAAAATAGAAATTCCTTTTAACTCCACCCTTTGTGCTGTTACTACTTTTTGGACATGATTGAACTTTTAAGTTATGGGGAATTCTTGTTTAGTCACGGACCCCTTATATTATCGTCTGGATTCTGGCCATAATCGAATATTACCAATACAGCCATGAACAGAAATACATTATTCTTTTCTGACAGCCATCGTTTAATCAACACTATTTTCAATGTCATCTTTAATATTAAAATATCTTAAAAAAATATATATATTACTCGACTATTTAAAACTAATTAAAATTATGATCGTTTACCCAAAAACAATTTGTTTTTTATCATTGTGTTACCCATAAAATTTGGGTAGATAGTAGTGTATAAAAAAATAGTATCTCCGAATTGTATCGAATTCCTAATGCAAGTTCCTAATTTAGTGTATTAAATTGTTTGTCAATTACTATTTTAGTGGCGTTAATATCCTCCTTAAAAATTTTATTGATTTTTTTACTATAGTCGGACTAAATTCATATGGGGAAAAAAATAATTACAATACATTTAAACTTTATTCTTTCTATCTTTTTTTTTAATCTTGCAGGAATGAAAATTCTAAAGCACAACCACGTATCAGGGCCGTATTTACAGGGGGGCTTGAAGGGCTATAGCCCAAGGCGGCAAGTTTTGAAGGGCGGCACTTTTGAGCTGTGATTTTCAAGGCGGCAACCTTAAAAATTTAAGGTTAAGGGGGCGGCAACTTAACTTGCTGTCAGACGCATACACGAAGTGCGAGGGCCGAGGCTTTAGTGTAGAGCAGTGGTTCTTAACCGGGGGGTCGCAAAAGGTATTTAAGTTTAAAAAAATGATTAATATATTGAGATATTAAATAAAAAAAGACTGCCGTGAAAATGTAGATGTTGGGGCCTAGGCCCAAGTTAGAAGAAGGCGGTACGGGAGGTCCTGGTGGCCGCCCGGGTCGGAAAAAAATAAGGGCGTACCTGGCAGTTACATGATAAACCGAGGAGAAGACACTGTAGGTATTTCGACCCCGACGCCTTATGGGGGGCGCCACTAAAATTCGAAAACCAAAAAAATTTCAAATTTTAGCGCCGCCCCCGTTTGGGTGTCAAGGTTAAAATTCCTAAGCAGTCTCTTCTCCTCGGTTTGCCTTATATTAATACCGGGGGCCCGGTACGGCCTTATTTTTTTCCGACCCGGGCAGCCACCAGTGACTTCCGTAGCGCCTTCCTCTAACTTAAGACCCAACATCTACAGCTTCACCTAAAATTATCAATTTAATAAAATTTAGAGCGCAGACGGTTAAATTAATATAGATAATCTTTGGGCTATGCTCAACATACCATCCAATTATCTTAAAAATCTGATGAGTACTTTTAAAGATATAAGTGTAAATAAACGTAAGTTTGTCTGCATGTAGACTAGAAAGAAATGGGCACAGAAGGTTGAAACTTACGTGGGACTAACATTGGGCTAATTATGACCTACCACCCAAATTTCATTTCTTGAAATCCATACACTAACACTCTTTCTTGACGGAATCGGTTTTCCTAACGGAAAGAATGACAGTGGATGGGGCGCTTTTAGCGGGTATCGACTTTCTCCATTTTGTGCCACGATAGATGATTTTTGGTTCAATTAAATTAAGTAAATTATTTACATTCATTCTGTAAAACTTTCTATAAAAAAAATTAAAAAAATCACGGGGATTATTACATAGGTCTTTATGCAACTATGGCTGGAAAGAGGATGAACCCAGTCATGTTGTTTGCGTCGTTCTGCTTTCGCACGGAGCAAAAGAGCTATCACACAAGTGGTTTCAACGAAATCTCTTATAAAACTAGCTATTTATTAGTTGCAGTGCGCGCACCTCATAAATCTTAGTGACAGCGATTTTTAAGTTGCTATTTTTGACCAGTAAAAGATCAAGAAGGGGGCGGCAAAAAATGGATAGCCCTCATGCGACCAAAACGTAAATCCGGCTCTACCACAAATGTTTAGAGCAAACACCCGGGTTAAGTCCTGATCAACACAATATATTAGTTCAATTTATACGACGATAGATCGGCCTACTAATCAAAGTGACACTTCTAACTTATCTGAATTGCCAATGTTAAACTTCAAGGAGATTTGTTAGGGTTTTGTAGATACTTCTCAAAACCCTTATGCCCAGGGTGATGTGTCCGTCCGTCCGTCGCTCTTTGGTTCATAGGGCCCGAACTATTCAAGCGAAAGTGTTGAAATTTGGAACACTGGTGCAACTTTTTGACCCAACCACAGGAAAAATATACAGAAGTCCATATTTAGATTTGCGCATGCGCAATTCAAAAAAATGTGGTAAACTCAAAAATTTACATTTTTTTAAATTTTTGAGTGGGGTATCAAATGAAAGCTGCTGAAGAGTAGAACACAAATATATATATGCTTTTTTAAATTTTGCATTCCTTATAGGGGAAAAAAATCAAAATATACCCAAAAAAAATTTCCCCCCCCCCAACCACTATAGATTGGCTGGTGCTAAAATTTCGAAATAATTCATGCTAATGCCTTATTGTTGGGCGATGAAAATTCCGGGAGTTGATCCCAAATTTTTAAAAATTGCCAATTTTGGGCGCGAAAATTTAGGGTGCGCCCAAAATTTTATTTTTTTAAAATTTTGAGTTGGGTATCAAATGAAAGCTGCTGAAGAGTAGGACTCAAATATATATTTGCTTTTTTAAATTTTTTATTCTTTAATGTTTTTATAAGTCAAAATATACCCAAAACAACATTCCCCCCCCCCCCAAACTTTATATAATGGCTGGACCTAAAATTTTGAAATAATTCATAGTTATACCTTATGGTGGGGCGATGAAAATTTCCAGAAAAATGTAATTTATCTTGTCGTTAATACCGATAAAAAACATTGTGTCCCCCCGGGGGATCGAACCCGGAACCCTTAGGATCGAAGACAAAAAAATCATAATTACATAACGGGTATGCTAATTCATCTAAAAAACCCTAAAAAGTACTTGGGGGCAAGTACTTCCCTGTGATTTTTATTATACATATTGTGTCTACTCTTTAAAATTATAATGTAAGATAATTAAATCAAACAGTCTTCAAACACTAATTGGGATGATAATTAAGTTTTAGGTAGTCGATCTGGAAATTTATTCATAGTATCAAGATATTAAGATGATACAGTATGGAAAACGTGAATCAAACTAGTTTTTTCTCAATATAACTTCTAAATATTATAGGGGTAATGCACTGTACTAACCTCAAACTATAGCATTCTTTAACATTTTTTAAAGGAATGATTGCAACTGCTAAAATTAAATATTGTCTCTTCGCTTAATTTATGTATATATTCAAAATAGCGGGTTTAACAAGTCAACGGTGGGCCCCTATAGTCAATCCTTTATCATTCATTGATAAAGGTGATTAGTTTACAATGCATCGTAAAAGCATAAAGGGGGTGAGCATAAGAGCTGCCTTATGTGGTGAGGCGACCTTTTGGTTACCCTTAGATTATACCAGCAGGACCAGTCATCCCAAAGTAGCCAAATACAAATTCACAATATGAAAATTGCTTTAGAAGAGATGAGAAGGGGAAACAATTGCACCATATTACTTTGTGGAAAGGATTATTATGCAGGCAGTGATTGTACACCCGGAAGAAAGGACATCGTCAATGTCTTTACAAAGATGATTTTTTAATCATGCATATGATATGGAAAAGAGAAAAAAAGGCACCCACATATAGGAGATGGAGGTGATGTTCAGTTACAACTGCGGTTCTTGCGGGCTCCCGACAGTAGTCAATTTAAATAATAATAAAGGGGTGAGGGATGAGGTGGCTGAATAAAGGGAGTTGGAAGTTCTAGATGAAGATTGACGAGGGAGGGTCTGGATGGACTAATTGGTGTAGGCGAGGGTGTATGCAGATGCGGGTCTTACCCCTTGGTACCGCTGAAGGGGACATCTGGCCAAGATACTCCGCTCGGGATATCTGGAGCCCTCCAATCCTAATCAGCTCGTCAAATATGTATAGGGTTTGATCTGGTCTTGACCGCAAGCCAATCACTGATTCCTTGTGACACGTCCCCAGGATCAAGGAGTTTCAGAGGGTGCTAGTTGCCAGCCCCTTCATCTTGCAAACGGACTTTAAGTACTAAGAGGATGAAAGTGAATATTAAGCTAAGATAGTGTAAGATACCTAAAAAGAAATTTAATCCTACTTTAAATAAAATTCTTTTGATTTCACATTTAATAATAAATTTTCAAAAAAAGAGAACAATTATATGTTTTATACCTAATTGATGAGACATTGAACTTGGAAAATGGTTAGCTTACGTATAAGGGCTTCATAAACCTTTAATCTCTTCAAATTAACGAATTTAAATTTGTTGTTAAAAACGTAAAAGACTATTAAAAGAAAAATCGAATACATTTGTTAAAATATTTCATTTTTCATATTAAATTTATTAAAAATTAATAGTTGTATTAACTACCAAAACAGAGAGGGCGTTTTGAGGTTTTATAATGTAAGGGGAAACAAACTAATTTTATTTAATTTATGTATTCTTACACAGATGATCATCAGATAAAGGCCATGCAATCCATACCTTTTAAATGAACTTATGTTACTCCTTTTTTCTAGCTTTTGCCTGTCCTTTTCAATCGCTATAATACTTTTAAGAGAACCAAAATGGTAAAAAATGTAACAAGCTATCAAATATGATAATTCGAGGTATCAAACACGTGTTAAAAATCTACTTAATATGCGTAACATCTAAAATTTCATAAGTGATTCGAGACCAGTAAGGGGGGTAGAAGCCAGTATTGGAACCCGCAGTAGCAGTGTTTTGTTGTGCAAATGAGGCGTATAGCCAGTGTCTAGCTTGTCTGATAGCTGACTTCTAACTCTGACTCATTTTGTTTCAATAAGGCAAGAACGTCGGTATCACAGGGCAGGGGAAATTATCACCATGGGAGTGAGATGAATATTCGATGTGGCTCAATCTTACTGAAGGGGCCACCGCAGGATAATTCACTTACCGCTGTAACCTTCCTCATGTTATAACCCTATTTCCACTGATTATAACCTTCTGTTGGATTTAATACTAAGGGGGGATTTAGCACTTGCTTCACCCACAGTATGTAATTTCCTGTTTTTAACATTGGTATTGTAATAACAATAATTATTAGTACTTCCTCTAGTAGATACAGCAGGTTGTACAAAATTCCTCCATCTAACGCCACGGAGACCTTATTCAATATGTGCTAACTAATACTTATTAAAGGGTTATACTTTTCAGTAAAGCAAAGTTACAGCTGGTGACTATAATCAGAATCACACAAATTGTAGGCCTGCTGATATAACACATTCCCAACAGAGAATTATAGATATAATACATATTTAAGTGAGTTATAACTGCAGAGAAGGTATTATTTGCATAACTTATATTTTTGATAAGTATCTGTTATATAATACCAAATTCGATTCTATGAAACACCTATAATAAAATCTTCACGATCTAAACTAATTTTAATATTTAGGAGAAATGATAAACAATGCATATTATGTTTTAGCATAAAATGAGAGTCACTGCTACCTAAAAAGCAGCAGAGTGACACAGCTGCAAAAACCATCCCAAAGACAGCCCTAGGACAGCCTTGGTTTAAAGTCTAAAGGACAGCCTGGGCACAATCATACTTTATCAGCTTATCATTTATTTACTTGCTCTATTAAATAACATACTCCTTAAAGTAAAGAAGTCTACATAAAGTGTAAGTTATATGAAGACAAAAGCACATTAATTTAGTTAACAAATTATCAGATTAACCAGTTAACCGGTGCTTTGGTTTAAGAGAAAGGGTCGAAAATTTGTTTGGAGTTTGAGACAATGGTCTGGAAGTTGTATGAAGGGCGTTACACAAGACACTCCGCTATCTACCCTGCTATTCTTAGTCTATAGGTTTATTCCTCCATAACTCATAGCCCTATCTTAGCACTTTGCCCTTAAGACCAACCCTATTCTTAAGACTCAACCTATCTTATCCTACTTTACTAAGGAACTACTTAGGGATTTTATAGCTTTATATATATTTTTTAATTTTGTAAAAACAGAAAGCAAAGATGGTTGTAAAAGTCGTTTTAAACTTTTAAGATACTCAGATGCTTTTTGTAAGGAATTATGGCTAAAAATACAATTATACTTAATATTTATAACATAATATTTAAAGGTTCTGGAAAACTTCTAATTTTATAAATTTTTATAAAATAAAATAATAAAATTATTATTACCGTATAATATTTTTTTTTTACAATATTTATTTATTTGTTTTTTAGGGTTTCGAGGTCATCCAAAAAATCCTTATGCTTTTGGTTTTGGTAGTTCGTCCGTCCGTCGCATCTTGGAGTATTTCTCCTGACCTACTAGTGGTTTAATTTGGTATGCAAGTTAACATTTTTTGCTCAAAAACAGAAAAAATAATGTGAACTTAAGCACTCAAAATTTCTTCAATCAGCGAGCAATTGCGAACTGATCACAACATTTTATATTTTGTTTTAATTTTTATGAGGTATCATTTTGAAGGTATAGAAATTTGGTTTGAATTCAAAATGGCGGCCATTTTATATCCGAAATAATTAAAACAAAACGAAAAAAATGTATAATATATGAATTTTTATGACCGAAGAAACCCTTTAAGAAGCTTGCTGGCAACTACTTGACAGAATCTTTTATTAATATTATTTATTCTGGATACATAAATAGGTGGGGCTGTAGATGTTGGGGCACAAGTTGGAGGAAGGCGCTACGGGAGGCCCTGGTGGCTGCCCGGGTCGGAAAAAAAGGCCGTACCGGGCCCCCAGTATTAATATAACTGTAAGGTAAACTGCGACGAGAAGAGACTGTAGGAATTTTAACCCAGACGCACCTATACGGGGGCGGCGCGGCGCTAAAATTTGAAACTTTGTTCGGTTTTTGAATTTGAGTAGATTATAGTAATGTATTATAGTAGGTAATGCGCGATAGTAATGCATCATAGTAGTGCGCGATAGTAATGCATCATATTAATGCATCATAGTAATGCATCATAGTAATGCATCATAGTAATGCACCATAGTAATGCATCATAGTAATGCATCATAATAATGCATCATAGTAATGCATTATATTAATGCATCATAGTAATGCATCATAGTAAGTTGCAATGGAAGTGGTGTGAAAATATATCTGAGGAGACGATACAAAGTAGCTCCTTGATTTGTCTTTAAGTGCAGCGGGCCTTACTTCCCGAGATAAGCTCTTTTGAACCCAAATTCATATAATCTTCATGGCATTCTTTTTTTAAGCAACTCAATAAAGTCAGAGGGTGCGAAGATATCAATAGATTTCTTATACTATTTCTACTTACTCATACTTGATAAAGCATAGGTAGTGTTTAACACTTTTTGATTTTAACTTTTTTCAAAATAGAATAAAAAACCTTATAGGTTTAATTATATTATTATATTTTCTTTATGACTACTTCAGCAAAAAATAATCTCTATCATATAATGTCTTTGTTATTTTTATAATTTACATTTTACATAATTAAATTTCATGTTCTGATTCCGCAATTAACATAAAATGCTATCAAATCATTAATCATGTTTTATTGATGAATTTTTGTTTAAAAATTACAAAAAACTGAAGAATTCTTCATTAAAATCGAAAAAAATTAAGATAACAATATATATATTTCTTATCTAATCTAATCACTAATATTCTAGTTCAATAATAATATCTTTACAGATGTAATATGTTTAATTTTATCTAAATCGTTTTGTCTAGCTTTTTTATATGTAGTTTTATTTATTTAAAAAATGTACACATATATAATATGTTTTTATGGTTTTTATCACTTTGACGTTTGTATCTTTCGAGACGCTGAACTGCCTTCTAATTAAATATTATTTTAAATAAAAAATAATCTTAAAAAGCTATCTTAATAAGCGGACATAGTAAGGGTAAAAATTCCTACATCTTGTTTCTTGAGAAAACACCTGGAGTTTTATAGAATTTTTTACTGAAATTTGAGTATACTTATAGTTCCTGTTTTATGTAAAGTTTACGATTAAAGATTATCCTCATTTGCAAAGAAATGGTAGAGAGAGTAGAATGAGATAAAGTATATTAAGGAAAGATTATATAAATATATAAGCAAGTAAGTATATTATATTATAAATATAATATATTACTACGTTTTTATTATCTGGCTTTCTTGTTTGTTTGTTTGTTTGACCAGTACAAATCTTCCAATTGATTTTTAACTTAGTTCCCGATTAGCTAGACATTTGAAACTTTTAGAATTGCTCAGAACACGATGACAATGCATTATTTGAATACTTTTATCCATTTTTCAGCAAAATTTAATTCGTTTTCAGCAAATTGTGCTGTATGAAAAGTTAGTTAGGAAAAAATCCGCAAGTTATTTTATTTGTTTTGGCATATCCCATATTTTTACAATCTTCATTTTGACAGGTTTCAAATTTATGATTTATGACTGAAAATTTAAAAACGTACAGTCTATAAGATTAGAGTTGGCACAATCGAAGGTGGGAAACAACAAACGTGGAGGTAGTTTTGGGGTTATAAAAAGGGAAAATCGGTGTTGCCATGTTATATTTTTTTTGTGGAACAGGAGTAGAGTAGAGATTTTTTTTTCTGAAGCTGCATTCAACATGGGGGACCAATAAAATCGTTTCCCTCCTTTTGATTGTGCCAACTCTAATCTTATAGACTGTAGTACCTATATAAAAAGGGCTTTTTTATCTTACAATTATTATTATATTACTTACTTTATTATTAGCTTGCTTTCTTGTTTGTTTATGGGTCTAGTACAAATCTTGCAATCGATTTTAGCTAACTTCCCGAGTAGCTATGGGCATTTGAAACTTTTAGATTAGCTCAGAACACGATGATAATGCATTGTTTTAATACTTTTAGCCACCTTTCAGCAGAATTTAATTCGTTTTTAGCAAATTTTGCTTTATGGAAAGTTAGTTCGGAAAAAATCCGCAATATTGAAAGTTAGTTCGGAGAAAATCAACATCCGCAAGTTATTTTATTTGTTTTGATATTGACCCATATTTACGATCTTCATTTTGACGGGTTTCAAATTTATGACAAAAAGTTTAAAAACGTAGTATATAAAAAGTTCTTTTTATCTTGTAATTATTTATATACTAATCTACATCATTATTCGGAACTAGATTACATTTTGCGCACTTGGCTTTTAAAACAAGAGGGTCACTGATAACGAAAGATCATCCCATTTCTTGGGCATCGTCAAGTACTTCAGCCGGTAGAGAATAAACGACAGTTTGTTTTTCAAAACTAAATATACATCAGGGAAACAGTAGAGTTTGTTAAAAAAAAATAATCCGTTATTTTAATTATCGATACCTAGTAACAAATAATTTTCAAACAATTCTTTAAACCACCGTAACACATCGTCAATAATGTGGCACTTAAGCAGTCTTTTTTATTTGAAGAATATGAGTGCACGTAGTGTTGATGTCACTAGAATAAAAAAAACAAGCCTCTCCACAAAATAAGAGTTAAGTCCTCAAAACTAGCTTTCGGCCTCTTGGTCATCATCAGTGCCGTAAAGGCCCCCATACACGATCAAACATTTGGCGCAACCCTTATATCGGGGAAATTTAGTTAAATATCATGTTTGCGCAAACATCAAGCAGCCCCATACAGGGTTACCATGTTTGCGCAAACATTTTGATTGTGTATGGGGGCCTTAAAAGGTAAATAAAAAAACTCTACGTGGAGTCAAATGAGAGACACAAATTCGACTCCACTTCAGGTTTTATCTTTACCTAATAACGGCACTGATGATGAGAGGCCGAAAGCTAATTTTGAGGATTAAATACTTACTTGGTGAAGAAGCTTTCGTTTTTATTATTTCATAGTCATTTTAATTTCTTATTAGTTAGGTCTTATTCCAAGGCGTAATTGATTAATTAAAGAACTGCTCTAAATTTATTTTATTATTTCTCAAAAACTGCGTAATCACAATAATCGCTCATGGTATATACTTCTTATATGAGAGCGTAAAAAGAGCTTATTAATGTCTTATATAGAACTTATTATTACTTTCTCATAATAAGTATTAATAAGTATTATTTATGTATAAAGAGAAAAAGTATTGTGATGGTGCAAAAATTCGATTTTGAGAATTTCATGGGTTTATAGGTCCCTTGAGTCCAAACGAGTAGGTCTTAGAACAATTATGTCTGTCTATTGCCTGTTACTCTGTTCAGACACTCATGAAGCTCAAACTACTATACCGATTTTAATGCAATTTGGCATTCATCTTTAGAAATTCATACCTTACGGTGAAATCGAGAAATTAATATTAAATTTGGGGTGCTACACGCAAGAACTTTTGTTTTTATCGAAATCGGCTCAATTAATATTGTTCCAAAACTTCTAAAATGTAGTTCATTTAAATATGAATCTAACCGTATAAGTCGTTTTCCCGAGAAAAATCTAGTTCCTGAGAAAAAAGGAATAAACCCAAGAGGGTAACACATTGAGTGTTATTCAGGGCAAGCCAGGGAAAAGTTATTTTTATGGTAAATTTTGATAAAATTATCAATAATAATTAAATTTAACCTCGAAGCAACTAATAAATATAGAAAACACAGCACCAAGCTATTATAAACTATGTTAAGAGAAATTCAGCACAAATTGTATCGGATACATTTTTACTTTCTTTTAGGCATAAGATATGATCCGTGATTCTTAAAAACAGAAGTTTTAACTTCTAGGTTTCCCTAGATTTGTGAAAATAAATACTCGTTCTATAGCCCAATTTATTCATAAAAATTGAAATTCATTCAATTAAAATTGTTTCTCCCTGTCCATTACATTTTAGATTTAAGTAATAAAGGCGAAACAATTTCTATTATTGTTTCTCATCTTGGTTTACTCATTGGTTTTTAATCTTTGATCAATAATCTCTCGAGTAAACTTTATGCTTAAATATTTTGCTATTTAAGCAATATTATTATGTTTAACTGATCCACGAATATTTCCAAATGCTGAATAAAAATTTCCGGTTTCCGGCCATATCCATTTAGTCAGAGGGATGTTTTTATACAGTATGTGACTCTGTGTATATCAGCGGAAACCTTCGCACTAGATAAGATAAGAATTATATAAATAATATATTAATATGAGAGCATCATATTGGACATTTATAGAGCCTCTATAATATACTCTACTACCTTTATGGTCATTTATGGGGAACAACAAAAATATGTAAATTTCACAGGTGGTCCGAAATAAGAAAGGCGAGCATTTATACCCGTGGGTAATTCTTTTTTTCTTTTTACAATTCACGATCTGTATTTGGATGGCTCATGAATAAAAGAAATATGTTGACCTGGAAGTGAAAAAAAGGTCACGGAGGAAGGAGGGTCCTAGAACGGGACGTTAAGGTCAAGGGTTTTAAGATGTAGTTGGTCAACTCCTGATGACCTCTAAAAGTGAAATAAATAAGAAATTAAAAACACCTATACCTTACAATGATCCTGGTATGTTAGATCTCAATTAGATTTCGATCTGGTGTCTTTAGATCAAGATGGTCAAGACCTAATGATAGCCCCTTGGCTTTGGTTAAATCTAGTTCCGATAACCGTTGCCCTGATGAAAAATCAATTGATCTTTGACTACTGCCATATTTTAAAATGCCCTTAGATAGCATTATAACACAGGTTCAAAAGCCACCTTACAGTGTCAGAGTATACCAGTAATTAAATTTTCCCTTTCCAATTCTGTACAGATCAAAGGCTATTTTTACAATTCAATATTAATAACACTATTTTATTGCTGTATCTAACTTTTTATAATAAAGCCACGATTTCTCCAAATTATATATGATTCATGCTTTATCATAAACTGGAGAATAGTTTTAAATATCCTCGTCAACCTTTGTTCAACGTTTTCTACTGGATGAAAAATTGTGAGGAAATGAAGTTTACCTTGTAATAATCCAAGTATCATCATCATCATCAATCAACATGCTATAAAGCCGCATGGCTAACTGACTGACTGACATTAATGTTTACCCACTTCCAGAAGAGCTAGAGACTTGCGGTTTGCGCCATTCGACGCGCAATGTCCACATTGTGAACCAAAATAATTATAAAAAGTTTACTTTTCCCACTCCTTCCCCCCCTAAAAATTAAAAATGGCCGACTTGATTTTTAAGCTGGTTTGAGGGCTTATTGCAGCCAAACGGTAAGTCGAATTGAAAAACGGATAGCACCAGCGGTAACTGATTTTATAAGAACTACAACATTGGTCCTATGACTTTTTGCCGTACCTCTATCGGTTGTACCCTAAATGGTGATAATTTTGGTATTTTTTTATTTTTATTATTTTCCATTTTTGCCTTTGAATGTTCATAGTTTCTATAATTGTTGACCGATTTTATTTCTGATTGGGGCGTTTGAATCTCACACTAATGCTCTTTAAATTGAGTATATTTTATTTCATTAGTTCATCCTATTTGCTGAGAACCTGAGAGTAAACTTTTTCCCGTGTGCCGTGTCACGACACCACTTTTTTTGTTTTTTTATAAAGTGTCGTATATCATTTGAAAGGCCTTAATTTGTACATTAAAGTTATTTTATTTGTTTAATTTTTGAAAATTTTGTACACGTAATTAGGTACCGATTTATCATTTTTTTTAGGTTAAAGGGTTTAAATATTTTTTTGTTATTTGGTTATTTTATTTATATTTCTTTATTAGTTAAATTAATGCCCTTTTGTATATTTATTTTTAAAAAATTAAATTTTGGTACCATTTTGAATAACAGATTAATTGTTGTTAGGTCCTATTTTGGGTTATTTTAAGTTTTGAGGGGGGAAAATTGAAAAAACAGTTTAAATGTATACATAGCGATTTTTACGATTTGGTGGCTGTTTTCTCCGAAAAATGATGGTAAGGACCAAAGTTATTAAATAATATTTACTGGAATAGTGCCAAGCCAAAGGATGAGACAGGGACGGGAATATGTCCAACTTTCCCATTCCCTCCCGTCGCTCCTGTCACTCAATCCCCTCTACAACTCCACAGCCTAAGATACTAGCTCACTTTCTTACCTTTGCACAGTTTGATTACTTTCTCATTTATAGACTGATAATTATATAACTGCATAATTACAACCTCCTACAACTTTACCTGCAAATTATATAACTGAATAATTATAACCATCTACAACTTTACCTTGGTCTTACAAATACCATTTACTATATAATATGTACCTGGCATATATCTACCTGGCCACTCGACGGGTGAAGCCAAGACCGGCGAGTATAAATATATAGGAATACAACTATTTATCAAATAGCTCCTGGATTCTGAGGGCATATCAACGCGGTTTATAAAAATCAAAACAATCTTAAACCTGGAAAGTTTCCTAACATTATTTAGTAATTTGATAGTTCTTATGATGCTATAATAAGAATTTTACACCATAATTTAGAAAACGAATACAATGATTTTATCCTTTTCGGTAGGATTTCTCCTTTACTTTTATTAGTAGGAATACATTATTTTTACATGTTTCTTTTTTGTATATCTTATAATTATAATGTTTTATTTATTATTATTGTTTTGTATCTATATGGACTGAAAATTATATGCCATAATGTGGTTTGTCTTGATTAGGTATTCTGTACAATGTTAATTTTATTGATTTTAATATTTATTGTTTGCTCCTTTAATTTTACCAATTAATTGTAATTTTCGTTTATTGTCTAGGTTTTTTCTTGGCAATGATAATGGCCCTATAGAGGCTGAAAGCTGCTTTGAGAATAAATAGATATTTTTTACTTAGAGGGACTATTCTTTCAATGTATAACCCTAAATAGATCTAGGTGGATGAAAAAGGAAAATTTCCAATGCCCAAGGGTACGTAGCCTGGAGCAAACTAGTCAATTATAAAAATGATTTTAGTAACATCAATCCAATTTCTTACGATATTTCTAAAGGTCATTTCAAATGGCCTTCTACAGCGTTGACGATAAATTGTCGATTACTTAAATTATAATAAGCATTATATTAATGTATATAGCTTACTAAATTATTGTGAATGCCAGCTTCGTAGAATATTCATTTATTATCATGATAACGGTATTTCTTTATTTTCTCTTAATAAGTTTCATTTTTTCATTAAAACTTATATCTTAGATTTTGTTCTCAAACTTGAAGGTTATAAAATGAAAGTTATAAGTTAATAACACGTCAAATCCATGCAGTTAGATAATGTACAATTGGTTTGCATTGTTTTGAATAAGAATGGTTCATTATTGCCCTAACCAATATATAATTTATATGAGATCCTCTTCTTCCTTAATAAATATCTGAGATTATATTGGTGCTAGTTCCAGAGATATTTCGGAGTGTTCATAGACCTTAGCCATCCCTTATTGTCTGAGGAATTGGTCATCGTAAAGGGTAAAGACAGTGTCCCTTTATAAGGGTTTTAGCCGGCTATGCTAATGTCCCCACGGGGGTCCCTCTTTGGCAGGGACTGATTAATTGCATGGAATGGAGGGGTGTCCCGCTGTGGGAAACAGGACTGACCGTTGGACTGACCACTCGCACCCTATCTACATATAGCCCTTTCTTAAAGCCAAGGGCCTACCACCTTTGAATTTACCTCCTAGGTACCAGACACGAAGGGATAAGTTAAGTATAGGGTATAAATCTCATCCTTTAGAACGGATGACCCTTTATATTCATAAATAGGCGTTTCCATTTCCAGGTTTCAAACAGTTCAACAGTCTAGGATGATTCTGAACTTGTCTTGAAAATACTATTATCTTAGAAGGATATGCTCTTATTTTATTTTAACCAAGAAAAAAATACCTAAACTTTGGTGAGCAACCACCCTAACAGGAAATCATTATCATTCGTTCACTGATGAAAAACAATTCAGAAAGAAATCGTGTTGTATAATTTGGAAGTAAACTTTAAGTTTACTTACAAACTATTAAATACTCGTATTTAGTATTTCAAATAGTTGGGGGCTATGGTCAATGGCCACCATGGTATATATTTATACGAATTCGCAAGGTATTCTCGGAGAAAGTTTGTCTTAGAACTGTTGTGTTTCATCGCACACCTATTACCCCAATTTTGAACCACTTCCATTCTTTCAATCTTCCCCAAATTTTGCACATGGAAACAATTGAGGCGAATAATACAGAAACCAAAAAAAAAAAGTTAAAATAAGACCAATTTATAAAAATGGAATTTTTATATTTAATTATTATAGTAGAACTTATATTATACTCTATTTACAATTAGTATTAACTTTGTAAATAGTATTAATATTGACAGCGTGGGAAAATCCAAAAAATGTGGAGGGAAGCCAATGAGAGCACTGGATTTTCAATATTGAGAAGGTCAGGTCAACTAGGCAAATAAAGATATCACTGGATCCACCCCTCCCACTGGCATAGAATGGCTTTAATTTTTTCCTTATATTGGTTCGCCAATCTGAGTGCTAAAAGTTAATACTAATTGTAAAAACAGTATAATGAACTTAGTGAATTCTTACCCCTTGAATGCACAAAAATTATTATATCTTGATTATATTATTAAAATTAATGTGATAACTTGGTAAAAGAAATTCATAAAGTACAATTAATTTTAAAAACATATTTTAAAGTACTGTAGAGACTTGATAACGAATAAATATACTTTTAATCTCTCACAAATTACAAGAATATAATCAAGGAAAAACAATTATAATAATACCAGCCCATAAAAACAAAGTTTTTATTATAAATCCTTTATATATTTTGCATTTTAGTTCTGAAGGGAAATATTGGTATTCATTCATTTCAATTTTAAATAAATAATTTAAAATTAATTAATTAGTAACATTTAATTAATTATTATATTTGTTACAATGATTTTGTATCGGTAGAGAGTCGAAATGCCAAGATTCAGCAAGATTGGATAATTAATTGAATTTTTATTTATTGTATTACTTTTTTAAATTTAATTATCCCATTCATTTTGAAAAAGATAATTTTTTTAAATTTAATTAATTAATGAAATTAATTAATTAATTAATTTGTTAAAATGTTTTTATATTGGTAGAGTCTATGTGCAAAGTTTGAGCTCGATTGGATGACTGGAAGTGGGTTAACTAGCCCTCCAAAGATTTTATATACCAACCAATTAATTAATTAATTAATTATTTTTTTATTTTATTTTTTAAAATTTATTTAATCCATTCATTTTATAAAAAAAGAATTAATTAAATTGAAAAATTAATTAATTAATTAATTAATTAGTTGGTATATAAAATTTTTGGAAAGCTAGTTAACCCTCTTCTACTTATCCGATCGAGCTGAAACTTGGCACATAGGCTCTCTACCAATACAAAAAAATTTTAACAAATTAATTAATTAATTAAATTTAATTAATTAATTAATTTGTTAAAATGTTTTTGTATTGGTAGAGAGTCTATGTGCCAAGTTTCAGCTCGATCGGATAAGTAGAAGAGGGTTAACTAGCCTTCCAAAAATGTTGACGCCAGGCACCCAGGCACCCACTCCCCCAGGCACCCAGGCACCCACTCCCCCAGGCACCCAGGCACAAAAGTGAAGTTAATATAAAGGATTTAAAAATATAAAATATAAATCTACTTTGAGGTGACACGGTCCTGTCAAAACATCGCGGCAGTCAGGGTTGCCACAGTACTACTAATTATCATAGTTTAAAGTACAATTAATTAATAAAAAATTTGCAATTGAAACATTAAGAACATTTAGTTCTCATTCTTAATAGATAAATAAGAGGAATCTTCAGAATACTTCTTCATTTTGTATTACAAAATCTTTTACAAGAAGTTAATTAATAATCCCCATATAGGAAATGTCATGCAGATCGCAAATGTCATGAAGATCGTTATCACTTTTACAATAATAATTGTAATTGTTGTGAAATTACACTTATTATTTATTCTATTATTTAACTCCCTTTGTCACAAAATCTTGTAACCTGAATTTGACCCACATCCCGACTACCTTGAAAGCTAAAACTTGCACTTGAATAAATATTTTTGATGACAGTAAAATAGATAAGTAATTAATCAACTTGTTGGATATTTGTAATTCCCCAAATCATGCAACCTAAATTTCACCCACTATCCGACTACCTAGAAAGCTAAAACGTGCACATAACTTTTTTTACCTGCAAGCATATTTCTTTTATAAAATAGATGATAGTTGTCCAGATGAAAAAATATATTAATTAACCATCCCGTTAATCCATAAAAAATTGAACTTTTATATACAGATAAACCAAATTAGGTAGTAAGAAAACATTGAACTTCATTTTACTGTGGTATACTGTATCTACAAAAGCGTGTCATAAAATGTTTATTTTTAATAAAATAACTTGTTTACAAAAGAATATTTTTTTACTATTAGGGTTAAAACAACTGAAATGAGCTATGGGTAAAAAAAGGGGGAAATCAGGATTTAAACTAGCTATTTTTACTTTTTGAGTTTTATTTATTTAGAAGCAAATATGACATAATGACGGTGAAATTTTTACATGAAAAATAGCGGAGTTCGGAGTTTATAAATAACTTTTTTTACGAGCAAGCATATTTCTTTTATAGAATAGATGATAGTTGTCCAGATGAAAAAATAAAAAATATATTAATTAACCATCCCGTTAATCCATAAAAAAAAATTGAACTTTTATACAGATAAACCAAATTAGGTAGTAAGAAAACATTGAACTACATTTTACTGTGATATACTGCACTTTAAACTTTGTTATTATTCAACATACCTGTTTAGTAAGATAAAGGGTATCTCATTAGAATAAGATGTTTGTATAGCGGTGAAGTTAAGGAGGCAGGCAACAAACGTCGCGCTTGAATATATTCTTTAAGTACCTTAATATACATAGTCCGGCGGCAAGACTCGAAACGAACGACCCGTTAGCTTTTTTCAACTTTATTAATTATGCAGGCGCCTCTGTTCTGCTACTGAATTGCTCAGTTAAAGCTCGTTCTGCGATCCGAGGCACGCCTGTTTTAATCGTATGCAAGCCTAATTTTACAAGGAATTCACGCGATGTATGCGTTTCCAGATATAAATACGTTTAACCAGTAAAACCTCAAGATTATATTCGAGGGCGACAGTTACTTGGCTTGAAATAATTATAAGGTATATAAATATAGGTGTAGGGTTTATTTGAATTTCATTAATATATCAACTGAAACGTGCTAGAGAAGTAATGCTGAATAAAGTAATTCTATGTGCATAAAAAGGATTTATTCTACCAATGAGAAAACTTTGTATATTCCCATCTCATTTTAAAACCATTTATTAAAAAAAGTTAATCTGTTAATGCAGTCAATCAGTAGAGAACCAAATTAAATAACCTAATTGAAATCACAAATTTAGGTTGTTTTCATGAAGACAAAGAGCTCAGGATGTGTAATAAAAAAAAAAAAATCTTTAGCTCTCCTTGTGTTGGAATCATTGGAATAATGGTATCAAAAGAATACCATTATCCATCAAAAGTATATAATGGATCAAATGCCATGATTATAGAAAGACACTGAATTTTAGGAAGAAAATGTTAATATTTTTTTATTATGTTAATAATACAAAACGACTTTAGCCTAATGATTAAAAATCTTAGCTCATAGCACAGTTTTTTTAAGAACTACAAAAGGGTTAGCTATATCACAAAAAATGTTTTTTCCCCTTATATAATAACTTGTAAAACTGGTCTTTTAAAAAAAAAAAAAAAAAAAAAAAAAAAAAAAGATAAGATTTCAAGCTAAGTAAAAATGAGAGAAGAGGGCATCAGTTATCACTACTATCGTCTTATTTCGCTTTTTTCGGAAACAATTTTTTACTTTCAACCAGAAGAGAGGAAAAGAAGAGTTATTAATATTATTATCGATAAGATTAGAGAGGGCCAAGCAACGACGGGACCCGACTAACAAGCTCTCTCAGATTCTTTTTTTTGTGAAGGGCCAACTAAAATTTATGAAGATGAGTTGAGAATGCTTTATCTCGGTGACGTCACAGGACTTGGTTAAGGGCCGTTTTAACTCCCTTATTTTTGCCTTAATTAAAGAAGCAACGAGATACTAACGAGACCTATTTGTTTTTCTCCCTTGGCTTGAGGTCTTCCACCCTTAAGCAGTTAACTAAAACAAAAAAAAAAAACTTTCTCTACTATGTAGCCACTTGACAGCGCTCTCTAAGAATTGACCACTTTAATCTCACTTCATTTACAGACTGACTACCATACATTAGTTAATCATTTAGTGGATTTTTTTTTTTTTTAAAAAAAGGAACAAAATCCCATGCACGCATCAGGTGATATCAGTAAATAGTAAGAAGTCTTCATAATCTAATCCAATTAATTATGTATCGACAATGCATTAAATATAGCCGAACAGTTTTATAAATGAAAATATTTTTATTTTGATTTTAAACCTTTTTCATCCCTGAAGACCAAGGATAAGTAATTCAAAGACAATGCATTTAGTTCTTAACGTATTCAGTTTTAAAGACATTCATGTACTTCGCTCTTTCCCTTAAGTACTAATTAACCTAATTAAGTTTATACGAGGGTCATTCTATCATCTACTCTAAGTGATAATTTTCTCTCACTTCTCAGAAATACAAAAGAAACATTATAATGCGGTATGCTAACCTCTCGGCTCCATACTTTAGGTGTCTATCAAATTCCTTGTATGTTGTGTTAAAAACTACATCGGACAAACCGGAAAACTGGTCTCAACCCACCCATACGCAGTTATTCTCTCAAGTTGCCGGTTTATCTTGTCGATCTTCGAGGGAACTTTACGATAATCCACACCCCTGAAGAGATTCCATTAGTGGAAGCGAAACGTCTTTTGATTATGTTGATTCGACTTTTCTTTTTGCCCAAAAATAATTAAATTATAATAATAATAATATATTGAGCAACATTCTGTGGAAAGCTAATGCTTCCAGAGGGCTTATACAATAAAGTTAATGCGGATGACGCACGGGGTTGACGACAAGTTATATCAGCCGTATAATTGCAGTCCTATACGAGTATTTTATAATAAAGTCAGGATTTTTCTAACATTCAAAATTTAAGTTTAATATTATCATTACTTCTACTGTAATTTCTTACAGTAATTGTAATTTTGATAAAACTCAAATCTACTGAATTTTTATAATTCTGTATTTCACTATTGTTTGTATTGTACATTGTTATAATTTTTGTTACACTGAAAACTTTTCTGATGTATTTTATTAGCATACTTCTTTCATTGTAAAGTCATCTTTGTATAAAACTTTCAAGACAACGGAATATCTATAGAGAATAATAGATAAGGAACATTTATGGTAAGACCTGTTCCACTCCTGAAGCATACGTCCTGTGGGACTAGTAGGTAGTTGTTTAGGTTAAGGATGTACAAAGGGAAGGTATTGTAAGTTTGGTGTATTAAATAAGGGCGACATCCTATTGTTGTCTAGATAGGGGGTATCATAGGAGCAACGGTCAAGTGTTTACCTTCCCCTTCTGACCGTACTTCTGCAGAATGTCTACTAGACTAGCTAGCAAACCTATCAAAATCTTTAAAACAACAAATCCAAGAGTTATATCAGAGAATATCTCTACCTCTAGGAGATCGATATGTGTAAGAAAAAATATCGGGCAATAAAATATTTAAATTATAAATCAACATAGTTGCTATATTTAACAGATTTAACTAGAGTGGATATATTATTTAAATAGTGCATCTTAACGTTAGTTTCTTACCGAATATGATAATAGATTAAAGTCTACTGCAGAATTTAAAAAAAAAAATAAAAAAAATAAAATAAAAATAAATCTGCTAATGAGTGTGGCACATAGCTTCCTCCAGTCTTATTTCGTATACTTTAATGATTTTATGCTTTTACAGCCTATTATCAAATTTATTTAATTCATCAAAATTGGTTTCATTTTTAGATAAATTAATTTATCTATTTAGCAAAATTTAAAAAGCGTTGACAGGTTGAAATTAATGGCTAAATGAAGGGTGCTTTCAACAAATCTTCAAAATTTAATAAAAATCGGATTATTTTTGAAGATATAGGTGTAAATAAATGTATGTTTATGCGCATGTGAAAGAGAAATCAATGGGCACCGAAGAATGAAACGTATATAGAACCAACAAAGAGCTAATTATGATCTATCCATCCAAATTTCATTATAATCAAACGAATAGTTTTGAAGATATGTTTGTCCATGAATAAATGTAGTATAAGTATAAAATGAAAATATTAAGCATAGACAGACAGACCGACAGACATGCACGTAACCAAAAATGTTCCCTCACATCAGAAACAGATTTTGACTTGGAATTTTTGATCTCGGAGTCTTAAAAAATGTTTGTTGACCTGAACGATCACATAACTTCTGTTACCTTTGATATGCTCACCAAAAATAATTTTAGATTAAAGCTAATCTAACACGTTAAAACAAGAGCTAAAACCATAGCAATGATAGAGTAACGAATTATGAAATAAAAAAAAAAAAAATCATTGCAATAATTTTTTTTTTTTTAATAATATTGAGTTTTTTATATTTTTCTAAAATAAATCGTACTAATCAGAGAATTCAAGCCGAACTGAATCTACCACTGTTAAATTAAAGATAACCGGGATGAAACAATAACATGAAAGGCATGAGACTATCTGTAGTTTACAGTTTACATAACTGCTTTTATTTATTAATAATCTTTTATTTTATTATTATTATTATTGCGCGTCAATTCACATAATAAATTTTCTTTAGTAAGACACCTGTTATGTAATTTTTAATTGCTGCTAACAATATTAATAAATTTAAACCAAACCTAATAAACGATATTAAAAAGCAAACTTGTCGACCATATGGCATGTAATTTTATTATTAGATTCGATTTAGATGACTGTAGGGCTAAGAGGTCTGCATTGTCGTGGCTTCTTCTCTTAGTACGAAAACCTTGGGGTGGACAATGAATGGAGCGTTCCCTCTTTGACCTAATGTCCAACCCTGTTACTATAAACAAGGTTACTGGGTCCTTCCGTAATACAATATCCACATGGATCCACTCTTCTTTGAAGGGCGTGTTATCTTATATGTCCATAGAATCTTAAATTACGATTCCAGTTAGTGTAAAAGAAAATTAATCTTAGGATCAAAATAAAAATTATGTAGGTACTACTCTTTTCGTGTAACTTCGAGTTGACCCTAGTCCAGTCAATTTAGGTTTTCTGTTCTAAAAAAATCGGAGCTTCAATTTATTTTGTAGTTCTGAAAAGCATATTGAAAATCGGCCTCGAGATCGTGCGGTCGCATTAGTAGATATTCAAGAGTAAAGTTAAAGAAATTAGGTTTTTTGTAAATATCTCGCTCCCTATAGGTCGTACACCAATCAAGGTTATCAAAATTAAGTTTAACAAAATTTCCCTCAAAAAAAAAGTTGAATTTATTTTTTTATGTGCAGTGGACAGTTTATGGATTATAGGTCGAAGAATATCTATGAATATTTACCTAGTATCTGTCGCCGCACCACTTTTTACGTCATTTTACAAATATGTATATCGCTTCCTATGGCTCGAAGACAAATTAAAGAAAAAGCAAGATTATTACGTTTCCCAAAAATATCTTAATAACTTTTTACGTACAACGAACGGTTTAGAAAAAAAACCTAGCTTACTATAACTTGCGTAGTGATTATTTTTGCACGCATTTTTACGTATTTTTGTGAATATCTCGCTCTCTCTGGCTTGGAGGCCAATTAAGGATCAGATCAAAATTGAAGAATAATATTTAACATAAAAAACGCTATTTTCACTTTTTAAGTACAACAAAGCGTTTGGATAGTAAAGTGCTCCAAAGTTTCCACACAAGACGTAACATTATTAGATAATTCCATGATGAACTTATATATCTAGATCTAGCATTGTTAATTGTGTTATTAAAGCTTTTATTGCCGTTTGAACTTCAAATTTTATGAGGAACTCGTTCATAATTACTGATTCAGATAAATAAGTTATAATAACTGCGAAAATATGGACATAGAATTTAAAATAACTGGTTTACATAACGTTTTTTTATTCTATCACCAATCCAATTAGTTACTAAACTTAAATAAATGTTGACTCCTATTTCAAATTTAATTGCGAGTACAACAACCAGTAAATACTAATTTAAAAGTAATTGTGTATATTTGATGAATAATTACTTTAAGAGAGTTAATTAGGGAGTACGATTATGTTTTCCATTAAGTTTATTTGCCAATATAAATGAGTAGTTAGAAGTCGATTTATTTTATCTATATCAGGTAATAGTTAATAACTGGCTTTTGAATGATCTGTGGAGTTAGTAACTAAATTACTCTCTATTAAAATTGTAAATAACAAATGATTATCCCTTTTCTTTTAAATAAATATCGTAATTATTTTTATAATTATAACAAACTATATAATAATAAATGAACAATAGAATAAAATAAAATATTTTTAATTAAAAATAATAATTATACATTTTTAAAAACAAAAGGTCTATATTTATTAGAAACGTTTTTTCACGTACTTCGAGACACAAGTCAATTATACTAACAAAAGGAAACGTTCGTGATTCTTTCGCAATAGGGTTTAATTTTTAAAAAATAAAAGGTCTATTCTTGACCTTATTTAACAAATCTTTTTTTCAAATTTGTTTCAATTTGGTTTGGAGGCACGCTATTTAATTAAAATATATATGTATATACTTGTATGTAATAGAAAATTATAAGAAATCAACAAGTGAGGATTCACAAATATGGCTAGATTCAAGTGAACTTTATATTAGTGCAATTGATAAATGTAATGTGTTATAAATAAAATTGATATGTTAATGTGTATTCCTTACACATTGAATTGAAGACACACTATAAAATATTTGCTTTGCTTGAGCTAGCTATCTCGATAACATCTGGTTATAAATTAACTTCTTAGTGTCAAGAAATAATTCAAAATATGTGTTGTAGCAAGAGAAAACACAGAGTGAAACAAATACAACCAATAAAAATATCTAATAAAAGATCTTATCTTTATAAGATTACACATATAACTGACGTCAAAACTTACCCATTTCTTTTTCATTTAAGGCTCTTACTCTTAACGTTAACCAGTTCTGCGTAAATTAACACAAAAGTACGTACATATATTCCATTATTTATTGATAATGCTGACTCTTGAAAGATTCAAAGAAATTATATTCATATTTTACTATTTTGGTTTGGTTGAATTCATACTACGGAAAACATTATAAGTGTTATTTCTCGGTCTAGTTCTATGTCATTAATGTTGACTTCTCAGACTTGAGGAAAAATTGAATGCTTAAAAATTCGGGACAAGGTATCAATAACGTCAGAGAAAATCATTCTCCTACGTAGCTTAGTTGGTTAGAGCGCTATAGTGGAAATATATAGAGGCCCGTGGTTCAAATTCCGGCGCTGGAGTCTGTTTTTCTCTGTCTATGTCCCGTAGTTAATAATAATTATAATTTGATTTAAATTAGAAATTATATTATGAGAATTATGCGTCTATAAAATATCAAATTCTAATTTCTACGCCGGCCCTCAGCTGAGATTTCAAGGACAGCCAATTGATATCAGCGAATTAGTAAAGATGTGTTCATTTTATACCATCATTGATATTAAATCGACTTGGACTCCAGTTGTACAGATTAATAAAGCTAATTTTCTTTGGGTTTATTTAACAAAGAAGTTTTTAGCCGTTATAAGATTATCATCAAGAATAAGTAGGGTGCGACATTAATTAATAAATATATCTTCTATAATAGGAAATAACGATGGTCTTATCAGGACCGGAAATTGATTTAATTTTTGAGACGGTTTCGTTAAATCCTTTTACAAATATGCATAAATAAATCGATTATACAACGTTAAATTGATAAAATGCACTTTTAATACAAAAAAGTTTGTTTAGATCAGTAACTATATGGTTTACGATTAGCAGCGTAAAAAGGTAATTTTTACCTCCAAAGACGTTATCAGATCAAAAAAAAAAATATATATAAAATCTAGAGGAAGTTAATAGATTTAAATGGTTTATAAAGGTGAAAGTTTTTTAATAAGATACTAAAGATGACGTGATGAGATCTGAGAATCGTGTAAATAGATACGTTCTTAATAAAAATGTTTTAATGGAAATACGTTCTTTTATATCGATTTATAACAACTATTGACCTTTTTATTAATTAACGCAGAACTGGTTAACGTTAATTGGCTTTTAAATGAAGAAAAAAGTGAAAAGTTTAAAGTGCAGTTATATGTGTAATCTTATTAAGATAAGATCTTTTATTAGATATTTTTATAGGCTGTTTTTGTTCATTCTGTGTTCCATCTTGCTACAACACATATTTTGAATTATTGACACTAAAAAGCTAATTTATAACTAAATGTTATCAAGACAACTATAGCTCGAGCAAAACAAATATTTTATAGTAGTGCCAAGAAAGAATCATAAACAAAAGACTTAAGTTCTAAATCAATATTATTTGAAAGTTAATTAAAAGGTACTTGGTAACAAACGCTAATGCCACATATAAGAGAATGTTAGATATTTTTATTAGTTATTACTGATGTAATCAATATTCAATATACTAAAGTATTAATGTTATTACCAGCAAACCGTCAGTTTTTCATAGTAGTAGTTGCAAGGATGGCAATAATATATAAGGAATAAATTTATTAAATGGCACAAATTTATGTCAATACCTAAGAGGCGGAGCTTCAAATGCACTATGCAGGTATTGCTGTCGTCAGCGTGTAAAAAGTTTTGGATAATACCACAAATGTGTATAAAAAAAAAGAATCTCGAAAATTTGTTCTTGGGTCGCTGTCATCAAAACGAGGGTAATGTCGGGTATTTTAATAAAAGAGGAAGAAATGGGTTGAAGCACAATGAATTGGAGATGGTTAAAAAAAATTGAGGTGAAGAATGGTGTTGTTGGTACACAAGGGGTTCGAGGGCTCTCCGAGGTCCCTTAGCCTGCAGCCGTGGGGACGAGGTGCTGGATTTACAGACTAAAAAAAAACCTCTGTTGGGCATATTTGCATAAGGGTGACATCGGGTGCACAGATAACCTGCTGTTAGAGCCTTTGCTCCTTTCCCTGCACGTATGGGTCGAACCCCTTATTTGGGTGAGAGAAGCAGGTGCCAAATATTAAACTGACAAACAAGGGAGACTGTAGCCCTATAATACTGCCTTCAGGGTGCATGATACTTCCGTTTGGTCTTGGAGCAAGTAATGTAAGAAATAATTCTAAAAGATTTTTTCCAGGGTTAAAAAAGATAATCCATTTGAAGATGTGTATAAAGTATTAGCGCACTTTATATGTAAGTATAGATTAAATTGCTTACGAAGATTACCGTCATTTGATCAACACAAAAAAAAAAAACTTTGACTTTCTAATCAATAAAGTATTTGCTTGGACACCTTCAATGCCGTGCCCAAGCCTCCTTTTGTAGCTTTTTTTGGCCACCTGTTTAATGCCGTTACATGAATGATGAATGGACGATATGATAGCCTCCAGTCCAGCAGTAAATACTGAGATTAGGAACATGGAAGAATATGAAGAATAAAAGAGGGAAGTAGCTAAGATAAATGTTTGATTCTTATTAACTGGGATTGAAACTCTTAGATCATGGAAATATCTAGTTTATGAGGCATTTAGTACCCACTGTTTGACTGTAAATAGGGATTTTTCTATAACTTGTGCAACTCTATTCATATTAGATATTTTCAGACCAATTTCCAGGCTAAGTGAATATCACATCCTAAGTAAGTGGATATCACATCCATCATATAATTATGAAGGAAACCTTTAAGCTTTCATTCTTCAAGAATAAGCAAAAAAATATTACACAAAAAAAAATAATTTAAAAGTTTAGTCTGACAACTACCACTTAAAGATATCTCTATTAAGCAGTGATAAATATGACAAGGGGAAAAAATCAACATTCAACGAACCGGAATGATCAAAAACGAATTGGGTAAGTGTAAAATGTCGACGAGATACATAAAACAAAAAGCCACCTGTTAGGCTAATGAAGTAAAGGTAAGAGGGCGCTAAGTCTCTAACTAACTGGAGGGGAGCAGGTGTAAGCATCTGCCAACCGGAATCGATACGCATCTCGTATGCTAACCTCACCCAGTTAGATCTTGTCTGACCTGGCTTACATCTCGATTAAACTACTGTACAAATACGATTTACATCTCAACATTCAGTAAACAAGTGTACGATTAGTATTCGCACTTAGGTCTATATTTTGAGGTTATAGAATACGATTAATAAACCGTATTGTCTTAGATTATCATTTTATCTGTGATTTGTATTGTGGGTGATTTTGGAACACGGGATTTAAAATTATGATAGTCTCTCTCTTGGTTTAACTCGTTTAAAATATGAATGTTCAAATTAAAATAAATAATACTTTAAAAGAACAAAAGTTCAGCCTCGATCCTTGCTGCATCTTCATTCCTTCCAAATATTGACAAAGCATCAAGAAAAAGTTTCTGTATACCGAATAGATATAAGGTTTTTGCCAAATTTTTAATTGATCATTTACATAGGTAACCTCACCTAACCTTACGGTTCGGTTTATTACGGACGATCCAAAGGAGACGGTACGCGAGGGGCGACATTTCGATAAAATCCATGTTCATGTCCACTCCATGCAACTATGCAGTACTAAAAGTAAAGCTAGTCAGTGGACGGTGGACGTACTGGTTAACAATTTTTTTCATTGAGACACATATAGGAGCAATGAAGCTTAACTATTACCTACTATAATTGAATGTCTAGTCTTTCAATGTTTCCAGGTTTAATATAGAAATAACGTAAATAATGCGTCTGCAGTTTACTTGGGTATTAGTGTGTTTACAAAGTGTTGTGATGGAATATAACAAGCACTCGAGCTTCCTCCTAGTGTGAATATACTGGTGAAATTAGAGTTCATTTTTCTTATTCTGGTGCTATAACACCATTAAACTTATTATCATAGTGTTAAGCATTGGTCTTGAATAGGAAGAACATTGGATGTGAGCATTAGTTTTGGACAAAGATTTATCAACTTGGCTTATGAACACTGATCATGTTAATTTTTATGAAAATTTTTTATGAACAGTGATTAATATTAAGTAGGTATGTAATTCTTAACGAGAATTAATTAGACGTTTTATTTAACCTTCAAAGCCTAAGTATTAAATAATTGCTTTTATACAAATTTATATTAAACACACATTTAATGTAATTAATTTTTCACTGTTAAACACTATTATTGATTATTAATTATAAAATAAGTTATCTTATTCTAATTTTATTTTAGTCTTGTATTTAGTTCATTATAATAATGAAACTAACATGATAACCCCATGATACCCATTATCGCTCAAAAAGATATAAAGATATTTCTTTGATATTTTTTCATGATGGCGGGCTCAAAAACAATATGATTGTAAATATATTTAATTATAGATTTTATATCAATTTCAGAAAACAATAATATATGCAGTTACTTTATGTGTTTTATATTGATTGAATTTTGTGAAAAGACCATTTTTGAAGTACTATATATAATATAAATAATAATAAATAAATAAATATTCCATTTAATTTCAAACTTCCTAGGAGTTCATTAGTACAACTGCAGAAGAAAATAGGATAAATAATGTATTTCTCATTCAGTTTTCTTATGCTGGTGACATAACACCATTAAACTTATGTAACAGTGGTTGAATGGTTTTAAATTTAAATTTGATATTCAAGCTAAATGTGAAATTCAGGGTTCAGGGTTTGAAATGGTGGTTATCTTTGAACGTTTCTGGAGGTCATCTTAATGGATGAACTTAATGAACCAGGGACTTTGAAATTTTGTTGAAAATCAGGGTTTTGTTTTAGCAGAATTCGATGCTCTGCACTCTCAAGCAGAGACCTCCAATCTAAGGCCCGCGGGCCATATAGGTTGGATTTGGCCCACTACGCAGTCAAATAAGTTAACAAATAAACAAACGATTCAAATTTTTCCATTATCAAATCCAATTAACTCATCAAATCAAAAATAAAAATACAATAATAATGATCAACGCTACAGCACAGTAGGCTACTTGCCTAGAATTAGGTCATACCCACTTTTAGATATAGAAATATTTTATTACTAGATTATAATATACATTATGATTAAAGACGTTCAAATTTCTTTATAATTATGTGTTACTTACTTTATCCGGCCCGCACTTACATCTTAATTCCAAATCTAGCCCTGCAAATAAAATCGTTGATGACCCCTGCTCTTCATCTCTAAGGTTTGCTGTATGGTTACAAGGGTTACTGCCTCAAAAATGAAGCTACCTCGGATCCAAATTCACAAAAAAAAAAAAAAATTGTTGTGTCAAATTTTAGGTAATATAAAGGTGAGTGGAGTTGTTTGGTACGGGCACACCCTACATATAATTGTATAAACCCTATAACATTGGTCGAGAGGCGAGAGGGACTATTAGTATTTAGATTCAACTTTTTGTTTTATCTACTAAAGGATTTATGTATAAGAAATATTATCTGGGAAAAGTAGAAAGTTAAGAATTCCATGAATTAAATTTTCTTACAAAGTGTTTTTGAAATCCCTTTAAATTCAGATTTAATTATCCCTAACTTTGTACCTTTTGTAGTTTACTACTGCAAACCTTTCTTAGTTAGAATTTCAATCATCGCTGAGGTGAAAATAAAGCATTATTACTCTTTCACTCCATTCTCTAAAGGTTTATTAAAATGAAAAGGGGAAAAAAGTGCAACGGAGCGAAAAAAAAATCTGTATCCTTATAATAAGGGAAAGAGGAAAGCGAGCGGAAGAATCAAGGGTAAAATACAGACAAAGACAAAGGATTTGTCGAGAGGCTGCGGTCATAGGAAGAGATGCAGGGGTGGGCGGGGTGTCGAGACGGTGTAAAGAGCCTTTCTCTGTCGCTCTATGACTGACGACAATGAAGGGCTCGCTTTCAGCATTGAGACGTAGCAATCAAGGGGAGTATGAAATAAGGGCTTTTTAATCACGCTAGCGTGGACTCGTACCGGACAAAAAGGCCTTGTGTGGTTTTGGGGTTCTTTTAGCATCGGAAGGGGTACAGTTCGGAGTATTGTGTCGACATTGCCCCCGAGGCACTGTACAAAGAGTACGCTGACAAAAAAATTCCCTCGAGGGTGTATTCCGCTAGGATTGCCGCTGACGACGGCCACCACCAAAGGCGTCTAATCTTGCGGAATATGCGGAGGCGTCACTCCGTGGACTCCTTTTGTCTTCTTGTTTCAGGCTATGAACTTCCCAAAGAAAAAGAAGTCTCTAAGTCGGAGTTTGATATTACCAACGTGCAAGCCCTTTCTTTTATTTTCTTTCTGGAAAAGTGAGACACTCGCCAGGTTTTCAATCAAGTCTGTTGCGTAGATATACGAGGGCGGCTCATTGTCAGAAAGTAATAATGAAGGACTACTAATAGTTGGCTGCTATTTTGCTAAAGAGGATAATGACACCTATTTTTAAACTAAATCAACGGTCTGGAACTGATAAATCCGATTATGGTGACATGATATACCCTTGAAATACTCCAATGTACACCCTAGCACTTCCCATCAATCTATAACAAAACAACAATGAGTTTAATCTAGTGCGAGGACTTCTGTAGTTATCATCTGGAATGAAAATAGCATAACTGATCAAACACTTCTATTAAACGCAGAAAAAAACAATTGTTAATAATGTTTGCAAACTTTTAAACAGCGCAGATAGTTTCATCTGTGGGCTACATTTTACAACCCATCCAAATTTCTTAAAAATCAGATAAATACTTTTCAAGAAGTAGGGGCAAATAAGTGTATTTTCGTGCGCATTTTAAACTTATGTGGGACCTTTCTACGGGTCTATTTGGCTTTTCCATTCAAATTATATTAAAATCATACAAGTAGATTATATATGTTGATCCGCAAAAGTTGAACGACAGGCAGACTTGTCTATTGTCTTCGAAAATATGATCAAATGTGTTAAAATTGTATTAGTTACTATATCATAAATTTACATTATAATTATTTATTTGTAAAAGATTTTCAGCTGCATGCTATAAATAAAATGTTTGCAAATGGGAGTTATAAAATTATTTTCATTTTGTCGAATATATAACAGAAATATTGTTGTCCTCTATATTCTATATCGATTTGTGTCCAACATCTATGAGAGACATTTTCATTATTAAAACTGATTTGTCAAATGTCAAAACAATCTGATATCAAATCAAGGATCCGTACAATTGATCACACGATGTTTCTTTAATTTATTTATATCAATTTCAATACTAGATTTGAGATGTTTATGTGTCTGCGTCAAACGGCCCAATTGCTCTAATTAAATAAGTAAAATGATTCTTGGTCATAATATATTGACACCATATTATACTTCAATGTAAAGAAGAATAAATGTACAAAACAATTCTTGTTAAACTATCTAGCTAACCAACTACAATAGCTAGGCACTTTTATTGGATTACGAATGTAGTAAATTAAAGAAAAATAAAGAAAGCATGGTAGCCAATTCCATCTATTAAGTTATTATAATAAATAAATTAGAGAAATAAAAGTTGGGTTTTTAAAGGTACGCCTTAGTAAAATAATAACTATATGTCGTTTATTTCGCACTGTTTACCATTATCGCACCCAATTCCTTTCGCATTTCTGGTCTAAAGTTCGTGAAAAGATTTCGCTCTCCTTCAAGAAAGTTACAGTCCAGGAGATTGTGTGCAAAAAAGTGTCTGACTAACATCAAGCTATAGAATTTTGTGAACAAGTTATTCACTCTACTTAAAATACTCTACTTATCTCTAACATTGGCGTCGCGCCTAAAAATTTTCTTGGGCCTAAGCTCGTGCGCCCCTAAACCTCTGCGCCCCGGGGCCGCATCCCTCCGGGCCCATTTACTAAATAGGCCCTGAGGAAATGATTGTGTTACTTATCAGTCATCTAGAATCTGTACCTACCTTTAGCCGGGAGCGAATACTTAAATAAGAAAAGCAGAAAAAGAAAAATTATTGAGACATGTATCTGTTAGTTTAGCGAACACAAGACTCTAGAGAGTACGCTAAACCAACAAAAATATCTATAGAGTATTTATACCATCATTACCGATAATGAGGGTATAAATGTTGAAAGAAGACTAAGTAAAGAATTCGTTACAGTGGACAAACTTTTCTGAACGTTGCTACTTTCAAACTTTCACGCATTACTGTAGAAATACTAATTTAAGGTGTGGAATGAAAAAGTGAAGAAATAAAAAAAGGATTCCTTGCTGCACGATTATTTCATTAATATAACACTCATATATCCTGCAAAAAAGCGCAAACTTTATAATATCTGAGTAAAAACAAAAATAAAGCGTGTGTATGAAACGTGTACTAATTTAATAATGTAACTTATAAATAAAGTAAGAATATAATACTAGTGTGGCTAATTGCACACAAAAATTAAAAATGATTACAATTTAGATAAAGTTATTGCTTTTATTAGTTTCTTTACGGAACATTAAGATATTATAGGTTTTATTACTTTATTAGAATTGAAGATCATTACCGAAAGATTTTCCCTAAAAATCCATACACCACAAATGACGTAGATTAACCTTTAATACACGATGAGCTGTGAATAAATTATTCAAGAAAGTTATTGCAACTTGTGATTCGTGCTTTCAGTTCATCTTGAGAGACTGCATGGGATTGTAATCTTGAGACACGAAAAAAAAGTCAAATCAAGAAGTCCTTTTAGAGGACGTAATTAGGCAGTTGTTTTTTTTTTTCTTTGAAAGCTGTGAGAGCCAATCTATCAAACTTTTAACAGGTTCTACATTTTTATTGTGACGAGAGTCGGGAGTTCGAATAATTTTAAAATGTCGTGTCAACTCGACCTGTCGATAAAATCAGAATCTGAAAACACGTTCAAATCAATCCCTTCAATCCAAAACGATTTTTTGTTCTGGACAGTATTCACGAATATCGTGCTAGAGTCAAGAAATTATGACTTAATCAAATCCTCATTCAAAATCTTTTATAGAAAATAGTAGGTATTTTGATTTAAAAAAAGATATAGTTTCCTCTTTTTCCCCTTTGGAAATCAATAGGTTGGTAGTAAAGCAAATAACATACTTTAAAAGAATGAATACAATATAATTATACTTAAAAGAAATATTTTACTGTTTGTTCAAGGTTTAATATTGCAGCATTCCATGGCAGGATAGAAGATAAAGAATTATGATTTCAGCTTTTCAATAGTAGTTCAGTTTTTTATGATTTATACAACTATAATTACATCATAATCAAGTAACTCAAGTTTTAATGAGTTTATTAAACGTGCGCAAATTGTACTTAACTTTAAACAATGTAACTATAAAAATAAGACACAAAAGAAACGACTGCTGAGAATAAATTGTCTGTAGGAAACGGTTGGCAAAGGTTTGTTATATAAATTAACAAGAAAATAATTACAATGCTTACATACAAGGAACAAAATTAGAAAGAATGTAATTACCTGTAAACTGTAACTGTAAACTATAGTTTGAGCGAATAATTTTCATCAATCTTAAATTTGATAACAACATTAAGTTAAGAGGAAAAATTAACCATTAGCACAATCTAGTCTTATTGTGCTAGTCTTTTAAAGTGGGGCTAGAGGATTGAAAACACACTTTAGTTTGTATTATGTTGAAAAAATAGTCTCTCCACGTAAAAATATATTTAGGTAATAATTCTCAAAGTAACTTTCAGCCCCTATATAGGGTCATCATCAGTGCCGAAAAGTAAAAAAAAATGTTAATTAAAAAACTGAAAAGATTTTATTGGCCAAAAGCTGCTTTGAGAATATTATTTTTATTTTTTTTTATGTGGAGAGACTATTCTTTCAACATTTCATAATGACCTCCACCAACTAATGCTTCATATTTTAACTTACACGTTAGTTTATTATGTTGAATAAGTTATTATGCTTTTCATGATTGAGACACAGTAATAAGCATAAGCAAGGTCAGATTAGTCAGATAGCTAACTATGGATCAGCGAATGTGGTTTCCTTTAGTTTTAGAGACTAAAGCAACAAGAACCAAATATAGGGAAAAGTTGGTTAACTATAATTCAAGCAATGGTTTACTTTTCTCATAAAGAATATAGAACGACAAGAAACAAGACTAGAAATACTATTTAGATCATTCGCTACTTAGCTGGGCTAACTATAAATAAGGTTAATGGTTGCTACACTCATAAAAAAAAAAAATAATAATAATAATAAAACAACACGAAACAAAACTAGGAATAATTCGACTACTCTAAATAAGTTGATAACTAATCACATAGATAAATCTGTTGATTTACTTCACTACTCATAAAAAAGTGGGGTAGGGCGGGGCTAGTTGAGCACTTTTTTATATAATCTATAATAACTCCTAAACGGTTCATCGGATTTGCTTGGTTTCTTCAAGGTTAGATCAGTAATTTACTCTTCTTTAAATGTGTTCAGAAAATAAAATTATTTCAGATCTGGTTTAGAAAATATTAACATTAATGCGAGAAATCTTCTAGTTGCTCAACCTGCCCCATGGTAGGGGCAAGTTGAGCAAGGGTGTGGGGCAAGTTGAGTAATGGAAAGAGTAGGTCTAATAGTGTTATGGAAATTGCTTAAAACTACAATACAACATTATTAGTAACCAAATATATATTTTTTAAGATTTTGCAATTTTGCAGCTTCACTTGACTGTTGAATTGTTTGAGGTTTTTCTTTTACAAGTCTGCATCCTAAAATGAAATGCAGGGCATTTAACTTTTTTTTACAATTATTTTACAAAGTGTTATTGTAAAGTAAAAAAAGGCACGACTATAACGGTCTGCCATCCTAAAACGAGAGTCTGTATAGTATTTGTTAAAAATAATAATCATTTAACTTTTTGAAGTGGTAAAGGAGGGAAGTTGAGCATGCCTGCCCAATTAACCCCGTTTTAGATAAAAAGTTAGGTTATGAAAAATAAATTGGTAAGGCGTGAATTCTCACGTAAAAAGGGTTTCGTTGGTATTGTGAAACAAAATTAGTAAGGGGGAGGAGGGGGGGGACACGAAAAATGTCGATGTTTTTTAACAAAATGGCGCCGAAAATGAAACACTAACCCTAAGTGGTATATATATTTGTAATCTACTCTTCAATACCTTTCATTTGATACCCCACACAAAATTTTAAAAAAATACTTTTTTCGAGTGACATGAATTATCCGCCATCTTGGATTTCCAGTACATCAGATCGAACAGCTAATCTTATTTTGTCTATGGCCCAGCAGACCACACATTTTGCATATTTTTCTATATTTTTAGTAACAGCGGAAGTACG